>VXBP01007478.1:0-147409 GCA_013400115.1 Rhinopomastus cyanomelas
CACAGCTTTTCATCACTGTTCAGCCTCCTCTGTGGGTGAGCTGTGGGCGTGAATACACTTGCCAAGTGGTAAAAACACAGTGATGGAGCTGCTGCATGGTGTGCAGGGAATTGAGGAAACAGTGTCTGTAGTGTGTGGAAGAAGGAGTTGGAACTGCATCCTCTTCTCAACTGCTTCCTGACTGGAGGGGCTGACTTCTCAGTGCACCCCTGCTGTTTGAGCACAACAAGATGGTGGTCAAGGGCTGTAGTTTATGAAAACACACACTGTGAACACAGACACCCAGTGACTTTTGGTCTTTACTGAGGTGCTGTTTTGCATGATTATGGTGGCTGAAAAATGAATAAAGCAGCAAGTCCATGCATCCTGTTGAACTTCCAAATTATATGAAAGGCACTCTGTGTCTCTTGGTTTACTTTCTGATGTGCTTTCTGAGCACCAGATACAGTTCAGCAGCTTTAGGCATCAGTCTGGGAGAGGGAGCAGCTCTTACTGTTGTTCTTGTATGAAGCAGACTTGTCAAATTTCAGTAACTAATTCCCCACAGCTCTCTGAACCCTTCTCATACATTTGGTGGCTACCGCAGGGAAGTCTTGTGAAATGGACTACAAGACAAACTCCTGGGAGGAAACTTCTCCCCTGCAGGTGGCTATTACAAACTTCCAGTTGCCGCCTTGTGCATGCTGATGGCTGGTTCCAGCAGCTGCTGCTGAGCCATGCAGCATGGTGCCAACCAACTCAGGAAACCTTTTAAGAGGTTTAAAATGGCTGCTGTTATCAGTGCTTGTTGCAGTAGCTATTCTCTCTCCAGTGGTCCTAGTGCCACCTGCCCTGTTTTGAATACTCTTTGTAGATTTTGAGGACGGGGAGCTGAGAGCCAGAATCACTCCTGCAGTAACTGGATCTTGCTTGTCCTCAGCATCACCTGTGCCAGGGCTGTGCTTTCCTTTGTACAGTGTGTGTCTCAGCAGGCTTTGAAGCCAACGAGGCAGAAGAGTGGAAACGTCTCCCCTTGCAGGGGAGGTACTTCTTTCACAGGGGCTAGAATGAGGTAGATCCTCAGCCTTTTGGTTTGTCCTCTGTGTGCCTGTGGCAAGGTCAATGTAAGATGTCTCCTCCTGAAGGTGTGACACTCTTGTTCTGCTCTTGAACTTTTCACACTGCTTTTCTGATGGCAATCCCCAAAGAGTGTGTGACTTGAGCACTGCTGTGCTGAAAGCAGTGGGAGTCTGCCTGCTGCTGAAGGGCCTCTAATGGCAAGCCACCATTTTAGCCACCTTTGATGAGGCTTCACAGTGCCAACCTCCATTTGTGATTTAATTTATGTCAGCCTGGCAATGTCTAGACACTACAATGGTGACTTTTCCTTCCAACTGCTGTTGGTAGGAGCTTTTTTGATACTGGAGTTTATTTCCTATGTGCAGTCAGTGATTGCCCAGTGGTTAAATATAACAGCTAATGGCCTTTGCTGCTGAGCTGTTGCCTGCTGTGAATGAGGCACTCAGGAAAAGGCACTTGCCTTCTGGAGGGGAATTCATTATGGGGGGGGAGGTTGATCTTGGGACCAAACCTGCTTGGTTTTATTCCATGTGATTTGAGCAGAGGAAATGTTTTCTGGGGGTTCCAGGGATTTTCCAGGGAGTTTAGCTTGCTGCTGGCCAGGGACTGCTGCAGAGCAGCTTCCCCAGGCACAAGTGACAGGAGGACCCATCTCCTCAGCCAGGCTGGTGCTAGGAGGGCTGCTCAGTTACTCACTGGGTTTTGCTGTGCTGATGGTGGGATGGCACAGGTCCCAAGGCCTCAAGCAAAAGGCAAGACTTTACTTATGCTGCTGGGGGTAATCCCAATTTAGCGCTCTGGCAGGCCTGAACCCAAATAACTGAATATCAGCTCTGCCACCTGCATTCCTGTAGCTCTGACTTAAGTACCAGAGAAGCTCTCATGTGTGAATGGTGCCACCTTGGGAAACATCCTTAAACAGAAATAGTCTTGCCAGGGGCTCACTTGTGTGAGTGGTAAGATTTTACTTTAGCAGGCTTGTGCTCATGTGCCCAGCTTATCCTCTGACCTTTGGCAAATCTCGCAACCTTCTGGCACTTCACCACTCATAAGTAATAAACAACATTTCAGTAGTGGTACATCAACAGCAGCTCTCCAAACAAGGACTGTTACTGCTACTCTGTTCTTGAGGAGCCTACCCCTGACTGAAGTGAGAGGCTCTTATTATGCTGCTCTGTTAAAGCCATTTGAGGAGCATGTTATTATCTGGTAGTTGAGGCAACGAGATTTCAAAATAATTATGTATAGACTGTACAATCTATGCTACACAGTAAATAAAGGTAGCTGATAAGGTTGCTGTTGATAAAGTCTGCTTTATAGGTTTGGTTAAAAAACTTTTATTTTCTGAAAGCTTTTCTTACCCTTGAGACAGAAGTCCCCTTTGGGTGAAAAAAATCAATAATTCCAATTCTGTATGTGGAGTGCAACTGGCTTTCAAAATTCTAGCCTGCAAAATGTGTAAAACTCCAAATTGTGAAACAGATACCTTTCAAAGACTGGTTACTGAAGTAAGTTTCCAACAAAGCTTCTGTTCATAAGTTAAAGTACCAATGAGGTGTTGTACACATGATAAAATGCATTGCCCTGCATGGAAAAGAAGAAAAGCCTCAAATTTGTAGGAAAGTATCTCATCCGGAATATGTTGTTTAAAGTATCTTTGTAAATGATACAGATGATGCAGAATACATCAGGAAACCACTCTGTTGCTGTTCAGCCCTTCATGGATGTACATGGGACACAGTCTGATAAAATTATTCTGACAGTATTTTTTAAAACACTGATAGGTATAAAGTTGATGGGCAGTAAATTATTTGCAACTTACTTGAAGGAAGGATTTGATTTGCTTACATTACAATTTAATATCTCTATACAAAACAATTCACAACATTCAGAGGTTAACTAAACACAAAGTAAAATATTTCTGTTGAGTTGAGTAGCCATATTCTAACAATCCCACCAAAACGGTCAATTGTAGGGAAAAATGATAGCAATCACTGTATTTTCGTTGCCTAACACATTTCACTATGAGGCACTCTAGTGACAATTTGCCTCTGAGAATCAATAGGAACATTGTTGATTTACTGTTACATAGATATTTTTACGTGGTCACAGGGAGTCCCTACCTCATTTATTGAACTGAGACACAGAATTAAGTTTGCAAGGCCAGTCATTGACAGTTGCTCAATTTTGCAGTCTTATTAACATTTCTGTAACCTTGTTTGTTTGACCCTTAAGTGACCTTTAATGCACACCATTCTAATGCTTATTATCTCTTTATATAAAAGTAGCAAAGATTTTTTTTTTCTTTAAACCCAAAAGCCTGACTCTTTGATTATAGGCTCCATTTTTCTCATACTACTTATTGATCTTATCATACCTTTTGGCATTTTTTCAAAACCATATAACAGAAACTGTCAAAGGAAATTAAAATTAATAGCATTTTTTCTGAAATAGTCACTGAGAGTTTAGTGACTACCAGGGATAGTGTGGTCAGCAGGAAAAGGGAAGTTTGTGATGCCTCACCTCAAGTACTGTGTTCAGTTCTGGGTCCCTCATTATAGGAAAGACATTGAGATGCTGGAACATATCCAGAGGAGAGCCCTCCAAGCTTGTTGAAGGGTTTAGAGAACAAGTTGTATGAGGAGAGGCTGAGGTGACTGTCCAGTTCTGGAATCTCCAACATCAGAAGGACACAGAGCTCGTGGATGGCATGTAGAAGAGAGCAACTCAAATGTTCAGATGACTGTAGCACCTCCCCTGTGAGGACAAGCTGATCAAGTTGGGGTCGTTCAGCCTGGAGGAGAGGAGAAAGCTCCCACGTGACATTCTAGCAGCTTTCCAATCTCTAAAGGGGACTACAAGAAAGCTGGAGTGGGGCTTTTTCCACGGGTGGTAGTGAGAGGACAAGGGGAAAGGGTTACAGGCTTGAAGAGGGGAGATTGAGGTTGCACATGAGGAAGAAATTCTTTCCTGTGAGGGTGGTGAGATGATGGAACAGGTTGCCAAAGCAAGTTGTGACTGGCCCATCCCTGCAAGTATTCAAGGCTAGGTTGGATGGGCCCTGAGTAACCTGATCTAGTGAAGGTGTTGCTGCCTGTGCTGTGGGGTTGGAATCTTTAAGGTCCCTTCTAATCCTGGCCATTCCATGATTCTATTGTAATAGGAAAGCAGTTTGGGCTAAAGTTAAAAATTCAGATCTGTATGCAGTGGAGGCTATCTATGAAAGTGGGACAACCCTTCTTTTCCCTTTAGATTCATGGTAAAAATGTCACATCAAAACTCATCCAAGTCAAGTTTTGTCAACTCCTGTAGTGCATTAAGACCTGAATACTGCCTGATCAGTTGTCTGCGTATGGGACAGGTCAGCTAGAAATTTGTCTATCTCAGGTAATATATAACGAGGCAAACAGGCAATCTCATGGTTTGTTGACTCTCTTCTGCCTATAAAAGGTTCATATCTACCTACAGAGGTTTTTCAGTGTGAGTGCTGAAGGTCTAAATGAACTGTCCTAAGCTTTCTGCACAAGGAAAAATAGTCACTACAGGGCAACATTTATCTGACCTATTTCAGATGTCCAGAGAGAGACGAACCACAACACAAAATTGTCTGTTTCTCTTCAGTGACTGTAAGAAGACCCCTGAGTGGCTAGATAGGATGGCAGAATCTCCACTGTAATTGCCTGATTTAGTTGAGATGACTTTATTTGGTTTATAGTAATGCAGATATTCATAAATTGTAGAGCATATAGAACTACCTTGTTATTCCTGTGGGAAATGTACATAATTTTTCTACTCCAGAGTTCTTTACATGTCTTCTTACAGTATTTCTAGCAAATAAATCAAAGCAAACTAATGAAGGCAAGGAAGAAGAGTGAAATATGTTAATGAAAAGAAAACAAAGTGGGATAATCAACACAGAAACACCAGACACAGGCAGCAGATGTTAGCCACCTTAGCACAGGTTTCCATGGTATCTCCTCCCTTATAGATCCTTCACTATCTAGTAGGTTAAATTTATTCAACTTTGGGTAGAATAATCAGAAAGGGTATCTCTCTACCATTTCATGGTTTCATGATGTAAATGTACATAAAATTTTTTTCAGATCTTTTCAAAACTGCTGAACTCACTTAGCAATCAGCAAGATGGCTCAAAACACTTTAAAGAAGAATCATGCAAACATTCAGAAACAAGCAAGTACACACAGGCGTGTACCTATCCGAACAGGGCTGAGTAAGCTTATGGATGGCTAATGATGTGGAACATGTTAAAATGTAAAAGCAAACTGCTGGCATAAACAATGTCTTGATGAATAATAGTTTATTAACAATTAACAATCAGAAATATGTAGGAAAATGAATGAAAATGACAGTACAGAGAGAGCCTTCTTTCTCTTTTTCCTTTTTCTTTCCCTTTCTCCTTGAAAAGGAGGTTTAATGTTGAATACGATGTTTCAAAGACTGTATATAACATGGAAGATGTGCCCTTATCTGTTGAGGAATAAAAGACACATAAAAGAACAGTAACTCCAGAAAATCAGTTGGATTGAGTTCATAGATAGTGTTTTAAAGCTTAATAGTAGGGGACTGCAAGAGATCGATATGACAAGAAAGGCAGGACAGTGAAATACTATATGATCAGATAAAGGAGACAGGTAAGACTGTGATGATAGGTGCTTTTAGCCTCCATCATAATTAGGGAAAAACCTTTGAGATACAGTCTGATGGCTCGTGGAATGACTGACATAACAAATAATTATTTCCTGCAGCAATATATCAAGGACTTTGCTAACAATCTCTTATTTCTAAATCTGGTGTTATTCAGTGTCCAGGACATTAATAAGCACATATATGAAACCGCTCATCCATTTGATCAAGTACAGAAAATATAAAATACAGGGTATTTCCTGAAAGTTGCTACTAGATTTTCAGAAGACTCTGAATTATAAAATAATATTTAAGGAAAGAATTAAATGGGGAGATGTGTTAGCACAGTTTGCTCCAGAAAGCCTACTAACAACTTCTTAGTGTGCCTTCAGTCCTAGTGTAAGAGCCTTTACACAGGCTTGAATCCTGAGTGCCGTTCACCTTGCACTGTGTTTCTCAGTCTTTGAAGACTTTGGTGTTCTACATCTTGAATGCTAATATAAAACTTTCTTAGTAATTTGAATTACTATAGAAATTAATCTTGCATACCTCATGGAAAGAGCTGAGTGTAGGATTACAGGCTTGTTGGAAAGTACTTCAAGAGGACTTTGTTTTAGTTCTCTATTAAAGAATTAATAGAGAAGACACATTGCACAACATACCCACATCTGCATCTAAAAGTCTTTTGAATACCTCAGAGGAAATAGAAGCCTCAAAATTTCTGGTCCAGTGATTGACATCTGTCATAGTAAAAACATCCAAAACTAGGCATAGCCATCCAGATGTCTCTCACTAGGACTGTGTAAAGGGGAAAGACAATCTTCCTCTAGCTGTCGGCAATGTTCCTTCCTGTACATCCCAGGAGGCCCCTTGATTTCTTGGTATCGATCAGTACCATGAGGTCTATTTCTGCTACATACTGCTCTCCAGCCAGTCAGCTCCTGGCATCTCTTTGTGCCCAGCGTTATTTCACCCCAGGTATAGTATTTGGTATTTTCTTTGGTTGACTTTAATGAAAAAAAAATTTAAGAAGTAATGACGCCAATACTCACCTTTGGGATTCACTGACAGTGACTTGGCTCCACTAATCATTTCCTTCTTCCCAGCAATTGATCCAATTATAATTATATTTGTCTAGGTGACTGTCCTCAGTTTGTCCATTAAGATGTTGTAGGACATAGGGTAAAACACCTCACTAAAGTGAAAAGAAACATTATCCAATGCTTTCTCTTTATCTTCTCAGCCAGCCATCCTGTCAAAGGAGGCTATCAGCTTGTCCAGGCAGGATTTCCCCTTCACACACTGTTCTGGTATGGTTGGTTGCGCCTCAACCCTTCACCAAAGAAAAACGTCTAATTTTGAAAGACCTTAAAAGATTAATAATGACAACAATTACAAAGGAAAATACCCAAGCTGAAACAAAACATGACCAAGAAAGTTCCAGAAAATGCCAATATAGTGGAGAAATTTTGAAATCTTTATATAGGAAATGAGCCAGAAAAACCTTATAAGGATTTCATAACAGGCTAAGTACATGCACACCCTGCAGCATCACAGCCCACAGCTAGTCATTTATCTGTGCCACAAGGAAGCAATTCTCATCTATTAACTTCTTCCTTTTCTTTTTTCAAAGCAATGAGAAGTTGTGTTTGGTTGTGCATCACATGCATACAGACAAGTTTAAATGATTTAACTCTACCTTGATATATGATTGTTCATTTCTTAGTTAATTCTTAGTATAATCTGTCTGTTCTCTGAACTTTCACATCAAACTTTAATGAGCTGATAATGCTAGTTTAGAGCATTTGTCTACATCACTTGGTGATAATTGCCCACATAAGGTCTACTTTTACTCTGGCATCCTTTTATAGCACAGAAATGCGGCTTTCGTCAAATACAATGTGTACAACGGATTCTAGCAATGGGACACGTGATGGCTTCAGACTACAATAGGGTAGATTTAGATCAGATCTTGGGAAGAAGTATCTTAGTATGAAGGTGGTGAGGCACAGGAGCAGGGTGCCCAGGGAGGTTGTGAGTATTCCATCCCTGGAAGTTTTCAAGTCCAGGTTGGCTGGGGGTCTGGAACACCTGGTCTAGTAAGATGCCTTTGGCAGAGGCATTGGAACTAGATGATCTCTGAGGTTACAGAGGTTATCTTGTCGGTTTCTCCAACACCTGAGTCAAAAATTTATCACCAGTACACTGGAGAAACTTCCTGGATCAATGCCTGAGATGGCAAGGCTAGTTAGAGTGTCAGCAGAATGCCTCTCAACTTCCACATCTTAATCAAGTGTCCAGTAGTAAAGACCCACAACAGTGTCTCCCAGGTTTGCCTGCCCCTTGATCTTTACCCACAAACTCAGCCTGCTCTTCATCCTTTCCTAGGCTGAGCTTGACACATTCTGTTTGCTTGGGTACACCCAGATGCCGAGATTTTCCACAAACAGTGGTGGGATCTGGTCTGCTAAAGCTTCTCTTGGCAACTTATTGACCTCAGTAATGTATCTTTTTAAAATTATGCTCATCTCAATCTCCCTGGGTGCACATGTAAATTATTAAGAACAATGAACAAGGGTTGACTGATGTAAAATTAAATTGAAAGACTCTACTGCACAGTACAGTATAACACTGGCCCAATCTCCTGCTTCTCTCCTAAGGCAAAAGCCTCAGCAAAGGGGTGTGCCTAGAGGGTCAACACACTTAACCTGTACTGACCTTTAGAGGGAAAAACAAACAAAAAAAACTTCTCAGAAAATTGTTAGCTATTGTGAGGTTAGAGTTCTTGTAAAAAATGTTAGATAAAATGTCATCCATCCTTGTGTTCAACAGTAGATTTACCTGAAGACAAGGTGGGTGTCTAGGATCCCATAAAAATCAGTGAAGATCTAGTCAGTTGACTTCAGAGAGCAGTTTCTCTCTCCCTAAACTAAGCATCAAATTCTTAGGTTTGTTGATTAAGTAGAGGTGCTTGAGGATATCCCTGTCTCTTCAAGGCATCTAGACAGGAGACAGACGTGATGTGGAACTTGGAGGAGATCTTGACTTCCTGAATTTGCAGCTGGAGGTAAGGTGGAACACCAAAGACATCTGAAATGGTAGCATGCTTGTCATAAGGCAACCAAAGTCCCTGCTAGTAGGTCAGTGAATCCCTCTCTGGACTCCCATATACTCTTCTGATAATCTCACTGACTGAAATGTTAGAACCAGGTATTAGGGATTTAGGGATTGCTTTATAGACAACTGAGCTTTATAGACAAGTGAGATCAACATTTTAAGCAAGAGCAGTCATATTTGGACTTGATGTGAAGGGACTGGAAGTAGTAGTGATTGTGTCACACTCAATATGGAAATAGACTTTTTCGGTCATGGTTGAGCCTGAGATGCTGAAGTATTTACAACTCCTTCAAAAACATAGACTTAAACTAACAGTGAATAAGTATTTCTTAGTACTCTCTGATTTAGATCTTTGGTCCATTTAACTCCATTGCATCTTTTTTCTTAATAGGTATGTGGAATATTTTATTATCTCTTTCTCTGTGGAGACTTTGAAGTATTTGCAGACCATTAGAATGTCTTTATATTTTCTTTACATAGACGAAACGCTTTAGAGTCTTATTGGAACACAGCGCACACAGCTGAGTATAACAGATCACTGCAAACTAGGACAGTTGACTGGAAGTCTAGGTGCTGTTTAGCACTCCTCCTTATGAAGTTAGACTGAAGTTACTTGTGTGTGTGTGTGTATGACAGCATATTGTTGTATTTAGCAGTCCTGATGTCCAGTTCTGTTTTTGATAAGCTGCAGTTCACCCAAAATTTCTCCAATCTGTATGTGGGCAGGTTGTATGTAAAGGAAAATGCATGGGTGGTACACAGTTACTTAAAACTCAAAAGACTAGAAGAGTAAGATGAACCAAACCAATGGGATTTTCTGTGCTAGTATGTGAGAGATAAAAGAAGGCAAGCACTGTGACCAAACTACATTTTAACAATGCATAATTCTGTATTTTTAATACAACTGCTTTTTCCCAAATTACGAATTTTTATTATTTTTTCTCATTTATCTGATTGATTTCAGTGACATTTCAAATATGTTGTTTTTCCATTCTTCTGATTTTCTATATAACCAAAATACACATTCCTAGTTAGAATTTATACAGTCAATGTGATTATGAGTAGATTATGCCCCCTTTCAATGAACATTTGCTTTTTAACATTCTTCAAGCAAAAAAAGTAGGGTTTCACAGAAATATGTAACAATAAAGAAACTCTTGGTTCTCTCAGGCAAGTTCATCAGTTGTCCTCTTAAACTACTAAAAACCCAGTATAAAGGTACTTACTCTCATCTTTATGGTCCCAAAAGGAGATATTTTTTTAAACTTTGGCAATTCTTTCAACACTTTCAAAATAAAATTTCTAAACCTTTAACTACTTCAGTGCTGAGCATTTCGGTTTTCTCTTACTCTTATTTATTTAGTGAACTGGGATATCACATTTCTTCATCTAGGTGATCCTGTTCTGGCAGGGGGATTGGACTTAGATGATCTTTAGAGGTCCCTTCCAATCCTTAATGCCCTGTGATTTCAAATAAATTCTGAGTGTTTCAGAGGTCAATGTCACTCTTGAAATTTGTAAATGTCATAATGTGCTAATGATAATACTCACAATTCTTGTAGGCCTAATTAATGTAATCATGAAAGTGTAGAGCTGCCAGTACTGTTTACTGGAAAAGAAAGTATTATTACATCTCTATAATTGCCTGGTTTCACTAGTTGATTTTTAAAAAATTCACTTACATTTTTTCCTTTTCTTTCTTTTTTTTTGTAGAAAGTGTTGTATAGTCCAGATATATTTTTCTTGATTCTAATATTTCTTTGTCAACAAACATGAAGATTGTAATTTCTTTGTCTTTGCTTACTGAAGAGTGAGCATTGAAAGTACTACAAGAGCTGTAGTAAAAAATGTGCCATTATTGCTCACAAATGGCCAAGTAAACAACAACATGGATCAATAAAAGTTATTTGAGGGGGCTCTGGACAACTTGTCCATGTAGGTGAATTATGCATATTATTGTGCATATGAATTGACTATTAAATTATAATATCTGGAATGTCTGAGGTATAGGGTTCTTCCTAGCAAACGTTTTTCTTGACCTTGAGTAACATAAATATAATTTTAAAGAGAATACATTTGTACTAAAGAAAACTATTTAGAGGCATTTCAAAGGCACCAAATATCATTTTTCAAGTAGCATAGCAGCAGCTGCCTAGATTAAGTGTGAAATTTGCCCCCTGCAAATCTGAACGCATGTGCACCACTCCAGTTCCATTTAAACCCTCCAAATGGAAGTGAAGTGGTGAGATCCACTCCAAGTGCATATTTTAAATGTTCTTCATTACATAAAACCTCTAGTTCTTAAACTTTGCTTTTAAAAAATACTAGCAGGCTTCAGAGTGGTATGTTTTTTGTTGTGTCTAAATATTATCTTCAAGCCTTCATCTCCAATGGATTTTTATAAAAAGAAAATAGTAAAGCCCCAGGAAATGATGATGTGACTGTAACAGACTTGGTTCAGGAAAGCTTCTCCTGTTAATTAAGAAACTTTCATGTTTGAAGTGCAGCATAAAAAAATCTTATTAGCAAAGGTATGTTAGGTGAATAATAAAGTAGATTTCCCTTTGAACATTATATATAGTCAATCCAGAGAGAATTAAAACAATTATATTTTATCAGAAACATGTAGAGGCAAGGGTCAACACGGAGGATGGAGTGTGATGTCAGTATTAATTACAAAACTTTTTTAGGAAATAAACAATACTTTGTTAATCAGGCAGGTATATGAAATGACAAAGAAATTATTGGTCAAACCATAAGGGTGAAAAGTATAGACAAGAGATTATAGCGATAAGTTTCTGAATCTTAAAGCATTCATATGGGCATTTCTTTGCATTTCAGGTTGTGTTTCTAATTGTATTAGTTACAAACATCACTAATTAATTTACAAGAGCAACATTTAATGCTACAAACCATAACAGACACAAGAATTAGATCATTTCATTTTCAGTGCTCCAGTTTGACTCTCAGAAGATATGATTTATATTTTTTTCAGCCTCAATTTTTGAATATATGTAACTTGATCTGAGGGATAGAAGGTGTTTAGTCATTCTTTAGTAATTCCTGCAGAAAATCCAAATTGCATTGTTGAAACCAAAGACATCTGAAAATTTATTGTAAATCTCATTATAAAAGACTTAACCAAGCAGATCATACACAAAACTAAAGCTGAATTACAGTATTCTTTCACAGTCATTTCAATAGTTTATTTTCTTTTCTGTGGATTTTTTTGATGTCTTCAGTTCACTGACTAACAGAAAGATAACACAATAACAAACCTAAGAACCAGGGATATCAATACAGAGTCTAATTATTTCTTCTTAAATGGGACAATCTTTTTTCCAAAAGTGAGAAATTCCTTAGACTGATGCATACCCTTGTAAGAGAGATGACAGATCCCTAAAAAAGCAAAAGTCCTTTTAGAACTCAATCTGGTCATTGCAGTAAGGATCATGGGCACCACAGTATAGAAAGATGTTGAGGTCCTAGAGTACAAAGAGGGTCAACAAAGCTGGTTAAGGGATTGGAGACGTTTTCTTATGAGACAGCAAAGGAGTTGAGATTGTTTAGCCTGAAGAAGAGGAGTCTGAGAGGAGACTTTATTGCCCTTTACATCTACCTTTCTTGGTGCAAGCTTACTTGAATAATCAAAAAGAGATTTTTTAGAAAAAGCTTCATTATATTAGCTTCTTGTCAGTCACATTTTGAGGCATTTATAAAATAAAAGGAGAAAATATGATTTTTTTTTATCCCAATTGTTCATCAAACCATGTTGTTCTGCAAGAATTCAAGATATTGTGTTTAGTTATATGAGGCCAAAACAACCATTTCCTGGCAAATAATAAATCCTTATGGATTTTCATTTGTGAAGAACTTGTAATCACTCTCATGTCAGGAGAAGAAGATTAAGATTGCAGGTACAGGACGGTGAACATTAACACTGCTCCTATGCGAAAAGGCTCTGCCTGCATGATCTCTTCAGGACTCTACCATCCCTAGAAATTCAAGGATGGCACTAAATCAAAGATTTTCGTGGTTCTGGTAGCTAAAAAGAGACTTCAACTCCACCTAAATGTTAGTACATCACTCATACATGCCATGAAAACATTACATATAGAACCTTATGTACAAGAAGACAGACTTTTTTAGAACTCCACAAAAAGCAGTTTTAGAAAGCCAAGAATCCTCTAGCCAGAATGACACTTCTTCCTAGCAGCTGGTTTTAAAGGATGAAAAGCTTAATTCATCCTTGTCTTGAAAACAACAAACAGAAGGTAAATAACCATGTCAGGGAGGGAGAATCAGTCTGCCCAGTGGAGACGTTCCCTCATGCACTACTGTAAGGATATGAAACAAAAATCAATAAAAGATGTAAGTTCCTTAGTGTGAATATTGTCTAGAGTAAGATCACTACAGAAAACCCCTCTCTTGCTTCTCTTATCTGTTTTTATTTCCTCCAGTAGGTCTAGAGTAACAATGTGCCAGAAGCAAAATGAATCCATGCACAACTAAAAATACTTCAAAAAATAAAACTTAAGTGAAAGACCGCAAAGCAAAACTTTGATTTTCAGTGGTGGATTTTTTAACAAAGTGCCAGTTGGCAATTAATTAGAGTAATAATTTTCTGAATTGTAAATCACTTGCATCTTAACCAGAGGGTCTGAACGGAACAGGAACATTAAAATGTCTTGGCCACGAAACAAAAGACAATATCTGGCCAGGCAAACTGTAATACATAACAGATTGTATGATTCTTGTTTCATGAATGAATCAGAGCCTTGACATCCTTTTAGAGCCAACCTCCTAGCTTTAAGATGGTAAATTTAGTCTTGCTCTTCACAGCTTAATGTCAACCTTACAAACAAGGCTCCACAATTTAAAAAACAACACAGAAGCCAATAGCACCCATGGAATGTGGTACAGAGATCACGGAGAGTAATGGAAGAATCTCACTCCCAGTGATGTCCAGTGAATGAAAGTTCTTTCAGGTTTCTTCTGAAAATAGTAATGTGGAATGTTGTATTAATAATGTGTGGAAAAAATGTGTGTTTTCTTCTTTTTTATCAGCCCACTAAGAGACTTTTGAGACAAAAGATTCTTCCATACCTCTTCAGTGAATATGCACAATTATATCTTTTATGGTCGTATTTTGCCCACCAACTGTGCAATTTGGCCCAATGAATATTGTATGTTTGTTAAGATGCAAGGTAAATACAGAAATCCACTTGTTTTCCAAGTCTTATGTTGTTAGTAGGATTCTGAAATATTTTTTACTGATTGTGTGATTTTGATGTAACATAGTTGAACCTTGAGATACAGCTGTCACCCAGGCACACATTCAGATCTGATACCAGGCATGACAGGGGCTTTAAGCTTTGATAGCACTTTGGTCTCCCTTGTTGTATGCCTACTCACACCTACTCACACCTAGTCAGTGAGAACAAGAACTCCAGGTTTCGCATATGCTAAACTGATGTGACATCTCTGCCACCTCCAGAAATAGGACTGCCACCACAGGTCCAATTTTTGTTGTCTGATTTTTCACTTTGGAATCACCTTGAGTTCATTGCATGGACACTGGTTTTGAGAATTTCCTTAGAACATCTGCATGTCATGTTACAGTTCAAATTTGCTCGAGACTCTCCGTGCCATCCCACGCTTCATAATGTTGTCTTACTTGTCTGTATTGAGAGCCTTTGGGTCTTCAAGTGAGATACGATGACTTGTAATTTACCAAATCAGTGAACTAGTGACATAATGACCTTAAATAGTGTGTAATGATTAAGCAATTATTACCATATTTATTTCTGCATAATCTGCAAATGATTGATATTTTAATCATAAAAGCAGAGATATTAAATGGTCACAAAAACATTATATTTAATGGACTAGTCCAGATTTCATATCTTTATAATGGTTAATAAATATGGAATAGAGATTATTTCCAAGTTTCTCTGACACTAACAATTCCTTTTACTTGTACTTAACTTTTACAGTAATGTCAGTTAAGTAGTTACTTATTCAGAGAGCAGAGAAATGTGGCAAAACAAACATAAGACTGAAGCTGTTTTCAGATGAGGTCAACATCTTAAACACAAAGTATCTTCACCTTTTGTGAGAAGCAGTTAACAACTTCTATTCATGTTGCACTGAAGTCAATTAAATCTGAATCAGTAACAGCACTAGAAAAAGAATGTTCAGACTGAAGAATTTTGGGGGGCCAATGATAAAAGGAAATGGAAGTCAGATTGAAGGAAATGAATGAAAATAATGGTGGAGATAAATAACCTGATTTTTTTATTTGGATGACTGAGAGAGGCCGTCAAATGTTTTTACCTTCGGGGCTTTTTTTTGAATTAGCACTAGTTTGACAGTTGCTGCTGCGAGGTGCCTCAGGATTAAAAGTGTGGAGAATAGAGGTGTCATTCTGCCTCCAAGAGAAGATGACATTCAGTAGATTTGTATTGGATTGCATCTTTATCACAGCAAAAAGCATGCTTCACTTGCTCTAGTATGTGTCTTGTGTGCTTTTTATTTTCTGGACTCCTAAAAATGCAGGCTGACAGTCTGATTAGCTCTCATAACTTCCATTAATGCTTCTTCATTCAAGCATATTTTAAGGGATGTTCTTCAAGATCAAGTATGGAAAGGACAAGGTAATAATGTCATATTAATGACTGTCTTCTCCCCGGTTTCCCTGTGAAATACTAAAATGTTATGTTATTCCACAAAAATTAGAAAATGCTTATCAGACTCATCACCTAATGTAAATGAACCAATGTAAACTCCCATGTGAGTCCTACCTGAAATGGAACAATTTGCAAAATAGCATGGGTAGTCACATTATCTGTCTCTTTAATCCACATCTTAAAATAAGTCTGAGGACTCATTACAATAGGAAAAAAGATTTGGAGAATTATTTTTAGAAGTTAATATCAATGTTTGACTAAGGAAAAGAAATAAAGAATTGTCTTCCCCTGGGTTTTTGATAGATTAGGATGGAAAGGAATGGATTAATTTGTGGGGAAATCTTTATGCCCCCACTCATCCTTCTTTTAAATATAGAATTGATTAACAGTCCTATAAGAATATTTGAGGAATTTTTTTTTAAATAGAGATATTGATTTTGACTATTAGCCCAGGAAATATATGAAAAAAACAAGGTACACAATACAATGTACAGCATTTGCTCAATGTTACATCTGAAAATAGGATCATCTTAAACTGTTAGCCTCTCATGAGATCACGGCATTACAATTTTTTATCAGTTTTGTAGGGTTTTTGCACATTTAGGATTTGTTATTACCAAGCATAAAATGGTAGTAAGCTAGGAGTCTTTTCATTATTTTTTTTCATTTATTTAAGTTGTATATAGACAGTGGGAAATAAAGAGGATCTGAAAAGATTGTGAATCTACAGTTCAGTGGCAGATTTAGCAAGAGATTTTACACCGGCTATAGTGTTATTTTTGAAACTTGCACTATCTAGCATAACTTCTGTAAGTATTGCCAAATGAGCACAGAAAACCAAGTTTAAAAAAAAAGAGGAAGGGGAGAAAATGAACTCGTCAAACTTTGTGGGCAACTTGGTTTATTTTTTTTATACACCCTTACAGTTCAGCTAATTATTTCACTCATAATGCCCTTACAAAATGAAATAAGAAATCATATTCCCTTCTCAGACTCCACTTAGCCTGAAGAAATTGGACAAGCTCTTTAGTCTCCTATGATTAAATAATCTGTCCTTTTTCTCAAGCCACTCTATTTTCCCTGAATTTACTTCCTGATTTCTACTGAAAATGTGATGCTTAATGCACTTCAGTTCTTCCTGCCTTTTTCTTGATAGCCTTATAGTAACATCATTCAGACATCTCATGATGAACTAAAATCTTCTGCCTGTGCTATTTCTGAGGATAAAAGCTTCTAACTCATTTGTGAATTGATTACTTATTCCTCACTACTTGACCTCCTACATTTCTTTTCATTTTGATTCTTTTCCTCCTTTCATGTATCAGTTCTTCCATAATAGTTAGATTTTCTTCCTGCAGTGATGTGCAGCCTTGCGTTTTCAGTAAATTCTAACAATTCATATTTAACCTCTGATGCTAAAATCATTAGCAATGTTTTCAGATTATTCTAATCCAGATCAGTTTTGGGATTCCTGGTTTTTGTATTGTATTCTGGTTTTCAAGCACTTTGTTTACTTTATTTTTTTACAAAATCTAGTTATATTTCAATTTCTGTACAAATTGCACATCTGGCAGTTTATGACTTACATCAATGAAGGTTTGATTTCACCTACTGGACATTTTTCTTAAGGAAGTCAGGTATCTTGCAAAAACAGATCAGACTAGACTGTTTGTGGTTTACCACCCTACATATTTGTTTCCTAGATTGTTTTTTTGCAATGATCCTCCAATAATAATTTGAAAATCTTTCCAGAAAGTACTTATATTCTGTTCTGATCTCAACAATGTTAAAGTCATGGGGGTTTTTTTGAAGTATATTACATTTCTGCTGAGAATAAACTCAACCTGTAATTAAAGATCCAAATATTTGCTAAACCTTTGGAATTCCAGTCCTATGGTTGAACTGTTTAGCAAGGACTGTAAAAACTCTCTGTTCAAAACACAATTAAATGAGAAGCTTAAGCAGAATTGGACAGGAGACGTTGCTTTTGCTCTGTTCTGCACCTTGCCCCATGCCTGGAGACCTGGTTCAAGAAAGTTAAGCAGCAAGCCATTCCTCATGTTAGTCCATTCATAGTTCTGTCTCCTGAGAACAAAAGCAGTTGATGTTCACTGTAATTAAATTCCCACTCTACTGGTAGGGACTGCATTGGGACCACTAGCTTACTTAATTTATACCAAAGCTATTAGAAAATGATGACAATGTTCTGTTGGTATTGACCTTGACTGCATTTGAACAGCTCTAGCAGAGGGGAAAGGCTGTTAATCCCATTATGACAGTGCACTTCTTGGGGCAGTCAGTGTGCAGACTTGCTGCAGAATTTGGAGGAATTTTTAGGATGGAAAACTAGAAGAGACATAATGGACCAATGCAATATAAATTAAAAAAGTAAATAATTTGAATACAATTCAATAAGTACAATTAAGAAAAAAAATAGAGACACAAACACCTGCAACTGTATCAGATTTATTCTTTTCCAGTTGTCCCACTACTTACCACGAATGTGTATCTTCCCAAAGCCCTTCACTTATCAGAAAAGCAGTCATCCTTCTTTTCAGATTGGGAGTTCTACTTCTAAAAGGAGTCTGTTTTTTAAAAAAAAAATCTGCATAAAATGAATGTTAATTATCCTTCCCTAGACAAACATAAAATGCTGTAGAGTGTTGCTATTACTTATGGTAGTTTTTCCAACAGAGCAATTTCTGGAGCAATAGTATGTATATACAAACAACTCCACTGTCCTGAGCACTGGGGAGTAGCAGTCATGCCCTAAATTGCTTACAATCTAAACAGAAGAACCCCAAAAGACTAGTGGGAAATATGGATTATTAGATGGTATAAGTACAGGAAAACTGTTTGAAAACTATCACAATAATTCTACACTTATTTAGGAAAGGTGAACAAGAAACGGATTGCAAAGGATTAATGGTGTTAAAAAGGCAGAGTGAGGGAACAGTGAGGCAGTAGAACAGGAATGAGAAGTTAAGGGAGTCATGGGGGTCTGGTGAAGTCCCCACTGACTGGAAAAGGGGAAACAAGATCATGGAGCAGATCCTCCTGGAGGCACTACTGAAACAGGAGAATAGTGAAGAGGTGATTGGGTACAATCAGCATGGCTTCANCAGTGATGCCATCCAGAGGACCTGGGCAGGCTGGAGAGGTGGGCACAAGCCAACCTGATGGGGTTCGACAAAACCAAGTGTCAGGTCCTGCATTTGGGTCAAGGCAATCCTAAGCAGAAATACAGGCTGGGCAGCGACTGGCTGGAGAGTATCCCTGACGAGAGGGACTTGGGGGTGCTTGTGGACAAGAGGCTCAACATAAGCCTGATTTTGTCTGAATAGAACTGAATGAGAAAAAAATATTTGCATGATTTTTTTCCAGCCAGTGCTTTTATTAACATCCTCAATTTCCTGTCCTAGAATTATAAGTTTAATTCTTTTTATAAATGGAAGTATAATATAGCAATTCAAGCCATGCTGTTAATGTGGCAGGAGGTGTACTGGTCACTTCTGCAAGCTGGAACTTGTGTGCTGTCAGGAGTAGCACAAATGGGGGTGCTACAGCTCCACTTGTCTCTAAGCAACTTACTGACCAGGCACAACAATTTGATGCATGAAAATAATTTTAGAGAGCACCGTGCTGGATAAAAGCATAGGAACTCTGAAATGGAGGAAAACCACAAAAATTTGTATGTGATCCATGAGTTTCACCTCTGCAATTGAAGGACAAAGCCCACAGTTGCCTGTTTAGCTGAACGTTTACATGTACTCAACATGTACTCAATTTCCATGAGCAAGAAGTGACTCATTGGCACACCTTATCCCAGGAGTGTCAGGTTGGTTTTAGATCAGTAAGTAGAAAAAAGTTTTTGTCCTTCTGCAAGAAAAGGCAACTCAAATCTATATCAGTTTTGTTCGAACTTGCCACACTACATTTACTTTTGGTCAGAGAAAGTGAAGAGAATTGGCAGATATTTGCTGTTTTACTAGGATGGGAAAAAATCAAAGAAGAAAAAATTCCTGCAGTATGTACAGCTAAAACACTGCCATCGTTTGTTTCTTTGTGATTCTCAGAGGCTGTAATTCAGCAAAACTCTCTTCACTTGCATTATTTAGCATTTTTCTTCCCATTAAAACCTAACAAATGAAAATGTAATGATTTATAACAACTTCCTCAGATATGCTTGATTTTGTAAGGGACACTGCTTTTTTTGAATGTAGACTTTTATGCAACATATCTATTATGGTGGGTTCAAGACCACAATTAAAAAGAAAAGAAAAGAAAACAAAGCAGTTAGGTCTCAGATAGAATTTGCCAGACAACGGATAGCTTAGGGAAAATGGAAAAGGGTTTATTACCTCCATAACTGTATACAGAAAAGAAGAAAAGGTTAAGCAAGTTAGTGCACACAAACTAGAAACTGTGTCACGAATGCCATCACGTATTCTGAGAAAAATACAATGGGGGCATACTATCATATCAGTCCTTGGTTTTTTACGTTAGAGACCTGAGGAAGAAACATGTCAGTCAAGAAGAGAGGGGTCCCACCACCTTCTCTATTCTTGATGTGTCGTCATTGTCATCTGCAGACACCAGTACCCTCGGCTGTCCAGACTGGTGAACTCTTTTTAATTCTTCAGCATGACTTCTGCAGCAAAACGCTGATCGAGCCAACCTGATTCCTCACCACTCAAATTGCATCCCTCGATGCAGGAGACATGCTTTCAAAAACAACCCAGTCTCTGTCTTCCTTGCCCAAGGTTTAAGGATTCTCAAGTCCTCCTGCTTTCTTCAGCTAAGCACAAAGGAATTCTCAGATGCCTCTCTTAAGGCTCCTTCTCTTCCCAATATTTGAGCACCCTCAGCTTTTCTCAGCGGCAGAAATGACAAACAGTCTCTCTACCAGCTGATCAGTGGTTCTAAGATGGCAGTGATAGCCACATGGCCCCAACCACATGCAAGATTAAAGATGGAGACCAACTGCATGGTCATGTCAGCAGAGGCCCCCCCCACTCCACAAATGTGGCTGAGAGGGTTCAATGACCCTCATGTCTCCTTTCTTCTCCTGCCTTAGCTATCTGGGGAAAGANTATTAGTGCAGCATAGAAGAAACTTCCACCAAGAATTCTGCTCCTTTCATTTTCTCCTTTTGCTGAGCTGCTGCTCTTGACATGCACAGTGAGAGTATGATAGTGCTTTCACAAATGAAGAACTCCCATTAAGTCATAATTCTTCTTTCAAACGCAGAAAGTACTTGTATGACAGAGAACATATAAGATATTGAAAGAAATACTTTTGTTTTCTTCAGCAGTTTAGTTCTATCTTTCATCTTACATGATTGCATTTTATTTCTGCAAAACTGACTGTCTATGGTAATCATGTAGTAGAAAAAAAGAAGTACCCACATAGATGGCATTTGAGTGACAGATGATCTTGACTGCAGACTGGAGTCATTAAATCTAGAAAGTATTTCAGGTAGGAAAGTTTGATTAATATCAAACAAAGCCTGTGTAATGCTACATATTTTTCAGAATCGAGTGACACTTCAAATAATTATATGAAATTACCTTAATTTCTAACATCTATTCCAACCCTTTTTCATTTCCATAACATTGAGAGGATAAAGATACTTAATGCCCAAACAAGAAATGCTGCTACTCATAGCCATCAAATTTTTAGTATTTTCTCACTGTAACTCCATGGCTGAAACAAAAATTGTTTTCTGCATTTAGTCCATTGTGTTGCTTTCAGAATAGAAAGGAAGGAAAAAAATCATTATTTAAAATTGTAGATTTACTAGCCTTACCACTCAGTTAACCTGAAAGATACCCAAAAGATGTATTGAAGATGCAAAATCCTATCTAGACAGAACTATTGTAAGAGAAATTGGTCTGTATATTTCTTTTATTCATATTTATTCAACTGTCTTTCACAGTGATGAATATAAGAAATGCATATATACATAACAGATCTCCATATGTCAAACAGATGTCAACACATGGAACAAAAACTGTTATTCCAAGCTACACTATAAACAGTTACCCAAAACTGAATATATTATTTAGCTTTTCCTCATACTTACAACTTCAAACTGTAGAGAGCTTCCCTGGTATTTGCAGAGATGGCCCAGGCACATTGCCTTGTAAAACAAGAATCCAGTCGTTTTAGTGATTGCTGCTCCCACTGCATGTTGTGACAATGTTTCTTCCATCTTTGTTTCTAGCAAAACAGAAAGATCTTTTTAAGAATTTAAAACAATCTTTAAAAAAATAAAATTCCTTTCTATGTTTCTATTCAAAACTCTTTGTACAGAAATGTGTTAGGCAATTGTCACACTGTGTTAAAGTCACTAAGCGACGTTAAGGATCATCTATGCATTTGACAGGCTGTATTATTGAATGATACAAAGGTAGCTGGGCTGAAAGGTGGATACAGGACTTCTTCTGGAATTTAGCTTCCTAAATGCAACCCTAAGGTAATAAATACATCTTTCTGCCTTCTTGGTATGTGTGTAGAGGAGGGCTCTCAAGATAATAAAAACATTAGTCCCACTTGATAAACAAATAGGGCTGACAACCAGATGCATAATTTCTCCAAACAGCTTCAGTGTTAAAATTTAAGAGTTCAGGAAGTTTAGTAAAGGAGGAAGAAGCTAAACTATTATTTTCTCTCCATCCTTTTATGACTTGAAAATATTTTGTGAAGTAACGTAATACTTAAGAATTAAGGACTAGTCACTTCCATAACTAGTTATCATAATTTTGATTGTTTCATGAAAGCCAGGAAAAATAAACAGTTGCAGAAATACAAAAGAGTCCCTACAAGTACCCTAAGCCTAACCTTCAGATTTATTCACATCCTAAAGGCAAAACAAAACCAATCCAGAATACTGAAATTCCTTTGGTTTAAAAGTCTGAAGGAAAATTCTGTCATTAACTATTAGAAGAAAAGAGATTATATATAAAGATTTTTTTTATGCTTTTAAGATGTTTCCTGCTCATTTTTCTGTGATGTTTTTCACTGTTTTATGTACTAATTCAGTGTTTACCCTCTACAGTTTTGAGTNCGTGATGCCAGACCAGAGCTGGGCTGGGTTGAAGCCAGGGCTGGGGCTGGGAGCTGGCACCGGGCTGGGGTCAGGGCTGAGGCCGGGCCACCTCCCCAGCAAGCCACCACAACACGCTTCATCCGGTTTTCCTCCCTGACCCTGGGGGGTGGTTTCTGAGCGGAAGCTTCATGCCAGGAGGAAAACCCCAGCTAAAAGAGGCAGGGCTAGGATGATCAGCCCCTTTTATCATCAGTAGCCCACATCACACCCAGGGCAGGTACCTGGGATGATTCTCTTAAAGCCAAATGCACCTTTTTCCTCATGAAAGCACAAATCTGAAAATTCTGGTAATTTTCAAACTGTAACACCTATTAGTGCAGCATAGAAGAAACTTCCACCAAGAATTCTGCTCCTTTCATTTTCTCCTTTTGCTGAGCTTCTGCTCTTGACATGCACAGTGAGAGTATGATAGTGCTTTCACAAATGAAGAACTCCCATTAAGTCATAATTCTTCTTTCAAACGCAGAAAGTACTTGTATGACAGAGAACATATAAGATATTGAAAGAAATACTTTTGTTTTCTTCAGCAGTTTAGTTCTATCTTTCATCTTACATGATTGCATTTTATTTCTGCAAAACTGACTGTCTATGGTAATCATGTAGTAGAAAAAAAGAAGTACCCACATAGATGGCATTTGAGTGACAGATGATCTTGACTGCAGACTGGAGTCATTAAATCTAGAAAGTATTTCAGGTAGGAAAGTTTGATTAATATCAAACAAAGCCTGTGTAATGCTACATATTTTTCAGAATCGAGTGACACTTCAAATAATTATATGAAATTACCTTAATTTCTAACATCTATTCCAACCCTTTTTCATTTCCATAACATTGAGAGGATAAAGATGCCCAAACAAGAAATGCTGCTACTCATAGCCATCAAATTTTTAGTATTTTCTCACTGTAACTCCATGGCTGAAACAAAAATTGTTTTCTGCATTTAGTCCATTGTGTTGCTTTCAGAATAGAAAGGAAGGAAAAAAATCATTATTTAAAATTGTAGATTTACTAGCCTTACCACTCAGTTAACCTGAAAGATACCCAAAAGATGTATTGAAGATGCAAAATCCTATCTAGACAGAACTATTGTAAGAGAAATTGGTCTGTATATTTCTTTTATTCATATTTATTCAACTGTCTTTCACAGTGATGAATATAAGAAATGCATATATACATAACAGATCTCCATATGTCAAACAGATGTCAACACATGGAACAAAAACTGTTATTCCAAGCTACACTATAAACAGTTACCCAAAACTGAATATATTATTTAGCTTTTCCTCATACTTACAACTTCAAACTGTAGAGAGCTTCCCTGGTATTTGCAGAGATGGCCCAGGCACATTGCCTTGTAAAACAAGAATCCAGTCGTTTTAGTGATTGCTGCTCCCACTGCATGTTGTGACAATGTTTCTTCCATCTTTGTTTCTAGCAAAACAGAAAGATCTTTTTAAGAATTTAAAACAATCTTTAAAAAAATAAAATTCCTTTCTATGTTTCTATTCAAAACTCTTTGTACAGAAATGTGTTAGGCAATTGTCACACTGTGTTAAAGTCACTAAGCGACGTTAAGGATCATCTATGCATTTGACAGGCTGTATTATTGAATGATACAAAGGTAGCTGGGCTGAAAGGTGGATACAGGACTTCTTCTGGAATTTAGCTTCCTAAATGCAACCCTAAGGTAATAAATACATCTTTCTGCCTTCTTGGTATGTGTGTAGAGGAGGGCTCTCAAGATAATAAAAACATTAGTCCCACTTGATAAACAAATAGGGCTGACAACCAGATGCATAATTTCTCCAAACAGCTTCAGTGTTAAAATTTAAGAGTTCAGGAAGTTTAGTAAAGGAGGAAGAAGCTAAACTATTATTTTCTCTCCATCCTTTTATGACTTGAAAATATTTTGTGAAGTAACGTAATACTTAAGAATTAAGGACTAGTCACTTCCATAACTAGTTATCATAATTTTGATTGTTTCATGAAAGCCAGGAAAAATAAACAGTTGCAGAAATACAAAAGAGTCCCTACAAGTACCCTAAGCCTAACCTTCAGATTTATTCACATCCTAAAGGCAAAACAAAACCAATCCAGAATACTGAAATTCCTTTGGTTTAAAAGTCTGAAGGAAAATTCTGTCATTAACTATTAGAAGAAAAGAGATTATATATATATTTTTTTAATGCTTTTAAGATGTTTCCTGCTCATTTTTCTGTGATGTTTTTCACTGTTTTATGTACTAATTCAGTGTTTACCCTCTACAGTTTTGAGTGTAGCAGACCCTGGAATGTTTACATGCTTTAAAAATAAAACCACAAATGGCGAACATTTTATTTCAGCTATTTCATTCCTCTAGTCTTAGAAAACACCTTTAAATTTAAACATTTTTAAAAGATCTTTAAAATCAACTTCTGTATTCCATGAATATCCCCCATTTTGAGGATAAACACTCATGGTTACGATTTTTGCTTTTGCTTTGATATCTTTTACACCAAAGGAAGGAAAACATAAAAACCAATACATTTTTATCCTAAGAATTCTGTTGTGTCAGAACATACCCAGAAAAAATGCTTATTTTTATTTTTTCAGGCTTTGTATTTTCCACTATTCCTGCTCTCAAAATGAAGTGTATGTTTCCAGAACTTTTGAAATCAATATTTATTGTATTATATGTATAGTCATGCAACTGATTAAAATTAGCCCTTTTTAAAAAAAAAGTTGTCATTTTCCTACGTAAAGCAAGAGTTGTGTTAAGTATTTAATTTCTGTTACTTGTACCAAAGGAAATCTGTGTCGTAAAGGTTAGTGAATTAGTCCTTGTGAGTATCTGAACTCTTTTATGCTTCATTTTTCACACTGAACTCATGGTAACTTTGATAGAAGTAACCCTAGAGTAGTGGCAACAGATTAGGCAGCTTAATAAATCACCCCTATTCTACAGCTTTGAAATTTGTCAAGCTGTTATAGAACTGGCTTCACCTACATTAGTGGCTTGTCCACAAAGGTGCTGCCTCTGGCAGTTTGTGTTACCTGGCTCACATGAACAAAACCATTAAACAAAGGACAGATAATGAAAAAAAGAGGAAACCCATCTTTCTCATTTCTTCTCTCACAGCCATCCTACTAGTTCAAGGATACCTGCTTTCGTCTTTTTAAAACATGGGAAATGTAGTAGTTGCCTATAATTAGAAAATCCCCATAGCAGGTATATAGGTATCTTCAGTCATTTATCTCCTGTGTCTGAACAGGCTGCTTTTGGTGTGAGAGGTATTTTGAGCACTGGTGTTTCAGTGTGTGACAGTAGTCATAAAAGCAATGTATTTCCACCCCATTGTCTCTTTCCTCTTTTCTATCAAATGGGCAAATTGTCCCTTCCCTAGCCCCTTTCTCTGAAAGAAATGGGCATCAAAGAGCACCTCTGTAAAACTACTTCACTGATCACAAAATACTCTCAAAAATACAGTGTGCATACCAGTTGCCAACTTCCTGTATTCTTACTGGTACCCATCCAGCCTGATGAAGAAATTATGTATGTCTTCCTCCTCAGTATGTGCATCCAGTCTCTGTGAAAGTCAGGGAAGGGGATAGAGTTCTTAATTATGACAATTTGAGCAGAATTTCAAAATTGAAATGATTTCATTTCTTTGACACGAGGTCAATAATACCATTAGCTGTTAATGCATTTATACTCCCCAGGCAGTCACGCTGATAGCATTATACCTACACACTCACAGTGCAGGACCAGCATTGCTTTGTAAGTGTATTGAACCTCCAATTTAATGGTGATTTACTTACAGAATAGATTTTTATCATAGGTAAAGAACATAAAGCTCCAACCCATTTCATACTGATACACTGCTCTCACGTGGAATGCAAGATCAGCAAGAAAGGGTCATGAAGATACTTCAAAGGGAAAGGGAGAAACAGAATGATAAAGAGATTAATGTATTATGTCTGGGAAAGAAAAATGCTTTCTCTGGCATAAATATGATTTTACACAGACATATAGAAAACTGAGTCAATAAGACTCTTCTGTCATGAAAGTATTTCCACATACATTTAAAATTATACTCTTCATAATGCCAAGCAGCGTATACATAGTTGACTGGACGAAGGCATTTTGCTTGAGTAGAAGGATGTAGAGGAACAGAGAACTTTGTTTTTTTCCCCTATCATGTCAATATAGATTTTCATTAATATTTGAGATCCATGGTAAAGTTGTTCTCCAAATATGAGCTGTTCAGCTCTACTGCTTGTCTTAGGTCAATAATTCATAGAGCCTAAGCACATTCATCAGAATGTTCTTTGCATGTTTTCTTGAATAATGATGATGTATGAGTTTAGTGCATCATTGAATGAGTGCCTACATGGAGAAATTGTTCATTTATTATTTTCTTTTAGTTCCTTGTATTCCTTGTGCATAGTGAAACCAGTTTACAACAGGTGCACCCCTTGAGTGGCAACATGGTCCAATATTGCAACTACAGGAACAACCATATGTTAAGTCAACCTTCTTGGCATATAGAGGCAAAAAACAGTCTGTCAGTGCCATGGGTGAGAGCAAGCAAGTAGTTATGCTCTTCAAGAACATAAAACAAAGAAAAGAAACTTTATTTCTTTAGATATTGCTCAGAGGAACTTCTATGCCATGAGGGGAACAGAAAATTCTTTGTGTCACCTAACTAAGTTGTGAGTGAAGCTGTTATTTCAATCTGAAGTGATTCATCCTGGAAGGAAAATGAAATAACTCAGAAATCTTTCCAGACAGAGCCAAAATGATAGCTGTAACTTTTCATTCTCCAGATTCTATCATGTGTGTTTCTATAGAATGGAAAATGTTTTCAGTAAATACTCTGTAATCCGATTTTTCATTCTCTCTTCATTTTTTTAATTATTAATTTTTGTCTTTTTATGAGTTCTGATTTATTAAGGTAGAGTTCAGTTCAGGTAAATAAAAAGCACAAATAAAGACATAGAAATGCAGTGACGGGAAAGAGAAAGATGGAAGTCAGTGGGATTTTGATTCCACTGTCATTTCCCAATGTTGTCCTTTGAAAGAAAACAGAAAGCAAAACCACAGGGGTATTTATATGCTTCTGAAAGTCATTGGAAATACAAGTAGTCAAAAACTCAGAGCAATTCAGGTTAAAATGGACTTTTGGAAGTCCCCTCTAATCTTCAGATCAGATTGTTAAAGATCTTATTCTCGATGATTCAGAACCCACGGTTTCCCTGGGCACCTTTTTCAGTGTTTGTCTATCTGCTCAGCGAAAAGATTTTGCCTTATATCTCATCAGATATCTAATGCCTCTTCCCCTCAACCATCAGCATACTTCTGAGAGGATCCTGATTACATATTCCCTAAACTTTCCTATTACAGAATCATAGAACATTAGGGATTGAAAGGGACCGTGAAAGATCATCTAGTCCAATCCCCCTGAAGATATCCCCTTGCTTTCTCTTTTTACAATCATCCAAATACAATTCTTCCAGTCTCCACTTGCTCATCTATCACACAGGTTCCTTCCCTGGACCATATTCATAGCCTGTCACTTGATTTGCTCAGGTATTTGAGTATCTGTGCAAAACTGAGCACAGGACTGCAGATTTGCTCATGGTAAATTTGGTAAGCATCAGGTAGAATATAGAACATTAAAACAGCAATGAAATTGGAGCAAGTTTTTATTGAAAATAGTATTTATTACATGTGTCATAAAGCCCAGTCCAAGAAGCATGCCAGAATTATTTAATAATTAAATACATACTTCAGGTAGCAATATCCTTAATAGCTTTTTAAATGCAAGCCCTGAATATTAATTTGAATTTTTAGGTACACAAATATTCAGAAGTTAAACTACTAGCTCTTAGTGTTTCTTACATTTAAACAATTGCATCTTTATTTATTTTTTAACCCAGAAAAACAAAAAGTGAGTATGAAAAACAAAGCCACCTGAAATATTGCTGGTTTACGTTTTCTTACTTCATTTTCTCTATGCAAAGTCAAAAGTGCATTAAAAAGTTATATTGTGCTGAGCTCACAAATATGCAAACATCTCCAGCTATCTTGTCTCAATAAAGTTTATAGAATGCATTCCCAAAGGTCTGACAACAAAACAGAATAAATAGCAAGGCTCATAAAAAGATAATGCATGCCATTTTCTTGCTTACATAAACACAAACAAATGTAGAAAGAGGCAGGACTGACTCTGAGAGGCCTCTTCTCTTCAAATTAATTTCTATTATCAGCATGTGTATTTGTAACAAATTACCACTATATAAGAGAAAAGTGAATGCAGACTGTGTGGAGCACGTGGACATTTAAAAAAAGATCCACATTCTTGCAAATTTAGTGGGAAATTGTCTTTTCCTTCTTTTCCTTCATTATTCAGATTGGCTGCTGAGGATGATAGTGTATATGGAAGAGAGTCTTCAAAAGAAAGGGGGAGGGAAGAACAGCCTGATGTTACAGTACAGCAGAAATCTCCCAGAAAAATCCATTGTTAATTCATAAAGAAATGAAAATACATGAACATATTCACATATTACATATTCAGATCAAAAGTATCCCAGGGAAACCCAGACCAACATCATAAACTGAGGAAGTTGCTTTCCTTTTATATGAGCAGGAGCTTCATTCAAGCCATGAGAATGGTCAGGGATTGCTTTATAGGTATGATCTGGTCACAAGCAAAAAACTATATAAGATCTATGTCTTATTAGATGAGTTTGACTGGATTTACTAGCATGTGATCATAGTTTACCTGGCCAAGTATTTATATTTTTGAATTATAGTCACCTTTTTAAATCAAAAGATTACCTAACGATAAAGTAGGAGTAGATGTATTTAAATATAAACATGCACATACACACGGACACATTTAGTTTGTATTTTGTTTTCAATTTGCATAACATCAGCTCTGTGTTCTTGTGTCTACAAAAAATAACAGGTTTGAGTAGATTAAAGCTTGCTGTATGCCTTCTCTGTTATGAAGTTGCTTTTAAACCATTCATAGTGAGTGAACATTCCTTGTGCCTGCCTGTATCAGTGAAGTACAAAGTAGATATTAACAAGAAATGGGAACTCCCTGCACTTAAGAGTAGCTGTCAGAAACCAGTCATTCAATCTGAACTCCTCAACAAGACTCACTGTAAGTCCTTTAGTTACTTGGATTTTGTGATTTGGATGGAATGAGTAACTTCATACATTGAACAGGGAAATAATCTGTTTAGATGGCCTAGACAACATGCCTAGCTTTTAGACACCTAAAATTGAGCAAGAGGAAATCAACTTCCCTAGCAGCTTTTTCACACCTTAATAGCAGAATCCCTGAAGCAGTGTATGGCCTAGAATAGCACAAATACAAACATACCTGCATTAGCAAGGTGAGCATTCTATCAGTAGTGTGAGCTGGCAGTACCTTAATGCAAGCAGATTTAATAGTAGTGGTGTTCTGTTTGAGATGTTCTAAGATTATGTCACAAGGCTTCCAGTACGAAATAGTACCTTAGACCAACTGACAGTATCTTGGGAGTGGAGGCACAGAGAAACATGATTTTAGACACACATGGCTATTTTCCTATGACATAGCTGCAGAAAACTGAGGATTTGTAGTTCACTTTCTTTGCATAATATCTACACCTGAGATGCACATATACACTTGTTATAGATACTTGATCTCTTATTAGGGTACGGCCATCACAAGACACAGTGGTTATAAAGATGTCCTGAATCTCCAAAAAGCATTTCTGTAAAAAAAGGCTGAAGTTGTCTGATCTGAAATTAATTTTTACATAAATTTTTTGCTTGACTGACTTGATCTCCTTCGACGACAAGATGATTCACTAAAACGAGCAAGGGAAGGGCTGTGGATGTTGTCTACCTGGACTTTAGTAAAGCTTTTGACACTGCTTCCCTCAGCATACTTATGGGGAAAGACTGCTCATGGCTTGCACAGCCATGTTCTTCACCGAATAAAAACTGTCTGCATGCCCACTCACAGAAAGCAGCGGTGATGGAGCTGAACACGGTTGGAAAGAGGTCTGTGATTCCCTCTGGACAAGGGAATCAAGTGTACCATTAGTAACTCTGCAGCTGACACCAAGTTGGAGGATGGATCAGTGGGCCAAGGCCGGTGGTATGAGGTTCAATAAGACCAAGTTATGTTGCATCATAACAACCCCATGTAAAGTTATAGACTTGGAGATGAGTGGCTTAAAAATATATATCAGGAAAAGATCAGTGAGTATTGGTCAATGACTATCTGATTATGAGCCAGCAGTGGCCAAGATGATCAACAGTATTCTGGCTTACATCAGAAAGAACATTGCTAGTAGGACCATAAAACTGATCATCCCCCTGTACTTGGCACAGGTGAAACTGCGTTTCAAATATTTGGCTTATTGGATTTCTGGCCCTTTACTCCAGGAAGCACATTGAGGTGCTGGAGCAGTTCCAAAGAGAGATGACTAATTTGGTGAATAGTCCAGGCTAGAAGTCTTGTGAGGAGCAGCTGAGACAACAGTAGTTGTTTAACATGGAGAAAAGAAGACTGAGGGGAGACCTTATTTTTCACTGCAACTACCTGAAAGGAGGTTGTAGGGAGGAAGATGTTGGTCTTTCCTAAAACATGACTAAACAAGAATAAATGGCCTCAAGCTGTACCAGGGAAGTTTAGTTTAATTTAGTTTCACATATCTAAAAAATAAAATTTAGCTTCAAGTTTACAAAATTAAAACAAGAAATTCTGAACTATTGCATCTTTGCTTTCCCTGTCTCTTGAGTATGAATACTTCTGATACTAAATAAAAATACATTACACTGAACTTCTTTAACAATTTTAGGAGTCATATGTATACTTTTCATGTTTCTTACCGACTCATCTTTCATTTATTTCTTGACTGAAGAATCTGCATCCATAACATGTGCAGAGTACGTTGTCTGGTTTTAGTTCATGTATAACATTACCAAACAGACTTACATTCAATGAGGGGAAGGAGGGGGAACAAAATGATAGAAGCAAGAGCAGAGAGAGAATGAGCAAAATAAGTTCATCCCATGAATCATTTTGTCCTGTATTAATGTACTCATTATGATTAGAACAAGTTAGACCTGGTTTAAACATATTTTTTTTCCCCTCACTACCTTTAATAGCTAGATTTCTGCTATTTGAGGCTGTACTTGTAGTCATGAAGACATGAGTAGATGAAGTGAGGTTGTTTCTTATTTTGTTAGGATTTTTTTTCTAATAATGAATCTCTAAGAAATAACAGCCTCTCCAGGATAATTTTCAATATCTCACTATGTGGATGGGGTGTTATGATTCCTCCATTCACACTGTAATAACTGCTGCAAATGCAGGGCAATAGTACTCTATTTTGCAGCACTCCTACCTAATAAGAATTAGAACCTGTGGACATGCAAGTTCTGTTATCATCAGTAATGGAACAATTACAATATAAATCAAGGTGACATTTCAGAGTACATGCAATTTGCATATGATGTATGAGCTTAAGGTTCCTGAAAGCAGTCTAAAAGAATGAGAGTACGTTCTGTATGACAAATCAAGGTTCTTTTAGCAGCTGAATTATAAAGAATCATATAATTCCATTTTTAAGACCTAAAAAAAGCCTGTGAAGCATGTCTCTATAAATATTGGTTTGAATTGTGATTATTGCAGATGGAGAGACGTCTGTATTTTGCTTTTTTAATACAACTGTTCAGCAGTGGCAGGAGTTCATTAAAATCTTTCCACTAACTTGGATTTTGTGGTATCATGTTCACTAATATTTTTGTCTCAGTTGTGAGGTTCTCACATAGTCCCCATATTTCTTCAGTCATGGAACACATCTCTGATTACTGCTGCTTCCAATTTAATTGTTTCTGGGAACAAAATTAATAAAGGAGGTCCAGTAAAGGATGCTGAAAGGCAACAAAATCTCTGCAACTTGTCCTAAGCCCCTCTGTGACATGAACACCTCCTTCAACAGACTACACATCATGTAATAACTATTGTCATATAATAATGGAAGGAAAGTGATTTATTTCTTCAATAGCAACAGGTGTCTGATACTAGAGTCCTCAAAACACTTTTCCCTTGACTGTTCTCATCCTAGGGTGTTCTCGTCTCACAGTTTGTCATTCCTGTCCCTTCTGTAAAGGACACTTATTGTACAGTTGACAAGGAACATGTATATTTGCTGAACAACCTGATTATTTTCCCTGGTCTCCTTCACTTTCTGGTGGCATAAAAATGTAGGACCGTGGCTCCTGTTGATTGATTACTGGCAGGTCTGATTACCTAAATAGCTCTCTGCAATTCAACAGAGTTGCAGGCAGCAATGAAGGATTTGCTGGAGATGTATTCTTTCTTTGCAGTCTTGTTTATCAATGTACAGTTCTTCACTTGCCATTTATCATTTGCTTTTCTGTGCTTGCCTTGACATCTGGAGTATTTGTAGGCTGCTAAGTGGAGCAAGGCACGGTCTTGAATTCCTTACCATCCCCAGCCAGGCAATACACTCCTGATTTTTCCCCAATTTAACTTTTCTTTAAACAAACTTGACAGGCTCAATATATTGGTAAAGCAAAGGCTTGGCCAAATGGCAACTATTTCTCCAGTTCCAGAAACTAAAAGGTTTGGTCTTCTGTTGACTAATAACATTTTTAGCTTTACCTGGTGCAAATAGCACCTTGAGTGAGAGAGGCAAACATGACTCATATGGGCACTGGACTGCCCTGTGTCCAGTACCTGGACTACTCAAATCCCGGACCTGACCACCAGGTGGAGGAATTATACAGAGGAAAATGTTTGCCTTTGTCATAGCTATGCATCTACCCTTATTTGAACAGACTAGCACTCATTCTTGTCGGTAGTAACCTTACTATATGTTGACAGAGGTCTAGTGCCTTGGCTTGAACTGCATCAGCATGGAGAGGCTATCTGACATTGGTTGAAGATTTGGCTTAAGATTTAGAAGACATTAGTTCACTCTGTGGTTATTACAGACATGTATGTTCTTAGGGGAACATCTTGTGGCAGTTTCATTACTGTGTTGCTGTTTCTGCATCTGAGCAGCACCCTCAGCTCAGCAAGACTCTCAGAGTCAAGTGCACTGTACTAAACCATACCAGAGAATGAGCTGACTCCTTTCCACACAGTATGGTCCTCTTTTGTCATAATTTTTTCTCAGTTAAATTGCACTCCAGACTTTTAAAGACCCTTGTCACAAAGTTTTCAGACCCTCATCCTTGGAACACACCCTCATTCTGTACTTCCATGCCCAACACACAAGTATGGCAATGTCAGGCTCATGGTTGGGACTCAGACACTCTTGTAAATTCTGCAAGAGACTGCAAGAGTCTTCTTGCAGTTAACAAATTGCCTTGCCAATTATCTGCTTTCTTCCTCCAATTTCCCAGTAAAAATAAATAATATTTTGAGATCTGTCTCCATCATTTAGCCTCTCTGTTTAGGTGTTGTGATGCTGTCACATCAGTATATGACAGTCAATGTATAATGACAGCATGGGTACCATGATCTCACATGCACTGACTTTATCAGTATGTGCCGAATGTGTATGGCCGTACACACATAATGATCTCATTGTGCACAAATTAACAAAAGCCAGTGTCCCAATGGACTGTGAGGAAGAATAACATGACATGTTCTCTTAAACAGTGTCATTTCTGACAACTCCATCCAAGCTGATAAAAATATGAAAGTTTTCCTCAGCATTTTCCCACCCAAAATAAAATCTGCATATCACCCCACCATCATCTCCTCAGTGACCTGACACACCTTCCTACTGTTTGTGTTATGATAAAAATTGCATCTATTTAATACATATGTGTTCAATATGCCCATTATTTCAAAATCTAGTGAGGCTGAAGAACCTAATAGCAAGAAAAAAATGTAGCAGCAACAAAAAATCAGCAGTACTTAAGGGAAAAAAAAGTCAATGTCTTAAAGGGAGTTTTAATCATTGGATGGTGGATTAGTCTTAAAACAACTAGCAAGGCTGTCTGTGAAATACCATTTACAGGTTCTAATGAAAAATGAGTGAAGGACAAATAAAATAAACACAAATAGCTTTAGTGAAAAGCTTCCTGTGAGCTCCTTCTGTCTTTCTTAATCAACTAAGAAGAGGCTGTGATTACAGTAATCATTATGCAATTAATCACTATAATTACTTTTTATTGGAATAATAGTTTAAAAAGCAACTAACATATTTTCTGTTCTTGCTTGACTGGAAGACATTAAGTGCTTGTCAAGAAGCTGCTAAAAGTATGGCTTTGTAATTTATTTTTCTTTTTGTCATCTTGTGTTGGGGTTTTCTAATGCAGAAGTAACAGTGCAAGTTTGTGCTCATCACACACACAGACAATAGTCACAGAAAGCAGGGGACGTGCTGTTCTCTGGTGGTACACTATCTTTGTGTACCTGGTGTGCCTTGTGTTTCTTTATGGTATGTACTTACATCTAAGTATCTACAGTATTTTCACAATTCTAGGTGGCTTGCATCAATGAAAGAAGAACACCAAACAAACACAATACCTACCGAAAGAACCCTTCTTACTGTGAAATTAATGTTTTATCCTTCCTGGACTATTTTCTCTGTGACTTCAGACTGAGAATAGCTCTTAGCAGTTGCAGGCTGGAACTGTATGTTTGTAGCTTTTCCTAAACTCAACCAAGGGACTCAGTATTTGCAATTATTTCTTAAGTTTCAGTTTAATGAAAACAAGGAAAGATAAGAGTTTGCTTCAGATAGGACTACATTTAGGAACATTTCATACCTCTACTTCCACATCAAGTCTGTGGTGAGAAATGTGCAGGTTGGGCTGGGCTGGGCAGTGACTTTGTGCTGTACTGCAACTGTGTATTGCTTTTACTCCCAACATGAAAAAAGAACCCTGTATAGTCCCAGACAGCTATGTGCACACTGAGAGGACTCTTTTGCTTCACAGAACCCTATAAAACACAGTCAGGAAAATATGGTACAGTATAACTAAGGAAGAAAACCTTTTCAACCAGGCAACCAGGAAGCAGTACGTGGTTGAATCCACTGAGCCTTTTTAGCGTCAGGGGCCCAAAATGCTGTGGTATTCCCATAATTAATTAATATCGTATTTCTTTGAACAATGATCCTCAGAGCCCCAACTCCTGGACAATTTTCTGCCCTGCCAAAGCAGGCAAGAAAGTCATAAGTGCAAGAGGTATAAACTGCTTTATACCAACAATCTTCTGTTAAAAAATTAGACTGAAATATCAGCACAGAGGATGGATTTTATTGCTGGGAAATTACTCCATTCAAAATCACTTTCACTCCACCCTTCTTTTAGAGATGGATCAGCAGTGGCTATTTCTCTCTCCCCAGGCAGGGAGTAAAAGTGCTGTAAAATACCAGCTTCTGACTCTCCTATGACGCTGGACTCTGCTGACCTATTACCTACAGGTGAACACAGTGAAACGGCTGTTAAATAGCAATTCTTCCCCATGCTTCCAACTTTCCAAGCACATCTCCAACAGGCAGCGCAGGAAAAATGCTCTTAAACAGTGTTTCCTGCAAGTGTGGAATCCTGCTGGTACATTTCACACAAGGAATGAAGCAACATGAGTTTACCCTGCAATAGACTTTTACAAGTGATTGCTGGAGCATCAAGGCAGGTGAGGAACTTAAACTGGGAGCAAAGTGACTTGAGCAGACACATTCTCAGAGAACACTTTTATTTGCAGATTAACATTTTCTGACCTCTAGAAAGCTTCTGATTCTCCTAAGTGGAATATAAATTAAGAATTTAATAGACACAAGTCAAACATGTCTTACCAGCAGAACTTTTCTTCATGGATGTACATTGTCATAAAAGAGTTTTGGTTAGAGACACATCAGTGACTTTTTCCTTATCTTTTATGAAATTGTTGCAGGAAACACTATTACGATGTCCATCAATGAGTTTTGGGTAGTGGTTGTTTATTCTGATGAACAAAGGAAACCTCTGAAACTTCGTATTTGATTGACCATACACATTGTGGGGTTTGAGGTTCTTTTGAACCCTCTTTAGAATTTGGTATTCTTTATTTAAATTAGATTATTTTGGATTTAGTTTATTTTGAAGCCTCTTTAGAATTTGGCTTTCTTTTCTTTAAAATAGATACAACTTTTATTTCAATTCTAAAATAAAATATGTGTTTCTGAAATGACTGCTTTTTTAGAATCTGTTTCTATTCAAAAGAATTGAATGAATTTGCAAAGAGTGTAAATAACTTTGAAATAATTTATTTCAATCGTGTTTTTGGCAAACTGTCGGTCAGTTTTAGCCAAGTATTATGACTAATTTCCTGCTCTAAGCTTGAAGCTGTTTCCTAAGCAGTTGCAAGAACACGCAGTACCAGGGATTCTTGATGCATCAAAAAGAAAAAAAGTGAGCCACTTCATTTTCTGTCTGCTGCACTGCTTTTAGCATAAGGTGTATCTGTAGAGCAGCACTTTTGGCAGTCATTAACATCAGTGTCATTAATTTGCCATATGTCATTTCTCTTGTTAAAAAATAAATAAAACTGGGAACTTAGAAACTTAGCTCAAATGATCACAAACTTGTTCAGATTTCATGCACTATTGTGTGAGTTTTACAGGTTTGGCAGGAAGCATTCCACCTTCACATTATTTTTGCTTTTGCATATTCTGTGTGACGTGGGTGAAATAGTACACAACGGTTTCACTGAAGGCAGATGAAGAATTTCCTCTTGGCTGTGCTAGCAACAAGATTTTTGGTGTAAGGTTTTGGGCATTTGTCATCATTGTACCACCCCTCTTACTCAGCTCAGATTTGTGCAGTTTGGTGGGTTATCACTCCCTGTCCTTAAGGAACTCCCTCTTCGTTCCACTACTTCCTACCCTGCAAAGTTTTGTGTGAAAAATAAATCAGCTTATTCAGAAGTAGGAAAATTGTCACAGTCAGTTGTCCCCATTGCACAAACCCTTTAAGAAACACGTTGTCACCCAGCCCATGACTCTCACTGAAAGTGGTAGCTATTGCTGGAGTGCATTAAGAGTCACAGATCACATTGCCTATTGAAAACAAAACTGATATGCCTGGCCAGCAGGAAAGTGACAGTTCTGTTTCATGTTGTACAAGAGTAAAACTCTGAGTTTTTCCACAGCAGCGTTATAAAATTTGTGAAGTTATCTCCACTGTAACAAAGCAAGAATGTATTTTGCCTTTGAGTCATGTAAGTGAACACCTGTTAAGTTTGGCTTTGAAGCAATGACAAAACTTGTAATACTCTCAGTCAAACATCATCCTGCTCTACCTGGTCTGGGCATCAGACTCAGAATTCTGTCTCAGCTTAAGTTAAAACAGATAACTGCAAAACTCTTGCTTCCCTTTTGGGGTGTTTGTTTTGATCCATAACAGAATCCAGTCCTGTGAAGTTTGCTTCTGGCTGCCTGAGGGAATTTTTCAAAGGTGAATCAATAACATCAGAAATATTTTAATAGTTCTCTGTCTTTTTTTTAATTTTTTCTTTAAAAAACACAAGCATGGCAACTTAATTAGCCCCTTCAAAACAGCAAAGTAAACCAAGTCCATTTGAAATGCTTTGCGGTATGATTGAGTCGTCCTGAACCAGCATTTAGGAACTGAACTAGCATGTCTGGCAATTACAGATAGAAGTCCCTGCATATCAAGAAGACAAGAGGTAACATGTCACTCTGCCTTTGGCTGCAACTTCTTACACAAATATGCACCCTGAGTTTTTGAAGATTTTCTGTGGCATTTTCTTTCTGCTCAATTGTAGTCTTCTGATGAAAGAGATGTCTGAGTGATATTTTAGATTTCTTTACATCAGAAAAAAACTGATGCCCTGTCTTTCAGAATAGGGCAGAGAAAATAGAGTCTTTCTGCAAAGCTGAGCCATGCAGAAGAATTGCTATGACAAAAAAAGGAATAAAAGAAAAGAGGAGAAATAGGAAGGACTGAGCATGGCTTGTTTGCAGTGCTATGAAGTCATTAAAACTTTGAAGGCAGCTAAAACATTTTATATTCGGGCCACTTTATCAATGGTTTGGACCACTATTAGGTACTAAAATTTGTTGTCTTGTATAGCTTTTTTCCCAGCACTAGCAATACAGATACTGAAATTTCCTCAGAAAGTGCGTATGGGAAATACTAATTGCAGTATTATGAGGAAAGGTGAACTTCTCAGTGACATTTTATCTATTAGTAGAATACTAATGTTCTTCTTTCTTAAAGGAGAAGATGCTACACACTATGGTTTCTGGTTTTTTTTATATATATATATAAATATTTTATATACATAGAGAGAAAAAAAATGGGAGTTCAACCTTCTTAAGAATCCATGATTTCGCAGAAGCAGCCGAGTTTTGATCACACCTGAAGCAGAATACATCAGTATGCACCGAGAAATTCTTTATAATGTCTAGCCAGTTGGGTAATGCAAGAAACCTGTCTTAGAGTTATGTAGATTCATGTTGCTGACAGAAACAGCTATTATTTAATTTTCAAAGACACACTGTTTCTGTTAGATATGGGTATTTTCTCTGTGTGTGTGTGTGTGTTGTTTACTCCTATTATGAAGGAATAAGCTGATTTAGATGTGACATAAATTTATTTCAATATTTGCTAAGACCTGGTACCATTGTTCTTTGAAAGATGGTTAACTTTAGTTCACTCTTCTGGCAAATATTTGACTTCTGTTTCTATGTGGTCAAAACCAATCAATTCATCAGAAAGCTGTACTACTTTTGCTTTCTTTTTCTTGTAGTTTCTTCAGTGCATTTTTCGTTTTCTTTGTGTTCTTGCGGTATGCTTGGTACTGTCAAAGGCATTCAGTCTGATCCCATGAAATGTCTTACTGGGACCATACAATATTAAATAAGTTTGTATAAGTTTTGTATAGCTAACAAAAGTAATTTCATTATGTCTGTACTGTACATAGTTCAGTTATGACCTCCTTTGGTTGGGCTGAAAATACCATTTAAAAAAAACTCAATGAATATTTTATCAGACAAATTTATCTCCTCTTTTCTTCCATACAATAGTATCCTCCAGTATACGAGTTTATGCTCATAGTTTTTAAACTAGTGGTATTTTTCCTCTCTCTATATAAAGGCAAGTCTCAAAAATCATGTATTCACTGTGTTAAACACCAACTAGATGTCTAACAGAGATTTATTAAATCAGTCAGAGGGTTTTACTTTCACGGTTGACTTCAAAAAGCCAAAATCTATTCAACCACAAATACACTTACATGAGTGTTTATCACTAAGTTCCACATACAATTTTCACATTCATTGTAGGTAAATATTTGATAGGTTATCCTACATGTGCTGTAAACAGAAATATGCAGAAAGACAAAAATCAGAATTGATGCATTGGAAAAACACTTTTTTTTTCATACCCAAGATCTTTTCTTCTCTCACACATATTCTGACATTTTCCATTAATTTTAGTCTCTGGGGTTTTTTAATATACACTACTCTTCAAAATGTTCATCTGTGTTCTGTAATTCCTGGAGTCAAGTAAACAAGTATTTTGGGTACAGATTTCTCACTTGTGGAATTTATTTGATTACATATCACATGAGTACTGCAGTTGACTGTCTTCTTCTGATTAAAGGTTTTGCAAGTGAGTATGGATAGTTAAACCATTGATTGTAATGGCTATAATGAGTTGTCTTTATATTTTTAATTTATTTTAAACTTGTAGTTGTGTATGAGGAAAACACAAGTAAGAGCTGCCTATATACAATTTATAGGTCTTGTAGCAAACCTATAGTTAATTTCATACTGATTTCTGTTGGTAGTCTGTGCCTATTGCAGTTGCAATCCTCAACCCGCAGATAAATCAGGTTCCATAAATCCCTTTCCTTAGGAGGAAGAGTAGGGATTTTGTGCTGTATGAATATGCTGCAAGCTTGTAATCATCATTCCACTCTAGTTTGTCTCTGCCTATTATGTAAAAAGACAAAACACTTCACTAAATCATTACTTTCATTGACAGAAGTAGGAGAATGAGAGTGTAGACCATGAACCCATTGTCTTCCCAGGGCTTGATCACACCACCGTCCACAAAGTAATGCCATTACATGAATCATTAGTTCCTTCTTATTAATGCCAGGCAGATGAAACAGGTTCTAGTACTGCAAAAGGACCTCCAGATAAATGCAGCATCACTTCTAATACCTCTGTAAATCAAATGCACTAAGATAATAGCCTTTATCTACAGATCTGAAGGTTGTTTATGGCAGATGAATTACTCAAAAAAACACATCATCGTATTTCTTAAGAGTAACATGTAGCCAGTAGTAAAATGCTAAGGAGGTATTTCTCAGGAGCTATTTGCTGTAAAGAAATTGCTATCTCAAGCAATAAATACAGACCCTGAATTCTTGACCACCTAATTATACCACCAAATTATTGACCACCTGTTCTTGGTACCTGGGACGGTCACGGAACACATCAGCTCAAGTGCCATCGCACTTCACATCCAGGACAACCAGGGCATCATGCTCCATCAACATGGGTTTACTAAAGGCAAGTCCTGCTCACAAACCTGATCTCCTTTTATGACAGAATGACCCGACTATTGGACAAGGGAAAGGCTGTAGATATTGTTTACTTGGACTTCCAAAAAGCCTTTGACACTGTTCCCCGTGGAATTCTCCTTGATAAGCTGGCTGCTCATGGCTTAGAGAAGCACACAATCTGCTGGATAAAACACTGGTTGAATGGATGGGCCCAAAGAGTGGTGGTTAATGGAGTTAAATCCAACTGACAGCCTGTCACAACTGGTGTGCCTCAGAGCTTGCTGTTGAGACCATCTCTGTTTAACATCTTTGTTGAAGATCTTGATAAAGACAGAGAGTAAGTTTGCATATGACACCAAGTTAGGTGGGAGTGTTCATCTGCCAGATGTCTCTTCAGAGACACTTGGATAGATTGGAAAAATGGACCAATGTTAATAGCAGGATCTTCAATAAGGCCAAGTTCCAGGTCCTGCACCTGGGCCACAACAACCTCCTGCAACGCTACAGGCTTGTGGAGGTGTGGCTGGAGAGCCATCTGGCAGAGAGGGACCCGGGGGGGTTCTAATAGACAGGAAGATGAATATGAGCCAGCAGTGCACCCAGTGGCCAAGAAGGCCAGTGGCATCCTGGCTTGTATTAGAAATAGTGTGGCTAGCAGGAGTAGGGAGATTATCGTCCCCCTATATTCGGCACTGGTGAGGCTACATCTTGAGTATTGTGTCCAGTTTTGGGCACCTCAGTAAAAGAGACATGTGAGCTGCTGGAGCAGGTGCAGAGGAGGGCAACTAAGCTGGTGAAGGTCCCAGAAAACAAATCTTATGAGGAAAGACTGAAAGAGCTGGGGCTGTTCAGTTTGAAGAAAAGGAAGCTGAAAGGAGACCTCATTGCTCTCTATAACTACCTGAAAGGATGTTGTGGAGAGGTTGGTGCTGGTCTCTTATCACAAACAGTTAGTGACAGAACAAGAGGGAATGGGTTCAAGTTACAAGAAGGTGGGTTTAGCCTGGATATTAGGAAGAATGTTTTCACAGAAAGGGTGATCAGACACTGGAATGGGCTTCCCAGGGAGGTGGCTGAGTCGCCATCTCTGGATGTGTTTAAAGATTGTTTTGGACCAGGTGTTGAGGGATCTGGTTTAGAGGTGAACTTTCAGGGTAGGGTAGACTTTGGACTTGATGATGCCAGGGGTCTTTTCCAACTAGAGCAATTTTGTGGTTCTGTGATTCTGTGAAGCAGAGTGATTCCAGGGAAGATATGTGGTAAGACAGTAAGACATATTCTCTGTCATTGTAATGAACAATCTCTTTGCATATAAGTAAGTAAAAAAGCAATATTATTGACACTCACATTTCTGCCTTTCTGCTAAAAATTGAACCTGCAGACAACACACTAGGTAATGTTTTCATACACCAGAGAGGCATTTATCCATATATTGAACATATTACTATTACATAATTTGTCTTACTGTGACTTTGAATTGTGTCCATCTGCACATCTTAAAAATGGCATGTGGTCAATTGATTAACTGGAAGAGAGATTGATTTTTAGACTCAAGTGTGATGAGCAGAAGTGATTTTACTTTCAAAAAGTTCATTCTCAAATATTCTTGTAACCCTTAACTTTCGTAGAGAGAGCATCTAGAATTCCATACACATCTTAACGTTAAACAATTCTGATTATCAGTTGTAGAACTCAGGTTTTCTTCAACCATGTTTTGTTTCTCTGTTTATCCTATTTTTCTGATGTCTGGTTGTCCTTGGGCTGTGGGATCTCAGTGCAGATTTTCGAGGGATTGGCAACTACTATTTTAATACAGATTGTCCCTTCAGTCTACAGAAGCTGGTCCTTTATGTTTGGTTTTCATTCGTAGTCAACACATGGTGTAGTTTGAAAAGTGTAATTTACTTTACTATTTTAAGAGTCTTTGGGAAACAATTCAGAAGGAAGCAAAGCAAAACACTATTCCATATAAAAGAGTATCTGTAGATGCAAAATAAGAATTGATGCTTTCAGACATGAATATATTACATGATAATACCTCCCCCTTATGTGCCTAACATTATCTCCAAGCTGTCTTTTTTTTTCCAATGGTAATTTATTTTTAATAGACTGAGACATTGTCAAATACATATTTTTCCTTAGAGATGTTAAATCTTTTGCTTTTATCACTGTTTGGGGTCAAGTTTCCCAAAATAAGGATTGTGATTTCTGACTACATTTTTCAAGGCCTCAGGTGTGTCTCTGTGCAGAACACTTAAGGTCTACACAGACTGCTTTCATGACTGCACTGCTGTTAAACCATCATGCAAAGCATCCTCTGGTTGGAAAAAAGTGTGAAAAGCATAGAAAAGCACAGTTATGATAGATTGCACTTCGCTATGTACAACCCACATTGCCACATGCTTTGCACGTTGAGGATAACACCTGTAACCACAGCTAGTGCTGGCTCCTTCAGCTGCTCTGCGCTCTGTTAGAATAAAACACTTCCAAGCAGTTGAATGAGATGTTTGACACTGCACAAAAGAAAGAAAACACACCATTAGGTCCCCGATCACAACAAAGTCTTGAGTAATGTTGGACTGTGCAGAAATTGGGAAGCCAAGTATGTATTTTTTTAGCTCTGAGTAAGCAATTTAAGTGTGAGCCTAACTCTAAGCACACAGTCCGACTTACCTCAGTGGGAGTACTCACACGCTTATGTTTCAGCATATGCTAAATATTTGGTACAATTTGGACCCATTTATATCTTTAAGTAGGAGAAGGAGCGTGGGTGGTGGAGTAAATAATTTCTGGAGCTCAGGCAAGGATATGCATAAAATTAAAAATATGAAGGAGAAATGAGTAAGTAGTGTGTTAGAGAGATGAGTGCTGCCTGTAAGCTGTAGCAAACCCAAGCTACAGTTCTATTAACATGAAGTCACATGTTTCCAACAAGGCAGTATAGAGCATTGCTGTTAATGCATGTCATAAACACCTCTAATTATCAACAGACGTAAATGCCTTCAATATTGAAAAACCCCAAAACAAAAATCCTCAAAACTACTACATGTGTAATTTTCTCATGTCTCACTGTTAGCGATTTTCTTCTTTCAATCACTACACAGCAAGCTGGTGTGTGGCTGCTGTTCAGGGATGGTGAGAGGGAGCTAAAAACAAGATCAGGATGCTTTGTGGTAGCACTGTGTTTCCCATGCTCCCCGTGCACACATAGTTTCCCTTATGGTCCCATCTCCTGGCAATATTCATGCTGCTGTAGCATCTTCTCTTGCCATACTGCCTGAGGGACAGCAAGGACAGACAGAAACACTATGTGAGGCCAAGAGACCAGGTGGACAGCAAAGTTCATAGCGAAGAATCTACTCAAATGGTTTATAGTGTCTTTCATGTATCTCTGATTTTACTGATCCCATATCACAAACAACAGTACACAACCCCTGAGAGTGCAATAGAAGTATACTTTAGCCCATCTTTCAGAGATAGCACGATATTTTCACGTTGCTTGTGATTTTTATGCTCTTGAATCACTGAAAGGACTTGCTTTATCCAGATCTATATCAAAAATTTAGTTATCACTCAGGGCGGTTTGGTCCTTCACCCAAAATAACTCAGAGTTGCAAGGTTTTGAACTCACATGGCCAAGCTGAAGCATCAAATGATCAGCCTGTGCTAAGCTCCAATGGAAGCACAAGCAGCCAGTCTCATCAAGGATTAAGTCTGTCAGCACGGCTGCATTTCTCCTGCAGTAAATTTGACTCAGATTCAATTATTTATGAGCTAACAGGCTCATGCCTACAGTTAATAGGAGAAACTGAGTAAAGTAAGTTTTCATAGAGGCGTATGCGGTTAATATTCTGTGTGTAGATTTTTCAGTAAACCAATAAGAATTTTTGTGACTATTTGGCTATCAGCTTAGAAAAAATAAATTTTACTGTAGGCTTGCACTGCTCGAATATAATACTGTTATTTCTTCTTTTTCCTACTTCATGGAAAATCCAATGATAAAATTTATATTCAGAAGTTCTGTGTCTTAAGGAACTGGAAGGAAAAGTAAGTACATGCTGTGACACTTGGCTGTACATAATCTCTGAAGGTAAAATTCTTCCAGTTCTCCCCTTCTCTTGAATTCTTCACAATCACTTCTCTGCATACAAGCATACCATAGGACATCGCAACCAGGAGTGATACTGTTTGGTGTGTATACAAGTATTGTGTGATTAAATCACTCCTGAATACACATACCTGTTTATTTCCTTGTGAAGTCTGTCACATTTGGTTAAAGGAGTTCTACTCCATGTCTAGTTACAAGAAAAGAAGTGCAGAAACAAATGAAAAATACTGTGAGAGAAATTATCAGAAAAATAACAGGTCTCTCTTTATCTAGGTGCTGGAGTATTCAGAATTTTTTAATTCAAAAGCTGTCTCATTGAATGAACACAGACCACAGACAAACATATAAAAATAACAAACTTACAAAAAAAAAGCATTCTGAATCAATCATTTTATGTTGTGCTCATCACGATAGCAGGAGAGTGCTAAGCCTGTACTCACTCTCAATGAAGGCACAAATAGGTAGCGTAAGCAATATCCTGGATGAAGACCACTCTCCTCAAACTACTGCCTAAGCGACTGCACAAAATATGTCCTTCTGTTTCTGAGTAGTAATAGAAGTGCCAGAATCAATTATCCCTGAGAGCTCTTGGGTGGTAGGAAATGACATGTCTGCCAAAGCAAGATGCACTTGCCACACATCTAATTGGATCTAAGATATGTAGCACAGACAACATCTTACTCCATTATTACAGGATCCACTTTTTCTCTAGTCCTTCAAGGGACAATCCCATTACTTGAGCTGAAGAAACAGGAGTTACACATCCAGATTGGATTTTCCAAATTTACAGGGCACATCAGGAGTTTCCCAAGTAATTTTTATTTACCAACATCACATATCAAAGTGCACTTAGGACAGACAATGAGAGAGAAGCAGTAGGATATGCTGCTGCTGAGAAATAGCAGAGCTCAGTGTGGTGAGGTCAGTTTGAGGGCTGGTTGTATATATCTACACTGAGCATGCTGAATTACACATCTGCTTACTGAGGCATTATAAGCTATTTATAGAGTACAGGGTGCCCTCAACTCTTGCTCGTTTTCCTGAATAGAGATGTTCATTAGTAGTCTCTAAATGACATAGTGAGATATGCTATCCAAGACCTAAGAGTTTGTAACCTAACAAGTGCAGTCCGCAGAAAGAAAGAAAAGGAAGAAGAGAGAAAAAGAGAAAGAGAAGTAAAGAGGGAAAGAGAAATAAATTGGAAGGGAGGGAGGGAAAGGAGGGAGGAAGGAAGGGAGGAAGGGAGGAAGGAAGGTCTAACAAACTAAGGGCTAAGTATTTTTGGTGTAAGTTTTCAGTGATTTCCAAGAGAATCATTAGTCATTGATCATTAGAGACTGGAAGGGACTTCTTTTGAGGAAGGGACCTTGAAAGATCATCTAGTCCAATCCCCCTGTCACAGCAGGATCACCTAGACCAAGTCACACAGGAACACATCCAGGCAGATTTTAAACATCTCCAGTGAAGGAAACTCCACAACCTCTGTGGGCAGCCTGTTCCAGTGCTCTGTCACCCTCACTGTGTTACACGCAATGCCATTTATTTTAGGTACTAGTCATTTATATTAGCACTTTAAAAAATTATATTATTTTTACTGATGGCTCATACCTAAAACTACACATTGTTTGTAGTTTTATTTTTGAAAAGTAGCTCATGCATCTTATTTTCTTTGAAATTTAAATTTGTGCTTAAGCAGTTAATGAATCTGCTTGATGGTCAACTCAAGATTGAAAAAGGATTTCAACTCTCTGGACATAAGATTTAATTCAGTATTTAAGACATAGAAGGGAACTGTCACATTTAAAACATTGTGGTGTATGTATCAGAAGTACTGTCCCTGGGAATGGACATATAAAGGTTTAATTTATTAAAAGTGCCATTCCTTAAAAGTAAATAAAACAAACAAGTAAATTAAAAAAAAAAATTAAAAACCCATAAGCCAAACAAAGAAAACCAACCAAAATGATAGAGGTGTTAAAGGAATTTAAAATATGTCAAAGTATTTGAAAATGTCAACATATTGATTGTTAATTTTTTCATCATTTTCTCTTCTACTTAGTTTGACAGGAACCTAATCTAGTTGAAGATTATATTCCTGCTCATTGCAGTGGAATTGTACTGTATGATCTTTGAAGGTCCTTTCCAACCCAAACCGTTCTGTGATTCCACCAGTGAGACTGCTGGAAAATTGTTTCCTGAGCTAAAAGCCCTTAGATATATTGAACATGGAAAGCTACATTAGGGCCACTGCATAAAGTTCAGCATTTTATATGCAAGTGTGTGTTTATGCAATAGATTTATAAATTCATAAGTAAAACTAGCATCTTTTGTAATATGTAGCTTAAACTTCCTTTCACTTAGACAAAATATTTCTATTTTTCTGAAAACTACTGTTGTCATTTTGAGATGCCAGCCTATGTAGCAAATTTATGAGGATATTCAAATTAATTCCGATTGGGCTACTGCTATCTGTATCTGGTGTGTCCCATCACATTACCATTTGCTTGACCTACAGCATAATATGATATGACAAGTCTTAATACCAACTGAAGTGACACAATCTAATATGACAACAATGTAAAAGAATACACTGCTTTCAGACTGGGTTTTTGCCCTTCATTTCTGATCAGCTGTACACAACATAAAATAACCCGAAGTGATAAGATGACAGCATAAAACAACTGTTCTGAATACCTAAGAAATAATACGATATTCCATCTTACTAATGTGTTTTCAGGCAGCTCAGATTAAATATTACTTCTGAAAATTCGACCAGTGTAATCTAATTATTGCATTATGTTGCATACAGCTCCTTTGCAGATTGAGTAAATATAGCTCATTATGGGCTTCGAGTTGCAAGTATTTTCTTGAGTTAGCGCATACGGGCAAAGGTTGTAGGACTTGGCACACTTTCCTTATTCAAAGACTCTCAATTGACAGCTAATATCACTAGTGAGCATGTTACTGTCAGGCAGACAACCTTTTCCTCTTCCTACCTCCATCAAACTCCCTTTTTGTTATTTTGCCATTAGGAGAGGTTATACGAGAGTATCGGTCTCTGTCTCAGAGCCAAGATGTAATACACTGTCACCTGACACTCTGGGACCTATTTAAAACGGTAAAGCTAGCTAGCACAAAAAGCTGCCAGGTGCACGAACGGGGGTTGCACATAAATGACACTGTATTACATTCAAACAAAGGTCTTGAAAACATGTGAAATGCATCCAGGCTTCTCTACAGTCTAAAACACAATACTTGAACACGACTGTGTGGCTTATTATTTTCAGTATAGACACACTTCTCTGTTCATTTCATCTTTTCTCTAAGGCAGTTGAACAGATGAAACTGTCTTTCTGCAGGGAATAAAGAACAACTTACTGAATGTAGAGGCACCTTTAGATGTCAATTAATTCCATTGAATTGCTTTTTTAATAAATAATAAAGACATATAGACAAGCACAGCCTTGCAATAAAGAATGGTTTTGAAAAGTAAAAGGTCTGGAAACATGTGTCAACATGCTTATTATCTACAACACATTACATCTCTTTGCCATGAGATCTCCTCAAGACTAATACATGTGCTGGAGGAAATATCTGCTTTTTCACATTATGAAATCTTTTCTTCTTCTTGGAAGGACAAGAGCTTGATCTCTCTGGTAAATAGAATCAAAGTTCTTAGAACCTTGCAGATATTTGTTAGTTATTACTCACTGTATCCTACTAGGAAGATAAGAAATTGGTCTTTTTCTATTTTATATGTTGGGGAAAAATAGAGGGAGAGAAAATCCAAGGTATTTACTGAGCCTTTTGTCTGTGTCTTACCTAAAATCAGGGACTCTGGACTGCAGGTGCTGAAGCTTGATGACTATATCATACTTACAGTAAATAAAGAAAAAAAAAATCTTTAATGGGCCAAAAATAGTGAAGTACATTTTAATCTTAAATAAGAAACAATTGTGTTAATAGTTTCAATATTTATTCCATTTTATTATTTGTGAGAGCAAATAAGCATGCATTTTATGAACTCTTAGGAAAATCTAAAATGTAACATTAGAGAATAAGCGTCACAAATGTGTAGTCTTCCAATGCTTTGAGATGTGCTTAAGCACCTAAATATTAGTAGCAGTGTTAGTGTTTCTCTGCCATTACACACCAGTTGAAAGACTCTGGTATTTTCCATTAGGAATTTTTCAGATAATTCTTTCTCCCTGGGAGATTTCCAGGATTTCTGCAGTCATTCATAAATCCCATTTTTACTCTCTGATATGAGCAAGCATATCCCTTGCTGCTGCTGGCTAACATCTGTTTTGCTTTAGAAGCTGAGAAGAGTATCTAAGTGTAATATGCATGTTTCTGCAATGTTTAGAGTTTGGGTTTTAAAAGTTGGAAAAGAAAAGTTTCTGTTCGTTCCCCACTCTTCTCCCCACCTTCCCCCACACCTGATTTCTATGGTCAAGAACAAGGGAAGAGGCATCCCCATTTCAGCAAACAATGGAATTCAGACAAAACCTCCCTTCTGCTGATCCGTGAGTTACTACTCTCTCTCTATTCATCATGTTCCCAATGGCAAGATGGCTGCTGTGCCTATTGCACTGACCACATGAGTCCTCCCTGAACAGAAAGATGAAAGCAAAGTGAAGGAGGAGCTGGAAATTTTAAACCAGAGGCTCCAAAGCAGTCATACCAGTTTGCAGAGCCAAAAATATTTCACAAGTTGCTGTGGCATCTTCCCAGTGCCTCAGATCAAGAAACCTGCCGAATTCAAACTATAACAGATAAGGAACAGCTCGCTGTCAGATGTTTCACATCTGTCCTAGACTATTTAATACCTGTTCATTCATCACATACTGTGTCATATATCAAATAACATCAGTTTGCCTCATCCCAACTCATCGCAAAGACAAATATGTCTTTGCATTGGAGACAGGAAATGTAGGCTAACAAACCAAACACAATACAGTGAACTCTGTGATTCAGGAACAGACAGGTGCTTCACATTTTTCTTGGTGTAGAAGTCATTTAAAATAAACTTAATCCATCAGCTTAAGGGACAGAAAATTTCTGGGTCATGTAAGGATGTTTTCCCGTTTTCTTTTACTTATTCTTTCCTGCTAATTTTGTTACTTTGCCCTACTCTAGGAAAAAGTTGCTTTCCTTCTAAGTTCTACTGGAATATGGCATTGGTGAGACACCCTGGACTCTCAGAATTTGCATGTCAGATAGGAAAGACAGCGTTTCCAGTTACTCACAGTAAAACCATTTTATTATTAAAAACATATTTTATTCCACTATCATTTTTCTTTGAAATAGCTAGTTCTTGGCAGCAGGAAATAAGAGATCACCATTTGTTTTCTATAAAAATTAACAAGCATTCTACAAATTCTAAGCTATGTCTATTCCCAGGTGAGATTAGGGCAATAGTATTCCAAAGGTCAATAATATTAGTTTAAAAGGGGTCTTTTTTCCTTAACTCTAGTTGTGAAAAGAGATGAAATGCTGAGTGCATTGGAAAGGGTCAGTCTTTGGGAACCAGCTGGGAACCGACGAGTGCTCCATAAACTTAAGCTAAGATTGCATTCCCATATTCTCTCCCACAAGAAAGAGGGAGATAAAAAATGGACCTCTAGCCTCAAGGAAATTGTGTGGAGTTTACTGGAGGTTATTACATGACACAAAACCAGACACTGTGGTAATAAGCAAGGAGAAAGGGAGGAAAGAGCACAGGGAGAAAACTCGGATTCAAAACATTTTATTTTTATGGACTGCCTACATTTTTCTATATCTAAACTTCCCTGTTCAACTAGGCTTTTCAAAATCCAAAATTCACTAAAGTACCAAAGTCTTTATTGTGTTTTCTGAATCCTCATTTCAAGCAGAGTGTGGAGTAAATCCTTTTGAGAGCAGTGCTGGTCTCAAGGTTCTGCTGTCCTATGCTTTAACTCTCCTTTGTCTCAGACGTATCTTATGAAGAATCTGCACACATATAGGTAATGTGGGCCTGGAGATTCAGCTGTTGGGTTCAGTCTGTTTCTTCTGATGACCTTTACATGATCCTCAACATTAAAAAATACCAAACACAGGCCAAAGCAAACCATGTACAGATGCTTGTATATCTTCATTGCATTCGTGAGCAATTTAAGCTCAAATTCAGTTAACTGCCCAAGCTTTTGTGACCACAATTCAGCAGAAAAAAATGGTGGTTGAGGCAGCTTGGCTTTGAAGAAGAAACTGAGATTCCGCCTCACCTGTGTGAGGTTTAGTGATTATCAAAAGATCTTAGCACTGTGGGATTTGCCCTGTCCACGGTAATAAACAACACTCAGGAATAATGCAGTGGTTTGAACACACCAAATTTGGGAGATTTCTTTGATGTGTGATAGAAAGTAATTTGAATCAGCATGAAAGTCTGAATCAAGCAGCGTAAGCTCTATCACAACCTGCTGAGGCTGATGTGCTTCTGTCTTGATAAAAGGTTTCTCAAGGCATTAAGCAAAGTCTATGGGAGTTTGAAACATAAACACAAATAGAAGCCACTGAAATGTAAACTCCAGTTTTCCCTTCCCTTTCAGCTCCTTTCCTTCTCCCCAGCATCACTTTGCCATGAAGTGCTTAGCATCATAATGTAAGGGATAAACAGCATAACAAACAATCCTACACTGGACAAATTGGAAGGACAGTTTCTGTGATGGAACACACGTTAGGGTAACACTCCATCTACTTACAGCAAATGGACACAAATATTTTTAAATGGGACAAATCTCCTGTTTAAACGACATGAGTTAGGTCACAGCAGTGTAATTCACGTTTAGCAGTCTCTGACAGAGAAATGGCTGTAGCTTATCTCTGGCAAGGTGGACTGAAAGTAGAGAGAAGTCCATTTGTCCCCTGCACAGGAAATGTGGCTCGGCCAGACCAACGTGTGCCAGTTGTTCTTTCCAGAAGATCAGCTTTTGCTGCACAAAATGTCAAGTCGTATCAGATGCAGCTGACAGTTTGCACACCAAAACAATACCTCAAGTGAGTAGCTTCAGCTGCCGAATGCAGCATCAGAATAGATTAGTTTTAAAGCCTTGAGATTATATAGAACCACTATGTTTAGGGCCTTTGGGAAAGAATACCAGACAAGTTAGATCTATGAAAAATGATCACTGGGGAGTGCAATACATTATAAAGAATATAAATAAGTGTCACACAGAACTACTGTAGAAAAACAAGAAGCAAAGCTTGCAGCGTTCTTCCACATAATGGCTTTATAGAAACATTACGACATTGCACAAAGCTTGGAGTACAATATGAACCCCTGCAGACTCTGAAATGCTGTAAGCTGTAGGGTACAGGAACCCACAGAGCACTAAAAGCAAAGGTTTAATGATATTTTAAATGTTATGTCTACACAAAAAGAGAAATATGCAATATAACCGTTTTCAGAATCCATTGTGTGCCGCAGAATAGATGGGAACTCTGATGCTGTCTTCTAAATCTGTCTGTGACTGAACAAAGAACAAATGTCAGTAAGGGCTTCAGTTTAAGGGAAGTAGTTTGCAAAGGAAGAGTTTGGATATCTGCATGATCTGCACCATTTTTGTTCTCAGTGCTCCTTTTATTGCAGCGCAGTGTTGATACATGCATATATTTCTTTTTCGAGAGCTCTTGACTTCTTACAATGAAGGTATTTTCTTCCAAAGGCAGGAAGTTGCTGGTCAGTCTCTGTTGCATTTGCTTTGAACTGAAATTCAATCCCATTGGAGATTCGTGGAAAACCAAAAAGAAAGGAATTGGTTCTCTGAAGCAAGGTGCTGTTAGGTTAAAAAAAAGTTGCTGCGAGATTTAAAAATGTGGTAAAATTGTAGAAGTTGCTGTGGAGTTTCATCAAATGGAATTCAGACAGCACTAATGTAATGAAGCTACTTTAGTGATGGATATTGCCTTCTCTTCTGCCAGACAGATCTGCCTACTTGGCCCTGAAACCCTCATGCTTACTTTGTGATGAGTTAGATAGGAAAATGAGAGGGATCATCATGCAAGTGTGACATGACAATACATTTAACATGCTGATACCACCTTTCAACATTGCTGTCCTTTTACAGCTGACAGATAGACAAAAATGTTCTTGGTTTAATTTGCGTGGCCTTCTGAATTTTTTTCCTGCATTTAACATTCTCCACAAATATGTCTTGAAGAGGGAAAATTCACATTAATACAAGTTATTCAACAAGCAAGAAAAGGAAAATAAGACAAAATAGAAATTAAAATGTTTATTTGAGAAGACATTTATTTTACTGTCTTGAAACAAACCTATGTCACAAATCCTGTTATTAGCCAGCTGTTTAGTTAACTGAAATATTGATCAAGCCTGTCACACTTTCTTTGCCTGTCAGGAACAAGAAAGTGCTGACCCTGTGCAGGAAACTGCAGTGACACATCTGTAATTTGATAATTTGCTTTATTCCCTTATGTAAACTCTGGCTATTTGGTTTCCTTTGATTTTATTTTTTACTTATAATGTCAAGCTTACCCTCCTAAAAGCTTTATAAATAGAGAAAAAAACATAGTGAGATCACTACTTTTTCAGAGTACACTTTATGGATTTTTCTCTGTTTGGTTGAGGACACTATGCTTATTGGTGAAAGGCTTTCATTTTTTCCTCCAGTTTCTCATCCCGTGAGAAGATTACCTCTTAAAAAATCCTGTGGAATTACTTTTTTCAGTCTGGAGCTATAACTCAGCAGCCGTTTCTTGCAGCCCTTCTTACTGTCCAATCTCAAAAGCTTTTTGTTGGAATTGGGCATTTTCCATCTTCCAGCTGGGAAGCTCAAAAAGTACCTCCACATACTTTGGTTAGCCACAATGCCATGATTAAGAACTGCCCTGTTTTTCAAGTGCCTTGAAGAATGAGTTCTCTAGTTCATCTAGCTTCAACTAGCAAGGCTTGTGAAGCCATGAGAGCAGGACTCTGCCCTTCACAGAGTAGAAATCTCTCTAAACATTGTGAAAAATCAAGTAGCACTTAGGCAATCCTACTGTAATTATTTTGTTCCCTTATATCCATCAGGAATTAATTGTGATAAGCAGCAGAAGTATTCTTTCTCTTATTTCTGTGTCACTGAAATGATCTTCTGCATGCCAGTACTTGGCATCATTAAACGAAACCAAGATTCTTCATCTTCACTTGATGAACAAGGCTGTCACCTTCCTTGGATTTTTCTGTATATTCAGTCTGACCACAAGTAGTCAATTTTTTTCACTACAGCTAAGCTACAGCAGGTTACATACTCCTGAAACTGAGCTGATACTTCTACAATAAACTTTAGCTGACTAATAAATGGTGGGTGAGCTACTTTTAAATCAATAGGCTGAAAAATACTCTTAAGCATGCTATTGATAGAATTCAGAATTGGAAAATATATTTGTTTGACATCCTACTGCTTGGTATCTGATTGCAATTCAATTTCGAGGATATTTGTAAATTGTCTTTAATAAAATTTTTAAAATAGCATCAGGGAACAATGTATCCAAATCCTGTTACATCTTGGAGAGGGGATGTTCAGTCACATAGAATCCTGCATTCATCTTGAGATGCTGTTACATTTCAAGTGCATGAAATGGTTTAGTGTGGAGTTCCCATCCTGTCACCAGTAAGTGGGTTCTGTCCTCACAAGAGAAAATCGCCTCAAGCTGTAGGGGAAGTTTAGGTTAGACATTAAGATAGTCTTCACTGCAAGATTCAGTAGCCATTGGAACAGGCTGCTCAGGGATGTGGCTGAATTGACACCCTGGATATGTTTAAAAATTGTATAGATGTGGAGCTTAGGGACGTGGTTTAGTGTTGAGCTTGGTACAGTTAGGTTAATTGTTGTACTTGATCTTAAGGGTCTTTTCCAGACTAAATCCTGTGATTCTATGTTCCGAGGCCCAAGGAAGTTCATTTTGCTGTATTCTAGACAACAGGATCTGTTTGGTTTAGCTAGGATGGAGTGGATCCCCCCATGACATCTCTCACAATGCTGTTTGTGCTGGTAATTGGAGGGGTGTTGATAACACAGCAGTGTTTTATCTGCAGCTGAGAAGTACTCTCACAGCACTGAAGCTGTGAGGTTTGTAGCTTTTTGTTGGTTTTATTGTTTTCCTAATATTCTCCCCAAGTGGGGAGGGCTGAGGAGGCCTGATGGGTGGGCTGGGCCAGCTAACCCAAACTTTTCGAAGAGATATTTCATACCATACGACATCAGCCCAGATATAAAAGCAAGGGGAAAGAAAGAAGGGGAGGAGGCATTTATTGCTGGCATTTGTTCTCCAGAGAAACTTCTACACATACCAGGACCTTGCTTCTAGGACAGCAGCTAAATGCCTTCTGCTGATGGGAAGCAGGGAATACTCTTCATTATTTGTCTTTGCTTCCATGTGCAGATTTTGCTTCTGCTTTTTTTAACTGTTGTATTTACCCTCTAGCTTGTCATTATAGATCAAGAAGGTGGAAGTGATAAGTGGCTTTGGTGTGCATCTGGCTCTGTAACAATAACTTATTCCCTCCTAAAATGAGCTAAACATGAAATCCATTTCATTAAAATTTAGCCTATGAAAAAATTATCATGTAGTCTGACCTGTGCTTCCTTCTGTACTCAACAAAGAGAGATGTAACCTCGAAAATCATCCTAACCTGAGTATTAACGGTAATGAGTGTGACCATATGTTCTAAGAATGCCTGTTTTCCCCCTGATGGTAGGCAAGCCCTGAATAACGCCTGACCTAGAGAGCTAAGCCATGATGAGAGTTTCCAGCCTTACTGCCAAATATTTTCTTATTGAATTCGAGAGACATGAAAATAGCATTTTTCACATCTAGAAAGTATTTATGATTCCATGGCAATGTCCTCTGCCAGAATCTGTGGACTGACGTCTCATCTGTCTGACGTAGACCTCATTGCAGGAGTTTTTAGTGTTGCTGTATTATCCTGTCAAGTAGTTTAAAGCTCTTTTCATTCACACGGAAGCAAAGCAGGTGTAATTCAGTGAACCAGAAAAATAACTGTGGAAGAGCAGAATTAGGTCTTTTTTAAAACTAATATCTAATAGGACAGGTAAATCAGGCACTTCATGTGTACATCCTCTTAAAGAAATGAATTAAAGTGTTAATGAGAAAAGATTAAAAAGTGAAAGAAATGTGCCACATAAGAAGGGGTCGGACAAGAGTGTTATCTGTTTATTTCTGTAACTGTTGCTTTTTTATTTCATTTTTCTGTTCCATAAATTCATATTTTGGTGTCACCATCTATTTAAGCTTATTGGATATTGATAACCTTCCTTTTAACAAGCCGGTGGCCTCACTGAAACCTCCAAAAATGTGAAGGATCTCTGCTTATTGCTAAAGTTTGTAACTGTTGATGAAGGTGATCTGTTTTAAGATGATGTAGTGGAACAGCATCTTGACTCCTGATCATCTGTAGCAGCTACCGCACCGCTAACACTTCCTTGTGTCAGAGAAATATTTTCTTCTGCCTTTTGCTTAAGTAAGCTGCTTTTGGTTACATCTTTTATGAAGTTTTTCTTCACTTTTTTGGTATGTGGACCACATAACATCAGAGGATAAATTTGTAACCAAGTTTTACACACAGAAATTCCCCTCTCCCTCATTACTGCTGCTTCAGCTTTTCTTTGATATATTTTTAAATAAAAGCCCATTTTCTGCTGAGTGCAGCCCAGTGCTCTAAAACTGTGGCTCTGAGGAGTTTTAGCAACCATAGATGGTGCTGTGCTGTAATTCTTTGATTTTTTTTTTTTTTTTATGTAGCTAAAAAAGACATAGACACCAGCAGGAAAGAATAAGTGGTTATAGTTTTCAGACCAAAAGAATAAAAGGAAATAAAAATAAATTGGATTGGATTCGTTCAAAACAAACTCAGTGGGTGTTCTGGTGTACTTCTGAAGTCTCAGTTTCTTTTACTCTCTCACTCCAATAAATACATTTTTATACTTCTACTTATTTCCTTCCGACAGTACCACCACCTCTGGGTGTCCTTTTCACTCTATTGTGTGGGTATCTCAGAGCTTGCCACTTTCATTTACTTTGTTTATGTGCAGAAAAGTACCATTGCAGAAGATTTTGTTCATATTTATCAGTTTATCTGTTTTTCAGTCTCTACTAATCATCCTGCATGTAAGATATGCTTCTGAAGTTCAACAGGAGATAAGCTTAGAATCATGAAATGGAACACTGGTACAGCATCTAGCCTGACTTTCTCTAGCTAGGATGATGCACCATACAACTGTCTTACTCAACCCCATTCAAATTTGGAGTTGGTGCTGAATTAGAAATGTCCTGAGAAAGCCACTTCTAAGGCTGATTTGGTTCATCTAAGAAGGACTGGAAGCATCTTTTCATGCAGCCTTACTTAGAAAACTAGTGCAATGACCTCAAATCCTAATAGTTTAAAAAGAGGCCCCCACAAAGCTTCCCTTAGATTTTATTTTTGGCCCAAGATCAGTGCATTACTATATCTTAAAACCCATTCTTACATTCTGAGGTGTTGCAGGCTAAAAACCTTGCTCAGTTCATGTGATTTAATCAAACCAGTAGCCAGGAGGTACACTGATTTATTAACAACACATTATGGCTTTGCAATCAGTGAGCTATACAATCAGGATCAATTCAGCAATGAAACAACTAAACCACAACAGCAGACAGTTGAAATATGCTAATGAATGCCTTTGAGACATCTTCCTTGTAGCTAATACCCAAAAGTTTTAACCAAGCCTGCATGCATACATGTAGACAAAGAGTTGAGTGAGTACTGCTTCCCCAGGTACATGGAGGTTACAAGTAAAAGACTTCTCAGAGTTGTTTCCACCATTTCCACATTCCTCTCTGTTGAGATGTGATGGTTGTAACCCTGTTGCTACCCACTCCGGTACCTACAGTCACCTGGGCTGACATCTGCGCACATCAGATATAGGTCTCTCCTTGCTGACTCTGCACTGCAAGACATGAAGGGAATGGTATTGCACTTCTCTTTCAAATATTTTCTTCATTTGCAGACAGTATTATCCACGGTTACAATGTCCTCTTGCAAGCACACGTATACACTGCTTGAATTTTACATTGCTGTCTGTTGCATAAGTGCTTGACTTTGAGAATCCTGTAAGTACTTGACTGGGCTGTTTTGTGGCAGTGAGCTCCCTATGACCATTACTTACTAGTTATTCACTTTTTCATCTTTTGTGAAATATAGTTGAAGATACACAGCACTTCCTTAAAAACTGCCTGATATTTATTTGAAATCTCACCCTGTGAGACCTCAGCTTACAGAAAACTTACTGGTTCAACAAAAAGAGAAAAAAACCTTTCAAAGAATATTAAAAACATACATATCAGAATTTCAGACTTTCTTTTCTCTTTGCTTCCTGCTTGGCTATGAATCTTGGCTATGAAGGAAGAGCTTCATAAACACCAACTGGACTGCAGAAAAGCTTTATTTTGATTTAATAAATATCCATTTTGGACATCCCTGCAAATACCATGGACTGCAATAATATTCATACTCTTTCTCTTTGTGAAATGAAGTGTACTGATCTGAAAAGCAGAAATACTGTGAGCAGTAGTCTAATGAATAGGATCTATATTATACTTCTCTACTGTTTGTTTTGGTGACCATCATTAGATTGGATGCTTAGTAGCTACTAATACGTAGGCAAAGCTTCATTCCAAATAAGATCATTTTTGTATAAGGATAGCTGTCACTAATTCAGTTTTGTTTATTATGAAAAATTTTGATCAAACATAGAAATCTTTTAATGAGTTGAACAGGTGGTTTGGTTAATTGCTGATGTTTTCTGGAAGTTTAGTCAACATGTTCATCGCCACTGAAGTGATTGGTTTTTTTCCCACTTGCTGTATGACATACTTAAATAGTTAAAAATAATTCCAGCAGCTACGGAGGCACCTAGAAGGAGAATCTCCAAGGCATGTGCAACCTTATTTATGAATTGCTTTGATGAGTGGAGTTCATCAACAGCCAGGGGAGCAAAAGATATTTTTATGGCTCATCTTTATACATTAGAGAGGTCAGTAGCCAACTGAGACTGTACGTTATTTTCTCCCATTCAGCAATATATGCAATGAAAACAGCAGTGCAGTGTAAAGGTGAAAAATGCACATGTCACTAGGACTGTATCCTTCTGCAGAAGGGCGAGGAAGATATTCTCAGATGCAGGAGGAGCAGACTATGGGATGAAAAACACAATACTTAGAAAAAGGTATTTGCTGCAATGATAAGGAAACATTTGTACTATAGAACAAGTCTTTAAAAGAACTTGCCTGCAAATGTGAACTCAAGCAAGAGCATGTACACAATCCAGTGCACAAGAGGTCTACTTTGAAAGTCCAGAAAATAAGAAGCACTTATTGAGATAAGAGACCAGTTTATGATTGCTCTTTATAAAAAACTGGGTATGAATGTACCAGAGAAGAGCTAAAATAGCTAGATGCACAAGGTTGAATGGGTCTTAAATTGTTTGCAAGCATGTTCTAATTTGGAGCTGTGAAGAAATTTGAGACACTGAAACAAATCTAGAGTCAGAGTAGTAGGGGAGAATTAACCTCAGCTAATTTCAAGATGTAGGTTATATTCACAAAAGAGATCCTGTGAGGTAGTGTGCAGAGGACTGGGTGAACTGATTGAAATTATTCCTCTACCTTATGCATTCTCCAAGTTTTCTTCCAAACTTACACTGAATGAAAGCCTAACATCTCAGTTGATCTCTTGCTACTAACTTAAAGGCTTCATGCAGGACAAGTTGTTATGGATTCCTCATGTGTGACACATTTTAGACGAGAGCATTTGTCTTGCTTGTATTCTTTGGGATATGCTGGCTTCAAAAATGTGTAAATTATCACAGCACTCTATTTTATATGCTGTCTTGCTGTTAATCTTTTGCATTTCCAGGCCCTATATACAAGCAAAATATGTAACCTTAAAAGAGTGGAGTAGAAGAAAATACAAAAAGAAGGACTTTAAGATCCTAAGTTCTGAGTTTTACCACAATGTTTTGACAATTTTCTGGCCTCCTGAGATGTGCATACCATTAGAAACTCATGATCCTATGTCTTCCATTTTTTCCTTGCACATTTTTGTACCTATTTTGTATCGAGATGGAGGTAACTTTCTCTGCTTTCAACCTCCTTTTCCAGAGCTGTCATTTTTAACATTCAGCTCAAACTCTTCTGTTTCTTTCTGTACTGATTCTAAGTTTAAACACTGAAATCTCTATGCAATTACTATCCAATTACCTTTACCTGTATAAACTTTCTTCCTCCCACCCACATTCCTTCATCTCGTGTTTCTCTGCTTTGAACCAGAGATCATGCCTTTTTCATAATTTCTGAAGGGAACCTCACAAGCACACGGAGGACAAAGATGTGAAGTAAAATTCTCATTAGAATTTCTACATTTTAGATCATGTTGTGATTAGCTCAGCTTTCTGATTCATCTAGAAAAATTTATCCTCTACAGATCTTTCTGGAGAAACATAATAAAACCAGGCTTGAGGTATTCTTTCAAAAACCAGAACCTCAAAATAACACTCACCCCAACAAAAAACCCCAACCAAGTTCCAGATTCTGCATAATGCTTTTTTTACTGACTTGCTTGGACACATCAGACCGTATTTATTTGCCTAACTGATAATTTGTCTAGTATAAAATCACAACAGTTCTCGGAATTTTTTTCCCCTGTAAGTCACGTAGAACACAGAAATAAATTTTGATCAGTTTATGAAGTCAGCCAGGATACTGTAAACAACATAATCAGGTTGAACAGTATCTCTAAGCCTCCTTGAAATTCAGTTTTTAGAAGAAAAAGTTCACTAATAGGTTGCTTTTCTTACCAAATTCATTCAAGACAAAAAATATATAATGAATACAATCCCTTGAGGAGTCGGAGGATTTTTCTAAATATGTAGAAAATTTACCACAAGGAACCAACTTACATGAAGATGAAACTTCACTAAGGAAACCTTTTAGAACATATCAGATTGTTGGTAGGTCTCTGAACTTGTCCTAGTTTACAAATAATTTTATTTAGCTTTTACGTTGGTGCATCTTAACATCTTACTACATTGCTTATCTACTTATCTTAATGTTAGTCAAATGTTCATCTAATAACTGACTTCAGTCGTGAACTTTTATGGCTATATAAATATGTATTATTTAATACATCTATACTCCATTGATACTCTCATTTTAAGGCGATCATCTTTAATGATTATTTTCCTGTGTATATACAGGATATGAAGTGTTTCTGAAAAAGATCTATAAATTCTCAGCATTTCATATTTTGGAAACCCTTATGAGGAAAGATATTTAAAATTTGCCTTAGAGTTTTCCTCCAAGCACCTGTAACGCTGCTCCAGCACGCCACAGAGGTTATCGGAACAAGATCTAATTTACTGTATGATGAATTACTCTTTAATGGGTTATCAACAGAATAAAGCACTGAATTAAAAGAAAACTTATTCTCAGATTGAGAAGAACACAATTTTCATGTTTATCAACAACAACAGCTACTTTTGAACACAGTTATTAAATGTAAGCTTTTCCCTAAACACATCATCTGTCACTCTTTAAAACTATGCCAGCCTCTTTGTTGACATCTCAAAAAATATGAACAAATAACTTAAATGGATGTATCACAGATTTATTATTCCTGCATTTAGAGCAAGGTTTAGTAAAAAACATGGTATTAGTTTCACTTCAAAGAGGCTGTTAAAGCACTATTGAAAAAAAATAGATTAGAAACTAAAAACAGAGGGAGAAAGGGCACAAAGCAGAACTCTAGTACCCTTCAGTTTATTTAAAAGTCTCAGCTAGCAAACTTCTGCTGTTTTTCAGTCATTCTCAAAACAGTGCAAAACAAATCATTCATACCCAACAGCCCAGGACCGCCATCACTCCACAGCTGCAGAACGGGCAGGCAGGCTCATAGCCAACCAAGCCAGCACTTCAGACTCTCAAAGCTCACTTATGTGTCCTTAGAACAATATATGTGAAGCGTTCAATTAATCATTGTGATTGATCACGTGCCATTATGGCATCTTGGACCCCAGAAAAATGCAAACACATAAGTCCTATATAGGGAGGAAGGGAGTTGGAAAGGTAAGGCTACTAAGAAATCTAACATAATTGAATACACTCTACAAGACAAAACCACTTATAGCATTACTTAGGCAGTAATTTTGATTCAAATAATGTCAGTAACATTATTTAAAATCCTTTTAGGTAAGAACACCCACCTCCACACTCATTTCTTCGTGAACTGACACCTGTCAGGAAGAAACTGTGGGGGAAATGACTGCTCTTAAAAAGGAATTTGAATAATGCTAATACACCACTCAGCAATATTTGGCAGACACTTCTCCTTCTAGCAGCTCTCTTCTTTGGCTCCCATGTGCTTATACAATACCCTGGCAGAAGAACAAGGAAAATAGAATAATACTTCAGTTGGAGTTAGCAATTTCACTGTTTATTTTGAGGGAAAGATCACAAGTGGTAAAACAATGCTAAATTATTTAACTTTTCCTGTATAAACGACAACAGCATGAAGAACACAGTATATTAGCCATTGTAAAAATACTGCATTTGTCAACATCAGAGTCAGTAACGGTATACACTAGATACAGTATAGGTGTCAAACAAGCTTCTCAAAAAAACAAATACAAAATTAGACAGAACCAAGGATCAGTGGGAGTATAAGCAAAGGCAGAAACCAGCAAAAAGTAGCAGCCAGCATGTGTTTCCCTCCCAGCTATCAATGCTTCAGTTGTGAATCTCTTGTTTCCCTTTTATATACGCAGCAAGATTAAGGCCAGAATCAGAATAGCTGTGCTTCATTTAGTGCACAGACATAATCAAAAAAGAACAGCTACAAGATCTGGAATGTTTCCCATCCCTGGACATATTCAACATCAGGTTAGACAGGGCCCTGGGCAATACGATCTAGTTGAAGATGTCCCTGCCCACTACAGAAGAGTTGGACTCAATGACATTGAAAGGTCTCTTCCAACCCAAAGAATTCTGTGATTCTAAAATACTTTGATGCTATGATCTTGTCTTCTCATTGAGCAAACAGATGTTTTTCTGACTTGGGTTGAGCATGTCAGGACAAGGGGTTACCTAGGGATGCAACTCAACTCTGGTACAGCAATTTGGGCTTTTTTCTTGGTTTTCTCTTGTGTGTGATGCTTAAAATAAGGAGAACAAAGCTATATACTTGTAAAGATAATTAATCTATATTTGAAATCAGTTTTAGAATTTCAGAGTAGTGGTCCACAAAACCTTGTATACTATTTTGCTATTGTGCCATCAAATGATAGGTACTGTGTTAAGTACCGAGTACTAAACTGTTTCCACTTTTCCTTCCTTTATTTCTTTTCTAAAAAATATACAAATAAATAAAATGCTATATTTAAAGTATATTTGAGTGTTTTAGATTAACTGAAAACACACGGACAGAGGTTTAGTGAGCTTCCAGACATGTCCTGGCCCTCTGCCTGTGCTGTACAAGTCATAACACACCTCTGTCCTGTTCAGTGTGTTTGGCAACAGCCATAATGAATTCAGCATCTGGGTATCTTCAAAACAGAAGCTGCCAAAGGAGCAGCAATGGAACAGATACAGGGTCTGTGATATAGAGAACAATGGTTTGTATTTGTATCACTTTCCTTTCTTGTTACCTTCTTCTATGATTATGAATCTAGGATTCATTATTCCTGTTCCACTGAGGGAGCTGTTTTTCAGTAGTCCCGAGTGGTCAGAATTGTTTTGCTTTATGTTCCAATGATTAGATTCATCCCTCTTGTAACAGCTCTGGGCAGCCCAGGCTCGATGGTACATGCTCTTTGGTTCTCACTTACCTGCCAAGGCCCAGCTCCTGCTCTTTGTACATAGTGTTCCAGCCTCACCACAGACACTTCAGACTCAGAAGCGGACGTTTTAAATTGGGAGGATCTTTTGTAGTACAACTCTATCTAAAAATAAAATGCATCTCTTTTTTTTTAAAAAAAAAAAACCCCAAAAACAAAAATCCAGGCAAGAACAACCCCAGGTACCAGTATAGGTTGGGGACTGACCTGTTGGAGAGTAGTTTAGAAGAAAGGGACCTGGGGTCCTGGTGGACAGCAGGATTATCATGAGCCAGCAGCGCGCTCTTGTGGCCAAGAGGGCCAATAGCACCCTGGGGTGGATCAGAACGGGGGTGGTTAGCAGATCAAGAGAGGTTCTTCTCCCCTTCTACTCTGCCCTGGTGAGACCACATATGGAGTATTGTGTTCAGTTGTGGGTTCTTCAGTTCAAGAGGGATGTGGAGCTGCTGGAGGGAGTCCAGCGTAGGGCCAACGAAGATGATGAAGGAGGAGGAGCACCTCCCCTATGAGGAAAGGCTGGGTCTCTTTATCTTGGAGAAGAGGAGACTGAGAGGTGACCTCGTTAATGTCTATAAATATTTGAGGGGTGGGTGTCGGGAGGATGAAGCTGAGCTATTCTCAGTGTCATGTGGTGATAGGACAAGGGGCAATGGTTGAAAGGTGGAACATAGGAGGTTCCACATAAATATGAGAAGGAACTTCTTCCCAGTGAGGGTGACAGAGCACTGGAACAGGCTGCCCAGGGAGGTTGTGGAGTCTTCTTCACTGGAGGTTCTCCGTGAAGAGCCTTCAGCATACAAAGAAGCTGCAACCATACAAGAGTTAACTGGCATCATGGCTTATCTCCTCCACTGTTCTACTACAGGATTCTCACACAATCAAGCAGGAAAAACAAGCATCTCTAGAGGGAAACTGATCTTATGTTGCAATATACTCCTATGATTGTTCAAACGAGAAGTACTGTTTCTCTTCAGTGATTAGAAGTGGATTATAAAGAAGTCACTGTAGATATATCTACAGGCATCTGCAGTTAGGTGAAATAAAATTGTCCCACAGACTTAAGCAACTTACTGGTAGCTCTCCAAGGATATCCAATTACAACATAACAAATGTGTGTAATTCAAGATTAATTATACTGCTGCTGTGTTTGAAAGAGGAGGCAGCTATTTGCATGAGCTCAGAACACTGCAGCTCTTTCCATGGTGTTTGACTATGAAAGAGGGAAAAAGATTTAAACCAAGTGCAGATATACATCACAGTACGAAAATTAGAAATGCTTTGTATCTCTTCTCTTAAAGAGATAAAATTGATATTGTCATGGTTAATAGAAGAAAAACCCAAGGAAAAATATAGGAAAGCACTGGAGTAAGGAAACCTTTTTACAATGGAATCAATTAAATACATGCTCCTCTCTTAAAATGCACCACTTCATTTTAAAGAGCTTAAGGTATGAATAACAGGGCCATAAAATGTTAATAACTGTGTCTTCTATGATAATTTTTAACCATGCAGAACTGTAATGTGACAAGTAACAATAAAAAGAACTTGCAGAAATTACTCGAGTAGGAAAGGTTGAAGAATTTTACTGCGAAAGCTCAGCTCTTTCACCTCTTTGACCTTGAATGAACAAAGGTCAAGGCAAGTGAAGTGACCAGGTAGTATTTTTCAAGCCACACCTTAGGAATAGCCATTGCATCTACTCTGTTGTTGCTGTTTACATTACTGCAATGCCTAGAGGCCTCGTCATGAACTATTGAGCTAAGCACTGAAAATACAGATTAAAATGACAACCTCTGTGTCTGAGAGTTTGCATGTGAAGCGTATGAAAGGAACAGCAAACACCCTCACGCAAAGAGACAGGACAACACTAAGAAACATTTTCTGTCTTGATCATTCTGATAAGCAGTGGCCAGTTCCTTGGGGTATTTTCCCCAGCAGGCTCAATAGTAAAAATTTTAGCACAGGATTTGCAAGGAACTATAACTTGGAGAGCTCACATCAGCCAAAAAGGATGTGTGGCAGGGATTCCAAAAATGACATTTACATGTCTTGAAGGCGACTAATGGAGACTGCACACTATGCAGATGTGAGCTGACTCAGAATGAGGAAGGTTCTTTTGGGTACATATGAAAAGAACAATGCAAAGGGTAAAATATCTTCAGCTGTACTGCAAATTGAGAGCAGGACAAGGTTGGCTGAATGTGGTGCCCAAGCCACTGCTAAAACCTTGAAAAATGTTCAGCATTCTCTCTCCATACTGAAGACTTTAAGGACATGACTGTAAGGAGAGGAGAGGCTTCTTAGGAAGTCAAACAATATATTGTAGACTCATTCTGCCATTGAGAATTACTAGGAGAAGGACCTGAAAAGTGCAATCTGGATGGCCTGTTTCTTCCAACTTTATGTGCACACACTCAGAGCCTGACAAAATCAATGGTCTGACAGATGTAAGGCAAGGCCATTGCAAGTCCATGTCCTCGTATCCAGCCATGAGTGATTCTGGACATCTAGGCTATCTGAGGCACTACAACAGTGTTCCCAACAGATACAAGCCTAGCTATATGAAACAGCACAGTCAGTAAAGCTCAACGTTCACATGAACACAAATAGCACCGATGGCCTCATCCTGTTACCTAGCAGGAGGGCAGTACATTAGTTGTAAAAATCCTTCATGTGTAGACATGCACAATGTGGATCAGGCTGCTTCTGGATCACCACTCTCCCATTTGCTCTCTTTAAAAAAACACACACAAAAGCTTTTATCTCAGTCAGCTGCCAAATCCTACTGTCTACCTAGCAGCTGTCCTTGACCCTCAGTCCCTGCAGAAGCCAAGTCCTCCAGATGCTCACTCCCAGTTATGCACTCAACCCACTGGCTCCTAAACACTCTCCTCACCAACTAGTCTAGTCTGTCTTGGCATTTCCTAGTGATCGACCACCACAAGATGCACTTGCATTGATGCCATAGATGGAAAGATCTCCAAAATCAAGAGCTGTTCCTGAAGATGCTATATACTTTGTTCTACTCTGTGATTATCCAAATAAATACTTACACAAATCTTTGTAGAGATAATCCTAGAAAAGCAATCCACTGATGATTTTATCCCTCTTGGCAGTGAGGAACAGCATACTTTTTGCCTGAGAAACTACAACAGAGGAGAAATAAACTAGTAGTTGCTGCTTGCCCTTGGAAACACTAAAAACTGCACAGCCAGGAGTCCATGACTCTAAATTCATATTAATATAGTACATCTGTTGCTAGGTTCAGACAGGAATAAACTACCTCCACAGTGAATTGTTTCAGGACTGGAATATGATTTGACCTTAAGAAGAAACTCTTAGCAAGCTTAGTGTAGGAGAAAACCTGTGCCGCTTCTAAATTACTTTTACGTGCTTTGTAGCTTAGACCACAGGCAGAGGTCACCCATGACCATGCTACTCCTCTGTAGGACTTGACAAGTGGTTTTTGTACTATGGCAAGTATCACTTTTATGCAGAGCGTATGCAGATAAAATTCATATCTCATGCCTGTGCATTTTTTTAAGGTTGTTATTCCATCACAAATGAGTAAATGCTAAATATCTAGACAGACAGGTTTGATAATGCCAACCGAAGGAGGAGCGGTCACCTCTTTCTGTAAGAATTGAATTTGCTTGCATGTGAGATCACAGGAAATTAATGCCAAATTAATTTTTAATGGTTTAACGAATTAACATAAATATATAATATTAGGAAATCAATGTGAATATAATTTGGCTTACTTTAAATCAGTTTAAACCATGTAGTAATGCAATTTAGATGCCATTTTTCCTGATTTTTGCTATAAAGCTGAGCTCTGAGCCTCTCAGAAGTGACAGTTCTCTGATATTGTGAAAAGCCTTGGCCACAAATCCGGAAAAACAGGTGCAATTAGGAGTGGTTCCGTTACGTGTTAGACTCCATTAGAGCTATTTTGAAAAAAGAATGTAAATATGGAGGGGTTTTTTCCAACAAAAGGTTTTGAATTTGAGGAAGTTTAGGAATTGTTTTTTTCTTTGTAACCCTTTAAAAAAGTACCTTTTTTTCCCCTGACTGTTGTTTGTCAGAAATGTATGTAACTAGAGAACTTTCAGTTTTTATTAAATACACTATTTTTTAAACCATTTAGTTTATAAATCAGAATAAAATTAATTAAAAGAAAAAACTCTGATTTTACTGTCATTGTAACATCACTACCGCCCTTGAGACAAGCTGTATCAGCGGTTCTGATCATTTGGATGGGTTCTGAACACAAATTCCAAGATCCATACCTAGATAAATTGTAGAAAGATCTTTAGGCTTCTGCTTTTTAGATTTTTTCTTCTCATGCACTTATTGCAGAAATGAGTGTAAAGGGTGCATCTCCTCCCACTGTGCTAAAATAACCATGGGACAAAAAAACCATGAGGGACACAAATCCACATTTTCTGATTCTGACTTTAAGCTTTACCATTAGGAAAGTGAAATCTAAACAAATCTAGGGATTCATTTACTAAATGTGTCTTTTTGCAATATTGAGCTCAAATTTTATCGTCAGGTGACAACAACAGGAGGGACAGCCCCTGTCTCTGAAGACACCAAGGAAAATGAATCAAAGAGGAAAACCTCAGAGCAAAAATCTGCCATTAAATGATCATGAAGAGGAAATATGAGAAGGCAGGGGGGTTGGACTCGATGATCTCTTGGGTCCCTTCCAACCCCTAACATCCTATGATCCTATGATCTCTTTATCATCAGGCAAATCTAGGTCAGATGGGACACTAGAGACTGCTTGGCAGACTTAGGAAAAAAGTCACCAGCAACTTGCAAAGAGAGGAATGTGTATGATTAATGTAGACACTCTGAGTGTGGGTGTGTACTTGTACTGATGACATTGGGTTCATTTCACTCTATATGAATGAGCACTGCAAGGTTCAGTTTATCTCATCACTGACATACAAAAATAGGAAATATCCCTCTCCTCACAGCCACATCAGCCAGCTAAAGTGCAGACACACCCCAGATAGATATGGAGGACAGCAATCTCAGCCCTTATTCCTCAATCACCTAAAATGAACTAGTTTTTTAGAATGTTTCTTACAGAAACGAACAACCCGCAACTGTAAAGCACCTCATTAAGCTCCAAGGATAGTGATTTCTTATTCAGAAGTAATTAAGTGAGTTTATGCTGCAGAAAATATGCAAATAGGGATTTAGTATTTCTCCAACAGAAACATAAATGTGAACAAGGAAATATTTCCAGTTTCTGACTGAGATAGACTTCGGGACAGACCAAAAAAAATGGTTTCATGCTGCAGAGTCATCTATTTGAATCTGGCTGAGGGCTGGTGAGCTGTAACTAAGTACAAACTGAAATGAAATGGTCTGCCATCTTTATTCAGTTTATAATTGTGCTGTAGCAAAGCTACCACCATACTGCTGATGACATCAGTTGCTAACCTTCACATGCTACAGTTCTGTCGATAAAAGAAAGGATAGAATTATGGAATCATAAAATTGTTTAGGTTGGAAAAGACCTCCAAGATTGTCAAGTCCAACCACTAACCTAAACCATCTAAACTCACTGCCCTTGAATATTGTATCAACACAAACGTTAAAGATGGTCTGGAATAATGATTCAACTACTTCTCATCTGTTCCAATTCCCAACGACATTTTCAATAAAGAAGTTTTTCCTAACATCTAACTTAAACTTTCCCTGGTGCAACTTGAGGCCATTTGTCCTGTTGCTACTTGTGAGAAAAGTCCAACACCCAGGTCTCTACAAGCTCCTTTCAGCTAGTTGTAGTCAATGATAAGGTTTCCCTGAGACTCCTTTTCTGCAGACTAAACAGCCCCAGCTCCCTCAGCTGCTTCTCATAAAGCTTGTTCTCCAGACCCTTCACCAACCTTGCTGCCCTTCTTTGAACCCACTCCAGCACTTCAGTGTCCTTCTTGTATGTAGGAGCTCACAACTGAACACTGAACTCAAGGTGTGGATCATGCAATAGCTTGTGGGTGCACCTGTGCCCTGTGCTTTGGGGAGTAGAAATGATGTTTCTGAAACATAGAAAGTGTGAAATCTGTATACTGTGTCTGGAGATCACTTCTACAAAGGATCATATTTTGCATCTGGGAAAACTGGGAAAATCCTATGTCTGTTGTGACAAGTTAACCGTAGACTGCTGTGCACATACAGTTCAACTGCACAATAGCTGTGCAATAATTCTGCTGCAACGTGGATACTTCAGCCATTCAGTGTTATTGAAAAACAGCCTGAAAAACTGATGCATAATGACCTTTTTCATTGATTGGCCAGACTTAATGAAGTTTTTATTTTAAAAACAATTGTTTGGGAAATCATAGAATCATAGAAAGTATGGGCTGGAAAGGATCTTTAAAGGTCATCCACTCCAACCGTCCCAATCCGTTAGTCCCATATACAGGCTTTATCCAAGTTATAGAGTTGATCAAAAACTATGTAAGAGTTTATTTGATCTTCTTTAGATGCTAAAGAACATCTAAAAACCCAATGAACCAAAACCCCAGCAACAGCACCAGGTCTTAGAAAATTTTGTATGCACTACATGATACCTTATTCCCAGACATTTAGTAGTTTCTTTCAAGCTCATCACTGGGAAAAAGAATTAGAAGAGTAAAGGAAAGTCAAATTGAACTTCCTACTTTGACAGTGTCTTTTGTTGGTAGTCAAATACAAGCGGAAAGAAGAGGGAAAAAATGTTCTTCTGAATGCTTTGATCCTTTAGCAAAATATAATTAACTAAGTTAAGAACTGAAGATGAGTTTTCTGTTTGAAACATTAAACTTTACTTGGGTTTAAATATATGCAGACTGGAATTGTATAGAGACTCTTTAACAGCAACAAAATTGTTAGTACAATTATCAGCAATCTACCAATTAATGACTGCTTATTTTGTTTAAGTGGGAATACTGTGACCTACCATTCACCAGGCAAACTGCAGTTACCACCAATGTCAGAAATTTCCTAATTAACCATTTAATCAGTTTTCATAGATTTGCTTCTTAATGTCAGTGAAGTACTCCTACCCCCACTACTTCATTGTCTAGTTGGCTTCAGAATAAATATCTGCTTGTGGGAATTGCAGATGTGTTCCCTGTGAACGTTTACAGAACTAAGGAAGGAGAAAGTGGACAAAATTAATGCCTTCAGTTGAAAGAGAAGAAAGATGGCAACCTGGTCTGAAGTGCACAAAAGCAATAATGACTAAAGTACTCCAGTCCTGCACTAATATTGTGCTTTTTCTCTCAGTGTCCTCACTCTGAGAAAAAGAAATCTATGAGTCCGCTACATCCAATTCTATTTTTAATAAAATTTGGTGAAACATTAAGTCCTGAATTCACACAACTCCACTGCTGGCATTGCCTGCAATATTTCTTTTGGTTACATTGTCGACCTTAGCTCTTTTCAGAGGACAAATTAAATCTTGAAGATTGCTGACTCAACTGGAGGAGAGTCAGCTTTTTCACAAAGAATATATTTTAGCATACATTTTCTAGACATTATTTCTTTATTATGTTTTATATATATTGTATGTATTTATTATAAGAAAAATTACCTCTAGGTAATCTCCAGCTAAAATCTCTCCATCCATCTCCAAGCCATTTTGGAGCTTAGAGCACACACCATGAATACAAAATGAATTGATGTCTTTCTAATTGTTTTTACACAGTTCATCCATGTGACATGAAACTGAGTGTTGTTGCTGGTGTCATTTGAGGAGAGGCTTGAGATTTTAAAATAATTATCTCTTCAGGATGGTGTACCATCATACGAGGAAGTTGCAGTCATATTTTACCCATCATATCATTTTTGCTCCATTTTGTCTTTGTCTTATGGATGACTGTTCACGTGTGAAGATTCTGTGAGAAATATTTGAGAGTTTTCATATACATCTTTATATGTACTGTGTGCAGAGAGATGTAGGCTTCCAGAGTATTTTCAGTGATTATGTTCCTTTAAGAGTGGGGCTTAAACTGGGACTTTATCTTCTTTTAAGCTATATAGTACATGCACTGTTGCAGGAATATCGTCACATGTTTCGAACCACAGCTAGGGATGGTGAAGATAAAATTGTCCTTCTCTTCCCATACATAATGTGTTGTGTTTGGATCACATTGATTACTTGATGATTGCCCTTAAAATCAATCTAAATATGCGTTACGTGACATTTGGTGGCCAGTAGAGGATATGGAATATAACCGAGCTACCAGAGATAATTCCTTGTAGCTGTGGCAACAGGCAGTGAATGATTTAAATAGGCCCACAGATTTTTTAAATCTGTGGATGGGAAGAGATTTAAATTGTTATGATTATCTTAATTTGTATGCAGTCTTAGACAAACAGCCATACTTCTCTCATGATTTAGTGCTGATAGGCTTTGGTGTTTTAGTAAGAATTTTCTTGGTGCTGAAGCATCATTCATACCTTGAAAAGAAAGTGAACATATACACTTACAGTTATAGGCTGGACTTGATAGTCTCAAAGGTCTTTTCCAGCCTCAATAATTCTGTGATTCTGTGATTCTTGTACATTACTTGCACTTAATATTTCCATAGCACTTTGTTTTTGTTGGATGTCTTCTAAAACAAAGCACTAGAGTTTATATATACTGTTACTTCTCTACAAATCACCAACATAGCCTAGTTTGTGGAGACAAACAACCAAATAAGTCCTTCCTGCCTTGCAAACTATTAAATGAAAATACATAGAAATGGTCACACCTCTGGGAATATTCTGCAACATCAGTTTGCATTGAAGTTGCAGAAAAACACTGCAGAAAAACATATGAAGAGGACAAAGGAAATAATATCCACTGGATGAAACTCCCTTTATCCAACCAATCAATCAAGTAGAGCAAATGCAGGGAAAGAAAATACTGTACTCACATTACTTAATCACAGACAAAAGGGCAGGATTCAGTTACCTGGATATGGATGTCTGGTGATATGTTAGCTGAGTAGTGTATCCCAGCTGGACTCCAGCTCCTCTTCTGTAGGGGCTGGGGTTTCCTGTGTCATGTCTTTCATGTGTCTGTACAGGGAGGTATTCCTTGCCCAGCACCCTGCCAGGAATCCCTGCAGCCCAGGCAGCAGATGTAGAGGGTGTTTGGATCAGTGTTTAATGTCTGTTAGGTCCTTTTAATGAGTGTGTCTGAGAAGCAGAACAGAAGGATACTGCATTCCAGACCAGAGCAAAGTTAATTCTTCAACAAGAGCAACAGAGAAGCCTGGGGCACACAGGAAGAGATGGGATGCTGCAAGCAGTAGGATCATATGGGGCAAATACACAACCAAGGGTCATACTGATGGAAGGAACGAGACTTTTGTAGAGCTTGTAGAAAGAATGCATAATGAAAGGGTCTCTTTTATGAGAGACTGGATAGAGAGGGGATTTGTTTCAAACCCTTGTAGTTTTTTGCTAAACAAGTGCTGTGTCTTAGTTTTACAAAAATTAAGGACCTCCTTTATATCTTTATAAAACTTTTATCTAGGTTTGTCAGGATCTTGGGATTTTTAGGGGGACCTCTAATTTAAAGTCAAGGTCCAGACAGACCCAATCCCTGATTGACTCTGGGACTCATCAAAGACAATTTCCACCTCCACAGAGAAAATGTTCCCTTGAAGCAGGAGGCCATAGAATCACAATAAATATCTCCATTTGTTTCTGATCCGTGTACCCACCCACTTAGGCTGTCAGCCCTTGATGTCCTTTGCATTCCCATTGCTGCTTCTGCTGTATCCCAAGAAGTCAGATCTGCCTGGAATGAAAACAGAAGCAATGACCTTTCTATCATGATGGCCAGCATCTTAGTCTTACACTACTTAGATTCAATTAAAGATTACATAGAAAGGGAGGTTGTTTCAACCCAGTTTCTGGGAACCCACAGATAGAACCAATCTGGGGTGATTGCCACAGAGAATCACTAACTGTCATTATAAAATAAACAATCTGAGAGTCAGGAAAAGGTCATAGCAATCTTTAAGGTATCTGGACAATGTCATGTCTCACCTGCTCACCTAAAAAGCTGTTTGCATTTCTCCTCTGTCTGTTTATGACACAGTGCAGTAAATCTGCAAGGTGATGCCATATCTCTCACAAAGATGTCACATTGCCCTGTACCCATGCTGCCTCCCCAGACAGACATTCTGTCTAAGAAAAGTTTTCATTATGTCCCCTCTAAAGTAATTTATACTTAGAGAAGGATTTTGTTACCTTTATTATTTACATTCTTTATTGCCTCTCTATTAATACAAAAAGTGGACACCGGCTACTGTGTTAAGACAGTCTTAGCAGGATAGCTACCCAAAGAAAACACACATCTGCAATAAAGAAATGGGTTTTTTCCATTCTTGCTCACTGCAAGTTCCTTTCAGAGTCTCTAGTCTATTGTCATTTTTGTGTACCTGCTTTTTATAACTAATATTACCATCAAAGTTGCAAAGTGCTTAATTTAAAATTATCCTTATTGGCAGAAACACTTGAAACAGATGCAAACTCTTTCTCAAAAGAACTAAATAACCTGGTCTTTACCCTTTATTTTCAAAGGGGAATTGTGTTTCCCTAGCCTTTTCTTGCAAATAGGTTATTTTATCATTTACTCTCACAATTCTCACTTGTGTGAAACTAAAGTAGTCCCTTAGGACGATGACAAACACTGGTTCCTGCATGTCTAAACCTCCTCACTGAACAGAAATATCAGTCTATGAAGCTGATGTAGTTTAGAAATCTGACCCATTCTAACAACAAAAGGTTGGATTTAATTACAAGTGGACCAGGTTTAGCAGTTGGGCTGGGGAGTAAAATTTCATTGCTATTTATAAAAAACCATGAAGCATGATGCACAGTGTATCGTGCATCCGTTTGATGTCAGATGATCTGCCCTCTGCAGCAGTCATGGAACTTTTCATCTTTGTTCCTCTATGGATAAGTGCAGATAAACAGGGGGTACAGATGGTGGGTTTTTTGAGGTTAGAGAGAATTTGGGAGTGGAGAGAGATAATTTGAAAGGGGCTGAGGCTATAGTCACAAGGTTCACAATTTGAAGTGATGCCATAATCAAAAACAGGAAGAGGAAAACCTTTAAAGGCTCCAAAGACTGATGTTCATTAGAAGTCTTCTAATACTTTGATTTGCAATTGTAATGTCATTCAGAAATTAACAATTTCAAAATAGTGATAGCATTTGAATTGGAGGAACAACATTAAAAGGAACAGTATAATTTTCAGTTAAATCAAATGAGTTATTTTGTCATTAATGTTATTTTTTTGGAAAAACACACCTCACTCAACTAGTGTGTGTGAGCTTGGTTCGACAAAAAAATGAGAGATTGCTTTATATATAGACATAAATTTAATCTGTTTATGTAAAAATATAATGCATATTTGTTTTTATCTGGGTATCAAGACAGGCAGTCTTTCACATCTGTGCTGTGAAGAATGAAAATGTCATGAACTCATGAGATAGGGGAAAGGACCAGGGAATCTGGTTTGATTGCATCAGCTTTGGGAAGGCATGAGCTATGTACAGAACAATACCCGCTTCTAACCTCTGGAAGCACAGAAATCTACAGAGCTAACTTGTGGAATCCATCATAACAATACTTCCATTTATCTCTTTGATGGGAAATGGTGACTGAAATAGATGCTTTGACTAAATAGTTATGTACAGCTGGAAACTAATGCGTGTTTCTCTGTAGAATCCTGAACAAGGTTTAATGGAGCTTTATTGCTGTTCAGAGTTCTCAATTGTTTTCGATTCTATTGTCCTATAGTATCTACAAAGACTATTTTAAATATTATTGACATTTTTGTTAAAGGAAAGACACATCTGCTGGTCTCTGAGACCTGAGGATTGCTTCTCTCCTGGAATTTGAAAGAGAAGTGGGAATCTTTAGTATTAAAAGCAGAGTGAGCAATTTTTTTGCCACCATCTGGGTTACCCATCTCCAGCTTTGCTCCATTCCCCCTAGTCCTGTTGCTACCTGACATCATGAAAAGTCTCTCCCCAGACTTCTTGTAGGCTCCCTTCAGATACTGGAAGACCAATAAGGTCACCTCAGAGCCTCCTCTTCTCCAGACTCAACAGCCCCAGCAATCTGAGTCTGGCCTCATAGGAGAGGTGCTCCAGCCCTCTGATCATCCTCGTGGCCCTCCTCTGCACTCGCTCCAGCACGTCCACATCCTTCTTGTAATAAGGGCTCCAGAACTGGATGCAGTGCTCCAGGTGGGGTCTCACGAGAATCACCTCCCTCGACCTGCTGGCCACACTTCTTCTTGCACTTCTGTCTAGCAAAGTGTGTTCCAACCCACACCTGACCCGACAGTTTTTTCTCTAGCAAAGTATTTGTCCAGAAGGATACTGTGTGAAACAGTGTCAAAGGTTTTACTCATGTTTATGAAGACAAGTCCACCTCTCTTCTCTCATTCACTAGGTGGGTCAGCTTTACATAGGAAGAGATCAGGCTATTCAGGAACAATCTGCCTTTAATAAACCCACACTGACTGGGCCTGATCACCTGGTTATCCTGCATATGGCACATGATGGCACTCGTGATAATCTGCTCTATAATCTTCCCTAGTACTGAGGTCAAACTGATGGTCTCCAGTCCCCTGAATCTTCCTGCCTGTTCTTATAAATATATGTCATATTTACTAATCTCCAGTCAACCGATACCTCCCTGGTTATCAGGAACTTCTGACAAATGATGGAAACTGGTCTGGCAAGATTGCCAGCTCCCGCAGTACTTTCAGGTGGATTCAGTCTGTAGCCATAGATCTGTGTGCATCTAAGTGGTGCAATGCATCACCTACCATTTCTTCTGTTCCATGCTTAAAATCATGGCAAGAATTAATCTGATTTTTGGGAGAACAAAGGTGATGTCTAGATACCAGGAGCTCATGAGAAATCATAACTAATGGAATAAACATTTTGTATTGACATAGCTGATTCCTTTTTACTCCACATTATTGTATTTGTAAAGGTCCTGTGTAGTTAACTTACTAACTCAGACATGATACTACCTAATTAAGTACAGAGGATACTACCTAATTAAGTTCAGAGTATTTGCAGAAAGTCTTTAGAAAGTGTTTGCATCCAGGAGTCGTAGTTTATGAAATGCTGTTCTTTCAAAATCAGTTAAGTAATTTTTATTTGTGGGTAAGTATGGTGTTTCCAGGATCAGGATTTGGCTGAGATGACAATCTGTTTCTGGTGTTCACGTGAAAACTTGGAAAAGACAATGCGCCCTATGGACACAGACGTATTGATTTTACTTCTTAGTGTCTTGGCACTGATGACATTACACAGCCCTACGCTTTCTAAATGTGGTTCCCTTCCACCCTTTGCCCTCCAAAATTGGCAGTCTTTAATACATTAACAAGCAAGGGAGACAGTACATCACTAAAAGCAGTTATTTCTGCTTGTGAAACGTTACACTGACATTTCTGACAATTCTGTCTTTAAACAAAATTTGCAAATGCATTTCTTTCCTTACACATGTACCAAGCTCTACATATTTGCAATGATTGGATTCTTGCCACAAAAAAATAAAAGCCTATAAAAAAATACGGAAGTACACAAGCTAATAATAAACATTAGAGATTTAAATGGGCTTTAATTACATTATAGTAATCTGATTACATCTGTTCAAAGTAACTGTTTAGAAATCAACATTTTCCTAAATGTGGCTGTCCAGGGAAACTAAAAAGGGACAAGATTTTTTTATCATCAGGGGCTAAGTACTGCAGAAAGAGAATTTCTCCTCTTTGTCCTGGAGGCTGTCTCCAGGCACATCAAGGACAAGAGGGTCATTAGGGATAGTCAGCATGGCTTCACAAAGGGAATGTCATGCTTGACCAACCTGATAGCCTTTGATGAGGGCGTAACCAAGAGGATAGATGATGGCAGAGCAGTGGATGTGGTCTATCTCGACTTGAGTAAGGTATTTGACAGAGTCTCTCACAGCATCCTCGCAGACAAACTGAGGCAGTGTGGTATAGATCATTGGGTAGTGAGGTGGATGGTGAACTGGCTACAGGGTAGAAGTCAGAGAGTAGTGGTCAATGGGACAGAGTCTAGTTGGAGGCCTGTATCTAGTGGAGTGCTCCAGGGGTCAGTGCTGGGACCGGTTCTGTTCAATCTATTCATTGATGATTAGGGTGCACTGTCAGCAAGTTTGCTGATGACACAAAGCTGGGTGGTGTTGCGGACACCCCTGCAGACTGTGCTGCCATTCAGCGAGACCTGGATAGGCTGGAGAGCTGGGAAGAGGAAAATCTAATGAAGAATAACAAGGACCACTGTAGAGTGTAAACATGAGTGTACATTTTCAAATGCACAAAAACAACACTCTTGCAAATTGATTCTGTTCCCCAAGGGGTCTCCTCTAGACCAATGTTCCTAAACAGAACATTCATTGTTTGCAAAATATTTCACAGATCTACACAGATGAACTGTTTTGGTTCAGATTTTAAGATTAATGATTATGACTGCTGTTTTAATTTTAACTGTGTATTTGTGTGCTACAAAACTTGCACACCTTTCTATTCCAGGGAAAAAAGATGAAGAAAGCACAAGGCAGGCAAATGAAGATTATCTTTTTTTAAATCACTCTTCTTTCCTGAGAGAAAAGAGAGATAAAATAACATTGGAATTTTTAAAGAAAAGGAAAGATAACCATTTTAATGTAACTCCTAAAGTAAACTACTTTCCTTCAATAAAAAATAAAATCAACACTTCTTAATACTCCTAATAATCCTATTCATGTTCTCAGATGAAATAATAAAGGCTGTGAATTTTTTTTCACAGTTTCATTTTGCAATCAAAATTAGTCACAGAAGAATTATCACAGAGATGCTGCCATGTTTGTGAAATGTAGACCTTATTGTGTTAAGATAAAGGACTTTCCTATTCATGCCACAGATTGCTTGTCTTTTGAGATACATTTTGTAGTCCATTTAGTCCATTTCCATAGCATGAAAAGAACAGAGGATTGTAATTAAGTGCAGTAGCGTATACAACACTATAATCATAATTGCCTGAATTATATTCACAATTTTCCTCACATGTTTTGCAGATGCATTCTCTTTTATCCACATGCCATGTAGTTCATGTTCCCATTCTACAGAAGTTGCCATCAATTTGCTGCCACATGTTTTGTGTGTCACCATGGTTATTTTCTTTCTCCTTTGTGGGGGAGAACAAGGGTGTGACTCACTTGAAATGTCCTGTGGATTCCATTGTTTCTCAGGCTCTCCAAGCCCTGAGGGATACCTTTCATTCTGCATCTGGTTTGTCATTTGCTCAGCCATGTATTGGATTATCCAATTGAACAGAAACTGCACCAATTGTTCGCTCAGCACATCAGCCTGAAAGTTCAGAAAGTGTGAAGTTGTTCACCCCAGGAACAAACTGCAAAATGTATTTGAGGTTGGAGTTTTTATTAATTCCAAGTAACATTTGTAAGCCTCCTGCTGAGGCCTGTCATGGTATAACAAGTGGCATCATTAGTGATGTAAAATGCAATATCTCTGTCCGGCTTTAGTATTAGTTACAGAGTCCTAGGTGCAAATTTGTTATTCAAAACTCATATCTCAAGACCTGGATTTTTTTCTTCCCTTGCTAAAATGAGTCCATAGCAAGTTAGAAGTGATGCTGCACTCTGGAATGTGGGCTTGATTGTTACTACGGGCTGTCCACCTTGTTGGGAAGACTTGAGCATCTGTAAAATTCTTGAGGAAGATATGTAACATGCAGAGTGACTTATCAGATGGCACACGTGACCTGGACTAAAGATTTGGCTCTATGTTGCCTCCAAAGAACTGGAAGTTTTCCACTATATGGTCAAAAGCTTCTGTTAAATTATGGGAAATGAAGAGACCACACTACAGGGACATTTCTGCACCATTTATTTGTTCTTTCTCCCCCACACAGTGCCTAAAGTGTTCTGGATGTTTGTTTGCAGCTTTTAATTTCATGTGTTTTTATTTTTATGCAGAATCTTTTTACCAAGAAAAGTGACGCTGTTGGGATATACTTTAGCATCCAAAAAAAATCTTAAATATATCAGTTATTTTAATTTTGGGACTTTTTTGTAATGCATTGGGTTTGCCAGAACACTTGACAAAAAAGGAGACAAGTGTTTCCAGTGACTGGCTTCTCCCTCAGTCTCTGTATCGTTGAGAGACTATTCTTCAAATCGTCTTCCTGTCATCTCACCGCCTATTGCGAAGGAAGAAATCAAAGCTTACCTGTGTACCTTTTAATGGACACATACCAGTTTTGTTCTTATTTCCCCTAGGTTTCTTTTGCATGAAGTTAGTTAGAACTTTAAAGCTTTCTGTGTTCTCTTGCTCTGTTTTTCATTTTAGCTTTTGAGGGGCTAGCATTTCCTTAGGTATACCTTCTATTCTTTAAAGAAATAATTTGTCAAAATCAAAGCAAGATTGGAGTTTCATAGTGCTACTTTATCGTTCAGGAATGCAGTGATCTTCCATGGGTATATTCTTTATTTATCACAGCTAAATACATAAAATATGAACTCTGAAATAGGATCCTTGAGGGACAGCGAGTTGAAAGAGTAGTTTGGGATAGAGAGAGGGAAAGCATTCAAGAACAGAAATTTGATTTGCCTAGTTGCTGCAACAGCTGAAACACAGCTAACATTTTAGAAGAAGCAACAGTAGGTTTATAATGAAGTCAGCAGTCTCTAAGAGAAGACTATCAGATCTGGCATTCACCTGAGTGGTGTGTTTCAAATACATGCAAGAAGCAGAACACCTGGCTGGATTCACTGGGAAAAAATTCTTCTGGGAACATGAGGTCTCAGAATTCCTCAGTGTCGTTTAAGATTGAGTCATGCAAAGTGCAGCCTGTGTTGCTGTGAGCACCTTGAAATGATCAAAGGTAATTTGCAGATGTACAGAGTGGAATATGATGTTAGAGGTTGGATAGTGGTATTTCTTGTTTCTCTACCTTCAGTCTCAGTTTTTCAGTCTTTTAGCTATTCAGACACATTCTTTTAAGAAGTCATGTTTAAGAGCACAGATACATTTCCAATAAAATGTTAAACCTATTAAATGCTCATTATATTTATGCTAATTGCAACATAAAAAAGAAAACACATGATTACAGCTTGTAAATATAAAGTTTTAGTAAGATTTTCTAGAATCTGTCTAAAGAATTCTCTCAGAGAAGCTGGTGGCTCATGGCTTATACTGGTGGACAGGGTAAAAGACTTGGCTGGATGGCCAAGCTCAGAGAGTTGTGTTGAATGGAGTTGGAGGTAGTTGGCAGCTGGTTACAGGCAGTGTTCTCCTGGGCTCAGTACTGAGGCCATTCTTTTTTCACGTCTATATCTTGATCTGGATTAAGAGTGCACCCTCAGCAGCTTTGCAGATGACGCCAAACTTCACAGATGTATCAATGTGCTTGAGGATAGGAAAGCTCTGCAGACTGTCCTGGACAGGCTGGATGGGCTGAGGTCAATTGCGTGAGGTTTAACAAGACTAAGTGCCAGGTCCTACACTCAGTAACAACAACCCCATGCAGTGCTACAGATTTGGAAAAGAGTGGCTGGAGAACTACTCCGTAGAAAAGCTGCTGCATCACATCCGTCTCGTTTTCCCCCACGACTTCCAGGCTGGAGCCAAAGCTCCTTGCTGGTGTGCTAGGGCAAAGCCCCCAGTGAGACAGAAGGGACCAGGATAGTCAGAGCCCTTTTATCTCCTAAACTACTCCTTCTCCAGGACAGGTCACTGTGGGGAAGTCCTCTTAAAGCAAAATGCACCTTTTTGTTCATGAAAGCACTAATCTATACATTTGAAAATGTTGGTGATTTTCAAACTGCAACAGGGGAGTTTCAAGTGGACATCAAGAAAACATTCTTCACTGGAAGAGTAGTCAAGTATTGGAACAGCCTGTCCAGGGGTGTAGTGTAGTTACCATCCCTGAAAATGTTCAGAAAACCTGTAGATGTGGCACCTGTGGCATGTGGTTTAGTGGGTATGGTGGCACTGTATTGATGGTTAAACTTGATGATCTTGGAAGTTTCTTCCAACCATAATCACTCCATGAATTAATCCGTGGCTCAGCTGTTAATCATTAATAATGTGTAGATTGCTGAGTCCTTTATATAATGCATTTCCTGTACAGTTTACTATAATAAAGAATAGATTGCTTTTTCACAATAAAATAGTTCAATGCATTGCCATTAATTAGTCAAGATCTATTGTGTTTTGCTGTGCTGCTGTGAAATGTCATCACCCTCATATCTGTCCTCTAAAGCACAAAATAATTCCATTTTACAAAACAATACAATTTTACATATAATTTCTGTTTTCTGCCAGAGCCTCAAAGAAATCAGCTCAGACGCTGCCTTGCAATTCCTTCTCTCTGGCTTACACAAAGGTTGCCTCACATACATCCTTAACACAGTGTTTCTACACTGCTAGTCCCGTTCTCATGTTCCATTCTCACTGTTTTCTACAGCAGAAATCACAGTAAAATATCCCTTATAGCAGCTTAGAAATAGCCCTTCTGTGTCAGCTTTGGCTGTACACGTGAAACAGGCATTAGTGTGTTGCAATTTTCTGCACCAAAATGTTGGTTTTTGGAGGACAAAGATAAAGTTTGCTGAAATTACCCAAGTATTGAGCACTAGAGTACAGAATCTAGGACTGGTTTGCTCTTTCCATTCTCCTGCCAACTTGATCTGTATTATGGAAAGTGGGAAGGAGGAAAGGAGGGAAGTGAGGGGAGGGAGGGATGGAGAAGAGGAACGGAGGGGAGGGATGGGAGGGAGGAAAAGGAAGGAGGGGGGAAGGATGGAGGGATGGAGGGAGGGAAGGAAGGAAGGAAGAAAGGAAGGAAGGAAGGAAGGAAGGATTAGTTGAAGGAATTTGTAAAACTCCGTATAATGAGTAAACTAAGTGCTCAGAGAAAAGGATGAAAAATATGTTTTCTGGAGTGAAAAGTAAACTCACCCAAATTTTCAGTGTTTCTTTTTTGTGTTCTAGACTTTCTTTCCGTAAAATCAGGAGTTAACCACACAGGAATATTTGCTTGACAGAAAGCCTATTTCCAAGGAAAATACTTGGCTTTGGGTGGTTTGTATTTTTTCATTCTTTAAAAACCAGAGGTTAGCCAGTTGTTAGACAGTATTAAATATAAAAGTGCTTTGCTCGCATTCTTCCATCAGTCAAAACAAAGAGGAAAGTGATTGCAAAATTCACTAAGATAATTTATATCCCATATTATAGCATGGGAAAGAAAATACTTTCATAGTACTGATTTCATTTATGAATGCTGAGAAATTTCACAAGTAAATCATGAACTTTTGGATTTGCTTCATTCAAGTTACCTGTGTTTTGACATTGCATCAAGCAAGAAATTGACCTTTATTGAAAGTGTGGGGAAAGGATGTCTAATGAAAAGAGATCTGAGCTCGACTTCAGAAGATCTGCATTCATTTTCCCCCTCAGTTACAGACTTGGTGTGATTTCATCTAACAGATACAGAAAAAGATTGCACAGAAGTAGAAACATAGAGTTCACAGAATCGAACCAAAATTTACAAGTGATGTATAGACAGTTCCCACTAGACTGGCATAATACATATTTAAATAAAAAATAGCCTCTCCAATGATGTTTAAGACTCACAGTAAGTCCTAGTCTCCAGTATTATTATTTTTTAATATCACTTCACCCTCAGACTTCATCCAGGATTAGAAAAAAAATGTCTTGTATTACTCAAAGCTGTAATTCACATGGTTGTCAGGAATTTCACTTTCTCTTGAGATTTTTTCAGACTTGGGAGGCTTGGATATGTTCCACAGAGGATCATCAGGTCTTGGAAGACTATTTGAATACCACTGCTTATTTGGCAATATAATGAGTGAAAGAGACCTTCAATGAGTGTTTAATATATCTCATTGACTCCAAGATTTTGTGCACCATTTCTTTCTTTATAGCATCAGATTGCAAGTCCATACCAAGACACGATGAAAACACGTGATTGAAAATTGCGTGTAATTTAAACTAACTAATTTTGAAATTATGATTTTTTGAGGACCCAAGCACCTTCCTTGGGTGTATCACTCTTCTTTGGGCTGATGTCATATAGTTTATCCTCTACTGAATGACAAGGGCAAACCTAAATATTATGAGTCAGTGATGTGTTGAGGAAATTAACCAAGTTCTGAGTAAGGGGATGGAGAAAAGAAATGTTGGAAATAGTAGTTATATAAAGTAAATACATTTCCCAGAGGTGCCTTGCAGCAGCCTGAAGGGAGCAGTCTCGGCAGGGGCTTGGCTTGGCTTCCAGTATTTAAGGTTAAGAGCTTCCAAGGAGCACGGCGAAGACGTGGATCACAGGGGAGGTCCCAGATGATTGGAAGTTCGCAAATGTGACCCCCATACACAAGAAAGGTCGGAAGGATGATCCAGGAAACTACAAACCTGTTAGCCTCACCTCAGTTCTGGGCAAAGTTATGGAACAGCTAGTGCTGAGTGCTATCATGCAACATCTGCGTGACAGCCAAGAGATTAAGCCCAGTCTACACAGATTTAGGAGGGGCAGGTCTTGCTTGACCAACCTGATCTCCTTTTATGATCAAGTAACTCAACTGGTCGATGAGAGGAAGGCTGTGGATGTGGTGTACCTGGATTTCAGTAAAGCATTCGACACAGTCTCCCATGATGTACTCCTGGCAAAGATGGCAGCAAGGAGTTTTGACAGGAATATTCTATGCTGGCTCAGGAACTGGTTGGATGGACAAGCCCAAAGAGTGGTGGTAAATGGTGTCGCATCTAGTTGGCAACCGGTTACTAGTGGTATCCCCCGAGGTGTTGGGTCTGGTCCTGTTCAACATCTTAATTGATGATATTGATGATGGGATGGAGTCCATCATGAGCAAGTTTGCAGATGACATCAAGCTCGGAGTTTGTGTTGATCTGTTGGAAGGTAGGAGGGCCCTGCAGAGGGATCTGGACAGACTGGAGAGGTGGGCAGGCTCCAATAGGATGAGTTTAACAAGTCTAAGTATTGGGTTCTGCATTTTGATTATAAAAATCCCAGGCAGAACTATAGACTGGGAATGGAGTTCTTCGAGAGTTCTCAGGTAGAGAGAGACTTGGGGGTGTTAGTGGATAGCAAACTTAACATGAGTCAATAGTGTGCCCAAGCAGCCAAGAGGGCCAATGGCATCCTGGCCTGCATCAGGAATGGTGTGGCCAGCAGATCAAGGGAGGTTATCCTTCCCCTGTATTCGGCACTGGTTAGACCACACCTGGAGTATTGTGTTCAGTTCTGGGCCCCTCAGTTTAAGAGGGATGTTGAGGTGCTGGAACGAGTCCAGAGAAGGGCAAATTTATTGGTTAAGGGGCTGGAAGATAAGCCCTATGAGGAGAGGCTGAGGGACCTGGGTTTGTTTAGTCTGGAAAAGAGGAGGCTCAGGGGTGACCTTTTCGCTGTCTATGACTATCTGAAAGGTGGTTGTAGTCAGGCAGGGGTTGGTCTTTTCTCCCTGGCTACTGGAGACAAGATGTCATAGTCTTAAGCTACATCAGGGGAGGTTTAGACTTGACATTAGGAAAAGATTTTTTCACTGAAAGAGTGATCTGGTTTTGGAATGGGCTGCCCACAGAGGTGGTTGAGTCACCGTCTTTGGAGGTGTTCAAGGTTAGGCTGGATGAGGTGCTGAGAGGCATGATCTAGATGATCTAGATGTTAGATGTTAGGATTACTGGGTTTATTTGGATTTAGGTTGGACTGGATGATCTTTAAGGTCTTTTCCAACCTTATCATTACTGTGATACCGTGATACTGTGATACAGGAGCTAAAGGTGGTAACTCTTAATATCAGCACCTTGATGATGCTGTCATATTGCTTTCAGTTCTAGAGTCATCCTGAGGCACTCTTCATTCTGCTCAAAAGCAAGGGTACTATTTTCCACAGCTTTTCATTGTAAACTGGATTGTCCTCTAAGGACATGTCCATCTTTTCCTAGACTGCTGTGATCCACTGCACTCAAATGAAAAACATCTTTTTCTTTCTTTTTCCTGATAGCCAAGCTGGAAGGAAGAGGTATTGATCTGATTCAAAAACAGGTTGGAAAGAGAACAGTTTAGGGAATTAAAGTACAATGAAAAAGCAGCAGCCTTGGAATTGGGAGACTGAGAATAGACTGAGACTGGTTACAGGGAAGCAAGGAATCCTGGTACTCTGTATCACAGAGGTGTGGGACACAGGAGAAGGGTTTAATATGGGACTAAGAATTAATTAAGAAACTGAGGTCAGACAACAGGCAAGAGTGAATAAGGTGGCCAGGGAGAGAAAAATTATTTGGATGACATTAGGACAGAGAGGCTTATGAAAGCAGATCTGGAGTTATTGACGGGGAAGAAAAAAGGATTCAAGAGATACTAACATTGAAAAGGAAAGAAAAAAGTAAAAGGTTGAGAATATAAGGAGAAAAGAGCTTTTCTGCTATAGGTCCAAGAGCAGCACTAGGAAAGACTGGAATGAGATCCTTGCACTAATGGAGACCAATGGAAAAATCAAACAGCAGTTCAGAAAAGCTACTTTTAGTCATCCATCCAACCCAGTCTTGGTCTCATGTGACTGGTGAATCAGTCAGTGCTTGGTTAGTATCAACCCACTCAGTGTGCACACCCAAAAGTAGATGGCTTACTAACAAGTTGCCCCTTCCTTTTCACATCCTGCAGAGACTCATCAGTAAAAACTCTGCAAGCTACACCTGCAGCTTGGAGTCTTAAGGGGCTAGCAGTGTGTGCCCACTACCTATTAAGAGGAGATTCTCTGCTATTGCAGTTGTCCCTTATTTTAGTTACACGAATCTGCAAAATGTAACTGAAGTTTCCAATCTTACCAATGAATGGTTTTAACAGTACATCAAAGAATAAATTTTAGCTTTTTATTGATTTCATTATTGAAAATCGAGTAAATTCTATATTAAAATTATCCCTAAAAACATAGTAAGATTGAAAATATAGGCATGTGATAGTTAAACACACAAGAAAACTTAAATCATTTTATTCTCTTCTCACCCTCTACCCTAGAATACAGCTGGAGTTTATTAAGATTTTGGAAGCAATTAGAATGATAGAAAAATCCCACTTGGAGCTGAATGGAAGAGTTTGGCTAGAAAGTACTCAGGAAAAGCAACAATGAAAAAGCCACCCACTGCATAAGAAAGCAGAAACAACTACAAACAAACTGTATCGTTGCTTTTCGGATCAAGTGAGGTCAGGTTATTCAGAAAAATACCATACAATCACATCATTAAAGATTTGTGTGATATGTTCATTTAAAGTGGTACAAGCAACTAATTATCTCTGTAGAGCCTGACCTCCTGTTTGTTAGCATTATCCTTTCAGTGGAGCAGAGGAGCTAGCTGTCTTTGTGTGTGATAGTCTGTGATGCAAGGAGTTACTGAGTTCAGCATTAATACATAGTGCTTAGAATTGTCTAGCTTGTCTCCTGTGTTATTTAGGATATACAACCTATTTCAACAACTGCTAAAGTTCCTAGGGCTCACACTCGGCTGCCTTCATGTCCACACTGCACCAAAAAAGAAGGAAGAGGGAGAAAATGGTGCAGGCCAGTCGGGCAACCTTCCCCTGTGTTTACGGGCACTTGGCAATTGGAACCCTGCCGGCATTCCGCTCTGCCAGCGTTCAACTGGCAACCGTACACCTGAACCTTTGTAGCCCTCCTACCCCTCATGAAAAGAGCTGCACTTAAAACTAGTTTAAGGCAAAAATGCAAATGTGAAATCCCCACCCAGTCTACCAACAACAGTTGATAAAAGCTTAACTAGCACCACAGAGAGAAAGTAAAATATATCTTGAAGGAGAAGTCAACTGGGCTAAGGACAATCAGTGTGAGTCTGTGCATCCTCTCTCCTCTGTGGCTGACTGGGGACTGCCTTAGCCACCTTCCTGGCTTCCAGATTGTCCCTCCAGTACTGGAGTTCCCTCAGGTACCCTACTTCACATTTTCTGTTCCTACAGTGGGACAGTAGGGGAGTGATTTGGGAGATACATGGGTTTTTTCCTGGATCCTAAAACCTAACCCATCACACTTTGATATGGGAAGACATGCAACAGCTGGATCTTGTGCTAAAACAGCACCTCCATAACCACTTAAATGCTATGAGCTGCACAAAGCAGAATAAGAATTGTCTTCCTCTAGTGCCTCATCATAATCCACCAAACAGAAAAAAAAAAGTCTATTTCCCATCCTGAAGTCTACTTAACTTTTGTAATCAAAGGGAACCAGTTCAAAAGACATAGAGGCATCAAATAGTGAAGAATTTGTTATCTTTGTATACTGCGCTTGTCAAAGGATAGAGCAAAAGGACATTCATCTACAAAGCAAGAATTACCAAAAAGTACACTAAATACATTTCTGTCTTTACTATAGATTTTTGCAAACATATATTTTAAGTCAGCAGACAATACTTCCATAGAATCTTAGACAGAATTGTAGAATCATAGAATGGTAGTGGTTGGAAAAGACCTGTGGAGATCATCTAGGCCAATCATCCTGCAGAGCAGGTTCTCCTACAGCAGGTAGAACAGGAATATGACTGGGTGTGTTTTAAATGTCTCCAGAGATGGAAACTCTGGGGAGCCTGTTCAGGGCTCTGTTACCCTCACAAAAAGAAGCTTTTCTTTATGTTCCAATTGTATGTCCTATGTTCCTATGTTCCAGTTTAAACTCATGTTCTGTGGATTCAAAAATGTTCCAGCTAAAACCCACTGTCCTTTGGCTACCACTGGGCACCATTGAGAACAGCCCAGTCTCATCAACCTGACAATCACCCTTAAGATACTTAAAAGCATTTATGAGATCTCTCCCCAGTCTCCATCTTTCCAGTCTAAACAAACTCAACTCTCTCAGCCTCTTCTCTTTAGGAAGATGCTCCAGCCCCCTGATCATCTTGATGCACCCAATATGCAATACAAAATATGCAATACGTTCACATGTGATGCAAATCCTCTACCAAGTAAATGTTATGCTTTTTAATATCTCTCCTGTGAGGCCAAAATCAGAAAACAGAGGATCCATGACAGGTGTTTCTTGTAATATTTAATTTTACAGTATGAAAGCACTCACCCTCTAGAGTGTGAGTCCTTCTATAGAATAGATCAGCCATCTGAGCAGATGAAATACAGAATAGGTCTTTTTTCAGAAGGTGTTTCTGATTAATGTTAACAGATCATTGTGGTGCTGATGATCAATTAGTTAATGTTTGTACAGTACTTTGGAAATGTAAAACTCTTGAGGTACAGAGCATTGCTAGTATTACAAGTACACTTCAAGATCATTAGGTAACTGTTGGGAGCACAGTAGACAGGATCTTAATCTATTAATAGCCCTTTGTAAGTGTGGTTGTTCACAGAGTGACAAAACATCATTATTGTAGCAGAATAGCAGAATTCTTTTCTTCTTTTTTTTCCCAGGTAGCATGGGTGTCACAACTGTTAATAGCAAAGAAGCCAAATTGTTCCTGTCATCTTCCAATCTTTGTACATACAGTATATAAAAGAGTCTGTCTTCTTAAAATGACAAAAGACAATCACATCCAATGATTCCACTCATCTGCGTAAGGTCTTGAATTTGAAACTGAGTGTCAGATAATTAGCAGTTGAGGTGGAATCACACTGCTTTGTGAATTTCATAGTCTAATTAGTATCTCAGACTGTAAAAGGTCACTAGAATGAACCTTTGCTCTTACCAGCATTTTACTGTTATTGCACAGAGTAGACTGAGCACCCTGTGTTAGGGACAGGAAGAAGGAGAAATTTCGTGTCATGGCAGCAGTCTACTGATGTAAATTGAAACAGCTACTTACATCTGCTGGAAATTTGGCTCCTGGTCTTGTAGACACTGTATGTAGCATCTGTAAATTGGTGTCGAGTAGCCATTAAGGGTAAATATAAACCTACCCAATGAGGATGTGTGTGTCTGTTAATGTGAGGCAAAATATAATCCAAAATCATAGAAGCAGCAAGATTTCCATCAGAAGAAGTCAGTTAAGAACTCAATTAAGGTCAGGGAAGAAAGAACAAGAAAAAAATTAAGGAAGTAAGAATGCATTCTTGAATGATTCTCTTGCTTCTTCCCATGCAGACAAGTACAATCCCACACCCAGACAATCAAGTGTACATCAGAGTTGGTAAATTCTGAGAGAGAGGGTTTGTCAAAAGGGTGCATCAAGAGCTGTAAGTAAAGGTCATCACATGCCTGATATAAAATTCCCTCTGTTCAACCTGTCCTGAAAAGATCCCACATCTGACATGGGGCTACGAGGAGCTGGAGAAACTTGCTTCCAGTATGCACTGATGGAAAGGAAAGTGACTGCCAGAGGTAGTCAGAGTGTAACCCAGGACAGAGACAGTGGAATCATTATAAGTCAGGAGAGGGGCATCTCATCAATGCTCTGTAGGTTGGTGGTTCCAGATGAGCAAGTGGGAAGACACACTGCCACAGATGGTCCAGCAGCCTTTACACAGCACCCTGCTGTATGGCCTTGGGCAACCCTTTGATCTCTGTTCCTTGCTTGCTCATTCTACAATTCTTGCTCTGTGAAATGCTGTGTCAGTCTGAAGTGTTAGCAATACCGGTTCTGTTTACAGGTGTATTTGTTTCTCTCAATGTTACAGAAGTCTGCAATTAGTCCCCAGCTCTTATTTATTTTCACTCAACTCTGTCCACACAATCACCAGTCCTCATTATGAAAATAATTGCTCCCTGTATTCCTATGTTTTCGTTTGATAACATATTTCATGTTCAGGAGGGCCTATTAAAATTATCTGCTCTGACCTCCCCCACAGTGCAATCATTACATTCTCACTGAGCCATTCTTACAGCAAATCTCATAGCAGAAAAATTAAAAATACCAGCATATGTTCATGAGCCAAGATGCCACTGCACCAGACACATAGCAAGGGACTATAACTTCCCTGAAGAATTTACGGTTTAACAGGATGCCACAGTGCAGTGAGAAGGAAGAAATGTGTCTGTGCCGAAGATTATTGGCAGAATCTGTGTGAAGAGAACATCCTTGTTGGCAGCAAGGACAGTAGCACTGAGGGCACCCTCAGAAAGTTTGCTGATGATACCAAGATATGTGGTATGGTCAACAAGCAAGAGGGAAGTGAGATCACCCAGAGGGAACTAGACAGGCTTGAGAAGTGGGCCTGTGTGAACAGCGTGAGGTTCAACAAGTTCAGGTTCAGGGTTATACATCTGAGCTAGGGCAATCCCAAGCACAAACACATTCTGGGTGGTGAATGAATTGAGGACAAGGACTTGTGAGTGTTGGAAGATGAGAAGCTCAACATGAACCAGCAATGTGTGAGTGCAACCCAGAAGGACAACCGCATCCTGAGCTAGATCACAAGAAACATCATTAGCATGTCAAGATCACTATTTTGCTCTTATGAAACGTCACCTAGAGTACTGCATCCAATTCTGGAGTCCTCAGTACAAAAAGGACATGGAACTGTTGGAGCAAGTCCAGAGGAGGGCCACAAGGTCTTGAGAGGGCTAGAGAACCTGTTGTGTGAAGACAAGCTGAGGGAATTGGGGCTGTTCAGCCTTGAGAAGAGAAGGCTCTGGGGGTAACTTACTCCAGTACCTGCAGGGGGCTTACAGAAAAGCTGGAGAGGGACTTTTTATGAGGGAATTTAGTGCTAGAACAAGTGGAAATGGCTCCTAACTAAAATAGAGTAAATTTTTATTAGATTTTAGGAAGGAATTCCTCACTATGAAGGTGGTGAGGCATTGGAACAGGTTGCTGACTGAAGTTACGAATGCTCTTTGTGTTCAAGGCCAGGTTAGAGGGGGCTATAAGAAACTTGGTCAAATAAGAGGTGTCCTTGCCTAGGGCAAGGGAATTGGAACTACATGATCTCTGAGGTCGCTTCTAACCTAAGCCATTCTATGATTCTGTAATTCTATGACCACATCTTCTACTGATGTACGGAAAACAAACTCCAACTCCCAGAGAGTTAAGAGCAGGTATGATTCATTGCAGCACTGGGAACATGGGGGGTAAATTCTCTAAATTGTGTTCACTAAAGTGTGAATTTCATCAGATTTTATACAGTCATCTCAAACATATGCATAAACATAACAGGATATTACAATTGGTCTGGCTGGAATCATTATCATGAACCCCTCCCTTGGCTCCTCCTCTTTTTGTCTGTGCAGCTGGTCTCAAGCAGGAGTCTTTTGACTGCAAAAGACCTTTGTCATAGTAAACTTGTGCCTTTGGCAAAAATACTGAGCCATTGCAGGTCATTAGTGGAAAGGCTGGCCAGAGCCAGCTCTCCTTAGTGAATCTTCTGCTGATTGGTCCTTCTTATCCATCTGGCTCCACTACTTGAAGATTAATTGTCCTCTTTTCTCCTCCTTATCTCCCTGTGTGCAGCCACCCCGAAGCAAACAACGCTTTCTTATCCCATTCCCCTACATCCAAGGCATGCTTTTGTTTTTACTAGCCTACAATTTTGACGGCAACCTGCAATGTAGAGCATCCCCCACATTCCTCTCAGCTTGCCTCACAAGACATCTTCCCAGGAAAACAAAACCTCCGGATATTTTACTCCTAGAACTCCAATCCATCAGTCTCCTTATATCACTAGCTTCCAGAGGTTTTTTTAACTCACACAGACATCCTTAAAGAGGATGAAGAATGAAAGAAAACCTATTTTGTTACAATAATTTTCTTGTCACCTCTTTTTATAATCAGTGTAGTTCCTTAATACAATATTAAAGTTGTTTCCTCAGAAAGTAGTCGGTCTTCAAGTCCTCTGACCAACAGCTGAGGTCCTTAAGAACCTCTGCATTGGTGTCACGTGATTTCTGCCTGTGCCAAGGTATGTCCTGATAGTCTACACCTCCCGTTGGCATTGCAGCATTACAAGATAGGAAGACTCCTATGCTGCTTTTCAGAGCTGTGTTCTCAAACTTGATTTTGGCTGGGAGGGAGTTAATTTTGTTCCTAGTAGTTGCCATAGGGCTCTGTTTTGGATTTGAAGACAAGAATGGTGTAGATAATGCACATGGTTTAGTTGTTGCTAGACAGTGTTTACACTAAATCAAGGACTTTCCAGGACTTCTAGTACTTCCCTGGGTGGCACAAGAAATTGGGAGGAGACATAGCCAGGACAGCTCACCCTGGCTGGCCGAAGGGATATTCCAAACCATGGGATGTCACATACAGTATATAAATTACAGGGAAATCTGGGCTTGAGTTTGCCAGTTAAGAACTTGCTGGGCTTTGGTCGGTGGGTGGTGAGTAAATGCACTGTGACACTTCTTTGTATATCCTAATTCTGATATTACTACTATTATCAATTATTATTACTATTTTCCCTTTCTTTTATGTTCTATTAAACCATCTTTATCTGAACCTATAATTTTTATCTTTCTTTTTTTTTTCCAATTCCCTCCCTTATCCCTCTGGGAAGTGGCTGTGTGGCATTTAGCTGCCTGCCAACCTGCTACACAGGGCATTAGCCTTACAACCCCCTTTAGCCCCCACTATGTTGAGTCAAGAATCAAGTGCATAAAGGATGTCAGGCATTGTATACTCATGGTAATCAGATTTGCTGGTCACTTAGCCCCAGCTGCACCTAAAAATACGTGTTTAGAATAAAAATGAAGTAGCAAAACCAAAACACTTGACAGCAGAGGGACTGGGATTTTCAGGCCATGTAAGATATACTTCAGATGCCAGCGTACAAGCAGAATCATCCCAGACTGCTACAGTGGTGCTGGAATTTAAGCAGGCTCTTACAGGAGCAGATGTCAGTTCTGTCACAGCAATTAGACTTTCCAGCTCGGCTTTCTTGTGTGTGTGGAGATACTTATGTGACTGCACTGTCTTGAGGCCACAGTCTCTATCAAGCCTCCCTTGTGCAGAGTGTCAGATGAGTACAAAAAGACTGACCCTGCCCTGGTGAGCTTCCAGTCTACAAAATAATATCATTACTTCTTGATTTGGTGTCATAGTTCAAGGAGAAGCACCCTGGCTGGTGAGGAATCGCTGAGACTGCAGGAATCAGTGTCTTCCCCCTTTCATAATGTAATACATAACAACAGCTGGCTCTTCTCTCTTCACCCTGTGCTCCTTGCTGTCAAACTCTGCTCGCTGCCATGACATCTGACAAGGAAACATTTCCTTTAGCCTCACCTTGTTGAGATTTTTTTTTTACAGGAGTGCATTATTAGCAACATAAATTATGATGTGAGGTCAGTGCTATCAAGCACATGGAACAAAGACTGTGTGCTTTAAAATAAAACTGTCAGCCTTGCAGGTGCAGGACAGGTCTGGGAAATATTTTCTACAAATCTGAGATTTCTTTGAAAATAGATCTTTGGAAGGGAGAAGCATTTGCAAACTTAGTTCAAGTTCAATTAAGAAAGAACTTATTAGGAATACTTTTTTTCTAGGTATTTTTTTAGAAGACTCTATACTGAAAAGGAAGACATACATTAAAGTGTTAATAAATATTATGACAATGACATCTAAATTAAAAATGAAGTTTATCCAAATAAAGCAAAATCTTTTTTGTGAAGACTATAAATGGAAAATGACATTTGACATTCTTTAAATTCTACTGTCATTTTATCTTTATGATTTCTTTCAACAACCAAGCCTCAGAAATGCAGCAATCATGCAGCTCTCTTGACTACTCACATTTTAGGGTTATAAATGATTGCAGTAAGAGTTTCAGAGAGAGATAATTTGCATTTGGAATTATCCAGACATAAAATCCTGACTCTAAAATAAACTAGGTTAAAGTCTGAGGTCAGGTTCAGGTTCCTCTTCAGAAGCAGTTCAAATCCCCTGGACTTGTACAGTTTGTTTAGATGTGGAAATACAATTTAATGACATCAGCTATTTAGATTATTTCAGGCTTGTAGTTGGGCTGCAACGAATACTTCTTACCTAGGTTTGAAGGGTACTACATATGTTAGAGTCAGAGCTGTATAAACAGTTCAAGTCTTTACCTCTTGCAGCTGACACAGCAGCTCTGCAAAAATGGGCCTTTGTTAGCTGTGCAGGTGTCATTCAAAAACTGCACTGCCCCAGATTGTAAGAAAATTTCAGGGTTCAAATGGTGGTACAGATCTCATGTTTTACCCTTACACACTGCCTAGCAAAAAAGGATTCTTTCCCCCCCCTGTGTTTTAACCAACCTGTTTTATGGCTGCATTCACTCCTTGCGAACAAGGGACTTGAGACCATCAGCAGGGCACCATGGAGTATCCATGGCACAGCAGGTACACTAGAAGTGACACCACAGATTATCATAGGTCCACCTGCTTTCTAAGTTCCTCTTCTAAGTTTCACGGGACCTTAGATAGAAAATCAAAAATTACAAACTAGACCAGGCCCACCAAATGTAGTGCAAGAAAGTTTAGGTCCAGCATTTCCTTTTGTTTGTTTTCTTCATAATACAGAAAAGTGTAACACGTGTTACTGAGTGATGAGGGGATGATTTTTACCCCAGGCAGCAGAAATTTCTCTCTAAGAAATTTTTACTTCAATTTGCACATGAACAGAGACTGGGGTAGATAACAGAGAGACAGTAATCTGCTTCTTGGACTCACCTGATAGCTCTCATGGCTCTGTAGGCTGTCACCTCCTGAACGCTCTCAGTGGCTTTTGTTAGATTATTTCTGCTCCCCTCTTGGCAGCATTTAGTGTTCACTTAGACTCTTGTACTACTTGTATCTTAGCTTGCACCTGAGGATCCAGCCCTGAAGTGTATGATTTTTTCCCTAGGCTTCTTATTTTATTATGGCACAGACAAGATGCAAAGGCAGGAGACCGCAATGGTACAAGATTGCAGGCATCTATGCACTGAGGCTTGAATGTTGAGCAGACATCTACACACAGCTATGTTAGTCTTCTGCTATGCCTTCAACAAGTTTAGGAAATACAAGTTTTGCTGAACATAGGGTCTACTTTCTCTATCAGAATTGTATTGTACATCAAAAGTAAAGTAGAATTCCAAACCACTTAGCTACAGCTAGAGTCCTGTAGCTTACCATCACGAAAAAAAACATACTTGGCAGGACAGAGAGCCTCCAAGGCTGTGCAAAAACAGTCATAGACATTAACCCTGGACGAGAACAGTGGAGAAATTCCAGACAAACATTCTGGCCACACATAGGTTTTCAGATAGTGCAAGATATTTCTGAGAAGTGTGATTGCAATATTACAGCTGGATTTTGCTGGCAGCGTATTTGGCTTTTTTCTTTCTTCTACAATCACTGCTAAATATGAACAAAAATTTGCTCCACTGTCCATAATGTTAGACATGTAAATGGTACTATCACACACTAACCAAAAAATTATGCTGTGGAGGTTGGAGTTCCTGTCCTAGTAGCATGCTCATCTTCTCCACAGATAGCAACACTCCTAGTCTGTCTCCAAAGTGCTCATCTGTATTCCACATGTTTATCAACGTTTATTCAAAAAAATTCCAACTCACCTGTCAACACCCCAGGGCCCTAAGCCCTAGGTGGTCCATACAAGTAGAATTTCTGCAAGCATGGCAGCAAGAGCTGAGGACTGATGACTACATGACAGTTCCTTCTGTGATCAGAGCCAGCCCAGGATCTGTTGGAACACATTCATAGAATCACAGAATCATTAGGGATTGGAAGGGACCTTGAAAGATCATCTAGTCCAATTCCCTGCCACAGCAGGATCACCTAGACCAAGTCTCACAGGGGGGGCCTTAAACATCTCCAGTGAAAGAGACTCCTCAATATCCCTGAGCAGCCTGTTCCAGTGCTCTGTCACCCTCACCACGAAGAAGTTCCTTCTCATATTTCTGTGGAACCTCCTATGTTCCAGCTTACCCCCACTGCCCCTTGTTCTATCACTAGATGACAATGAGAAGAGCCTGGCTCTATCCTCCTGACACCCACCCTTCAAAGATTTATAAACATTAATGAGGTCACCCCTCAGTGTCCTCTTCTTAGGTCTGTGACTCACTAACGAGAGCCACAGTGGTCTCATTCTTGTTTTTAATGCTTTCAGAGGACCTATAAATAAGTTCTGTAATTACATACCTTAGCAAAACCTAGACCAGCTTGCTGATATTCTACCATCAATGAGTGCAGTGCTGAGGTGGCCAGAAGGTTTCCTTCACAGAGGTTTTCACTCCTCAGTCATTAGAGTTTTGTTAATGGAAGTAATGCAAAAAAATTAATAAGTGGTCATTGCTTCATCTTACAGGGCTGCAAGACCACTTGTATGCACTGTCTTGGTTGTCTGAAGCCCCTAGCAAAGCACATAACCATGTCTTGTATGAGTTCTCGTGAAACACAGTCTTCATTTGCTGAGTGTTGGCTCCCTGTGTAAGGCTTTGCCTTCCAATGGGCCCTGTGCCTTCACTTGAATTTTCATATCATGGAGCTTATAAAGCCTGTACATGTTCAGTGGTTGTTGGAGACAAAATGTAGCTAACTTCTGCTCCTCTACTCCAGTGATCATTCCTGTTTCCACATTGCTGGAAGATTGCACAGCAGTCATTGTAAAAAAATAATCAGATTCACAAGCCATTGTTTTCTGCTCCCCGATAGCGGAGTGACTGGAGATATGAAAGTGAAGACACCAGTCAAATCCACACCAGACAATGAAAACCAGCCTCTTTCACCATTTGGGTGTTTTTCCTGTTCTTTCTTTTTGATATAGACTCAAGTGGATATCTCATAATTTTTAATACACAGTTCTGGTCACTGCTAAAGGAAGGAAAATTCTAATAATATGTGATTATCTCCACTTAAAAAAAATAAGAGTTTAAATGCTTTCTCTTGTAAGTTTTTCTTTCAAAAATTTACCTTTGTAGATATGTAATAAAATGGATAGGCAATATAGGCGAGAAAGCTGAGTTTGCCTGTAGGAAAGAATTAGATAATCTAAAAATTCCTCTCTGAAATGTCTCTTTTGTTGAGCAATTGAAGTTGCCATAATTAAGCAGCGCTTTGTTCTTGCACAGGTTTGTTTACAATTGAGAAAATGCAATGGAACAATTAAAATTTAATAATATGGTAAATAAGATCTGAATAATTCATTCAGAGCAAATAAAATGAATGTTGATGATCACATTTTGAGACTAGAAATAAAAAATTGCTTTTAAGACTATGGAAATTTTGTCTTGTGTTTGGAACAAACGTGTTTATATTGGAGCCATCTTCAAAGAAGAAATGACAGTATTTCTATTTAGGGACAGAAGTACATGTAAAGCATGAACTCATTTAAGATCAGATAAATAATATAGAAATCATATGCCAAATTTTTCATTGCATAGAAATGTACTCTATTGTGCAGTTACACATTTATTTATATCTTTACAATGGAAATAGTAGAGAGCCTGATATTTTTGCTATTAACAGTAACGGGATCTGTACCATTAGCTTAAACAGTGTGTGACCAAGACTACTATTCTCATTATTTATTACAAAGTCGTCTAGCAGCTCTACATGAATCAGTAAATCAGAATCACATTGCACCTATGTATAAATGCTTACAGGTTAACAACATGCTTTGTCATAGATACTCTACTACTGATAAAAGCCTTTTTGACAACCTTAGGATGCATTTACATTTTTAAACAAGTCAAATTTATGCATCTTCCATTCACTACATAACATATTTTCTATCTCATAATTACTGAATTACACAGTCAATAAAGAATGTCTTCTTTACTTTCATACAGATTTATTTGGTTTAGATACAGAGGAATATTTTAAATACACATAAATAATTTTGCATGGTTTGCAACTCGAATAGTTCTCTCAGAAAACATGTTCATAGATGGCTGCTTAACTCTGCAAAGTCTGATGATTCATGGACCAAAAAACGTGGAACAAAAATTGTCTGCCTTTTTTTTTAATAGGAAAGTGTAACACCAGAACGTGTTGGTGAAAAGCAGTAGGAATAATCCTGCAGAACTTGGCCTAATCGTACCTTCAGTATCCAATGGTACAGTGCTCTGAATGTGGAGCATAGCCATGAGTTTGAGAGGAGTTTGTCCCAGCATAGTGGAATTATTGCTGCAACACTAGGAAATGCAGCAATAACAACTGCTACGGCCATCAAATGTAGAGTTGATGTTTATGGACCATTTTAGGTTTAACCTTTCCTGCAGCCTATGGAGACTGCAGTGCAATGCCCTGTGTCATGGCTGGACTGAATTGAGCTGAAAAACAGCTTTCAAACAGCATAGCAGAACCACAAACAACTTAAAATAGGGCTGAGGCCATGCACCTTTTTTAATTGAAGCATGCAGTCTGTCATGCATACTGCCAGAATGTTCTATTGCTTATTCGTGCAGCTTTCATTGTAATAAGAAAGTACAAAAAAAACCAAACCCTGAAGCCAGTAGTATTATTTCAAGTTACTAATAAAACCAGCAAGCCTTTCAGACATCTGCTCAAATTTCAGGGTTATTTTCTGTTCTTGCAATAGACTGTAATACATCCTATGCAACATCCACAACAACTGATAAGAGTTATTCATGCAAATAATGAAAAGAAAATAAAAGAACCAGTCCAATGGTACAAAATGATAAAAACGAATAATCAAGATGATTACTCAGGATCCAGATACAAAAGGATACTAGGAAAAAAAAGTGCAAGGAAAAGAAGAATCTGATCAGATCTTACAGCACTAGCAAGTATTGTTTGGTGACATCTTCAGTCTGATGAGTAAATGCTCATTTTGAAGCTACTGCTTTTCTTGCAAGAGTGACATACTCTGTTCAGTGTGATTTGATCTTGTAGTCACTCAAGTAGGTCATACTAGTTCTGTGTTATAGATTCCTAATTGGGTTAAAATGGAGAAACCGGTACTGCTGTTTGAAAGAGGCAATCTTCTCTTTTTCTGTCCTGCCACACTGTCCCAACCTGACACGAATCTGAAGATAAAAGAAAATTTAAAAATAGTATTTAACTTGCTGCTCCTTTGTTCATCTATTTGTTTAGCAGGACAAAGGGTAATGTTGTATATGTGTACAATCTTTCTGGTTTTAGTCTGATAAGTGAAAGCCTCGTGTATTTGTTAGGCATTTTCTTTGCTGAGTTCTGGAAATATGCCAGATGGGAAGGAGAAAACCATTCTGAACATTCAGTGGATGATAGATGTAAATCCTATGGAGAGATGGACTACAGCATCTGACTGATGATGCAGAGCTTTCACAAAAGCTGAAGCTGTTTTGTTTTGTCTCACTGAATCGGAGGTACTTCTTATGTTTGTGTAAGAACAAGAAGAGTTCAAATCACTCACTACAGGAAGTGCAGGCAGGAGTATAAATTAGCTTGGTTTGGGTTTTTTTAAAAGCCAGACTCTATCACTGCAAGGTCTTCCTAAGAATGTAAGAAAGTGCTACAAACTGTGTCGTCCTATACTTGGTAGCAACAGCCAGTTGCATCTTTATTTCCCACTGGGATGAAATTACACAGCTGAAGAATGGGATATTGAGAGAGATGGCCCTGAAAGCTTGTCTTAGCAATCTTTGAAGAAACCAGATTTCTTTGTTCAGGATAATTTGCAAGTTTGAAGTTTTTAGTTCATCAGTTACTTAGCTGAAAAGATAAGGGGACAGTGAAAGGCAAGATAATTTTTTCTACCTGTGTAGTTTGTTTTCCTGGATGGTTTGGATCATCCCTTTCAAATGAAGCCCGTTGTGTGACACCAGACTTAGACTGGTGCTCAGCACTTTCACATAAAATATCCGTTCCACCAGTAATCTGGTTTTGGTCCAACACATGAATTGATACATGCCTCAAAATTTTGCAGGAATTTCTGGTTAATAATGATGTATGTGTTTTAAAAGAGCAAATAGAGGTACTTGTCTGACATGGTGGGATTCGTTGTGTTGTCGCTGTTATGTCTAGATGATGCGCTTGGATTTACTGATTTGAGGGCCATATCCAACTCCCAAAGCCTAGTGGGAGTCAGTGGAAAGAATCTCACTCTATCAAAGGTTTCTGGATTAGTTCACTCCTGCAGAATTATGAGTAACTCCTCAGAAAGAGAAGAAAGAAGAAAACAAGCTCTGAAAGCAGTTAAGAAGCTCCTCTTATTTTCGCTTTTCTTTGTTTTTCTGAAGGCTTCTTTAGGTATCGTGCTGAGTAAGTACGTGAAACAGCTTCTCGTGGATTACAACCGTTACATATCTCTTTTAAAGAAAGACTTGGCTTGGTGCCCTGAGTAGCACAAAGGATCTTTTAAATATGTTTTTAATGATTTTTCATAGAATGAGCAGAAGAACATTAAGTTCAACACTGGCCTTCTTCCCAAGAGACAAGATTGATGTGTTCATGTCTGGAGTAGCACATCTCAGTCGAGTTGGTTTTTCCCTTCCCCACTTATGTGATATTTAATGGAGTGTCATTGTTTTTATGGTGCTTAGTTTGGAGAAATAGCTAACTCTTAGTTAGCAATTTAGGAAAAGAGTTCCTTCTTTTACTGTCCTTTTGCCAGTGTTCAGTGAGGTTACTTTTCATTTTGCAATTAACTTTGTCCAGTATGGTCCTGTTATGCATACCATTGAAATATCTTCCTGGTTTGCAAGTGTTATTTCAACAGAGATCATGGAATTAAATAGCAGAATGGCAACATATACTAATCTAAGTAGTTCAGGAACAGCAGTGGTTTGCCAGAACAGGCTCTAAATCCAAGTCCTCTGCTAACAGGTACTTCACGGGGTTGCATTATAGGCCCTTTTAAAATTTGTTATAACAGCTGTGTGGTTGCAGCCTGAATAAGTTAGCTTCCTTTTTTGCTAGCAGTTCACACTTCGTTACAGCAGCATTTTGACAAACCCAGGCTGGTTTACTAAGAAAGATCAAGGATAATAACAGATGTCACATCCTTCTCCCAGATGTGCCATGAAGGTCCTGTCCTGTGCAACCTTTTGCCTCACAGCATTGTTACTGACTGCATCAGGTCTTGTCCTGCTGAAGGCTGGATCCAGCTGAGGCCGGAGGAGCATCTCCAGAGAACTAAGACATTGCTTGGTTTAGGTTCTGATAGTTCTTGCAACTGGGTGACCTTCAATAGTCCATATTCTCACACTGAGGTTTGCAACACTGAAGAAATTCTTCCATATATCTTAAAAGGCCTGTAGAAACAGCACTGGATGATCTGCCAAGAAGCAAGTGGGGATAAAATAAGAGCAGTCATTGGAATTCCAGAACTGCAACCCAAACTTTAGACATCTACTGCTTCTGGAAAAGTAAACAAGGGGAAAAGCACGTGGTAGAACTATACACTGTGGAAAGCTGACTCGAAAATGTCACAGTGTGCTATTACAGCACACAGTACAACAAGGAGCAGGTACATTACTGGCAAGAAAATAATGCAGTGTTTATACACCTTTCTCACAATAGGTACATGAGATCTGTGGTAGGTTTTGAAGGTACATGTGTCTTGGGATGTATCAAGTCTCTGATTTGCTTGTCACTCATGTAACTGCTATGTAGTCTTCCTACTTTATCTAACTGCAGATAAAAGACAAATACTCTCTCTGAAAGTGCCAAAAACTTCACATTTCTAGTTCTTAATTTTTCTTTTTATTTTTTCTTTTTTATTTTTTTTAACAGAAGTTATGTTCTTAATAGTAAGTAAAAGTTTTTCCAACTAAAGGAAAAATCCAAACAAACAAAACACAAAGTAAAAAAGAGATGTTAAACATTACAATTATGATTTAAGATTTTATTTTCCTGCCCATAGCAGAGAAATAAATATGATTTAAGGAATTATGATGTATGAATTTATGAACTGCTGCTACTGGAATCATGTTCCATGAGCCCACTCCACTCTCACTATGGAATGAATCTGACTTCCCTGTCCTGACAAGAAGTAGCCTACTCAAATCTCTGAACTTGTATTTTACTAAATGCACATTGAGTTTTTTACTCCAGCAATATCAAGCTCCCACTGAATTTGGAACTTCACTGTGAAGCTTAGAAGGAGAAGTTCTTCTATGCCATGAAGCTGACAGTAGAAATAGAAAAGAGAAAAAAAAATACCTGTGGATGAGAAGTCAGGTTAACTTAGTATTATTTTAACGATATTTTTATTTACTTCTATGTCATTCTGAGTAAATGATTTCTTAGAATCACAGAATCATTAGAGATTGGAAGGGACCTCGAAAGATCATTTAGTCCAATCCGCCTGCAACAGCATGATCACCTAGACCAAGTCACACAGGAACACATCCAGGCAGGTCTTAAACGTATCCAGCGAAGGAGACTCTACAACCACCCTGGGCAGCCTGTTCCAGTGCTCTGTCACCCTCACTGTGAAGAAGTTCCTTCTCAGATTTATGTGGAACCTTCTATGTTCCAGCTTACAACCACTGCTCCTCATTCTATCACTAGATGACACTGAAAGGAGCCTGGCTCCATCCCCCTGACACCCATCCCTCAAATATTTGTAGACATTAATGTGGTCACCCCTCAGTCTCCTCTTCTCCAAGCAAAAGAGACCCAGCTCCCTCAGCCTCTCCTCATAAGGGAGGTGCTCCACCTCCTTCATCATCTAAACCAAGAAGTGCACTCATTTTGCAGCACTATCCTTAGGGAATCATCTATTAATAAGGTTCTTTTATGAAACTTGACATTAGCAGAGAAACACAGATGGATTGAGAAAATTCTCCTGAGCTGGATGATCTCAAATGAGTCTGAAATCAGAGAGGAATCATGTCTGAAAAGAAGTTTGTGGCAGTCTTGTAACACAACAGAATGGCTGAGTGTTATCACTTGGGGTACTCAAGTATCACCCTCAAGATATTTTACTATAATCCACCAAAATAGCCATAGAATTAGGATGTGCTCAAGATTAGTTTGAATCTTATTGTGCCTGAAAGCACATTCAATTGTTACCTTTAGCTCTTTATCTATAGATTTTTCCTTCCTTACCAGTGCTTTCTCAAAAGATAATGTGAATCTATGATTTCATAGTGGGGTTCATGCACTGCATAAAAAAGAGTCACTTGATAAAAACATTCATGAAAACTGTTTGTAACTGCTTTTTCATCTTAATCAGCTACTTGTGGTATCCTCTGTATTCCTTATAGTTTCTAAAGAAAATCTCTACAATAGTTCCAGATACCCTGATGCAGCAGTAAATTTGCCAGGATTTTGATTCTAAGCAATACTTCTAAACAATGTATGATTAACTTCTGATTTTGCTAGGTACAATAGTACAACAAGTGTAGCAACTGATAAGGAGTTAATATGCTGAGGAAATTGTCTCTTGATTGTTGAATGTTTTTTTTCTCATTCACCATGCCCCCAGTTTACTTGAGACTCATGCTGTCCAGGGTATGTGAAGGAAGAACGTGTGGCAGCATAACATAACAATATCGATGAGCATTTCCATTTTGTTTAAAGAACAAGAGAGATATAATGACAAGGATAAAGTGGTGTTTACATTTCTCCAAGTGATTGATCCAGCTACCTTTGGGGAGTTTGGAGTTTCATGTTGTGAAGCCAATACACTTTGCCTCAAAGCAAAGCATGCCTGACGGGCCCAGCTCACTGGGGTTTCCCACACTTCACAAAAACATTCAAGATGCTTTGTTCCAAAGTTCACTTCATAAAAATAAATATATATTTCCACTGGGCAGAATGGGATATGCACATCATTTAGAAATATATACTAGAGACACCAGCTTGGTCAAATAGATATTGGGCAGAGCTGGGAGAGTTAATAAAAACAATACCTAAACCTTGCTACATAGAACTGAGGCAGGCTTCATGACCAAGGCAGTGTCTACTTATATTTAGGCAAGTAAAGAGTTACAAAAGTATAGGAAGGTTTATTTTAGTGAGAAGTTTATATCGTTTAGTTCAATGACTTAGCAGTTATAGCATTGTTCTGAATTAGGATGCCGTGGCTGAGGGTGAGGAGGTAAATGAGTTAAGAGAGCAAATTATGATATGTCACCATCCAGCGTAATTACTAAATTATTAAAGGTGTTTTGTACAAAGGATTTAAAGATGTGCTGCATTTCAAGCTGCTCTCTGCCACAGAACTTCTGTGGTCACTCTGTTTTTCAGGATTTGGTAATTTTCTGCCTTAAGTCACTTCCTCAAAAGCCAGACTTATCTTCCTCCTCTGCAAGCTGTAATCAGCACCAGGTCAAAGCAATTAATTCACTTCGTAGAGCTGTGGCTACATGGACCCATATGGCTGCTTCCCATGTAACTCCATTAGCTAATTAGACTTCGCTTTATTTTGACCTCTTCCACTCTCCTCTACCTGAAGACCCTGTTCTCCAGGGTCTGTTCTCCAGAAGCACTGTTCTCCAGTGCTTCAAACTCTATACCTACTTGCAACCCATCTGAAGTCAACTTATAGCCACTAGGAAGTTTTGCCGTGTATTCAGCCTTACACTTTCCTATATTTAATTCACTTACATTGTCTTAATTGTGCCTTTTTACATCCCCTTAAGCAGCAGGATTTGGCATAAGTACAAGAATTTTATAGCTCAGTGGATTTAAAGGGACTACTGTGACCCTCTTTGCAGAGGAATGGTCTGTTTTTATTAGTTCTATGTTGTGACGCTGGGTTTAGGACAAAGAAACCAGGCAGTTCTCCAGGATCCTAAGTGCCTGGAGTCAGCAGGACAGGTTAGACATCAATAAGATTTATACAACGTAGAAACGACTTCTGCTGGTGGGTGTTCATCCTGGAGAAGAGAAGGCTTGAAGTGACCATATTGCAGTTTTCAGTACCTAAAAGGAGTCTACAAGAAAAATTAGGACAGTCTTTTAGCAAGGTCTATTGTGGCAGGACAGGTGTTGATTCTTTTAAACTAGCAGAGTTAGACTAGATATAAGGAAGAATTTTTTACAATGACAGTAGTGAGACACTGACACAGGTTTCACAGGGAAGTGGTACATGCCTCATCCCTAGAAACATTCCAGGTCAAATTGGATGGGGCTCTGAGCAATCTGATCTAGCTGGCAATGTCCTTGCTCATTGCAGGGGGTTTGATTAGATGATCTTTGAAGATCCCTTCCAACCCAAACTATTCTATGATCATATGATTTAAATTGTATATGGCAGTCAATGGTTTAGAAAACAAAGCTATAGAACTCTCTTATTTCATCCTCATGACCTTCTAATGGAGATTCCTATACTGTATTTTTACACTCCTTTGAAAATTATAGTCTTGAATGTTGTGGTGAAAGGTCACATTTTGAGAGATTTCTCTGAATATGAAGTTTTTGCTGTTGTCAATTAAAAAAAAATTCCCTCTCTGTGTTTAACCACCTCCCAAAGCATTTTCTCTCCCTTTTCGTCCTCCAGTGGGACTCTAAATGCTGCCAAAGCCCACTGAAATCAATGAAGTTCTGTAACATGCACAATCAGGCCTTTGATATTGACAGACTATACATTTTGTAGAGTATATTTTGGCATAAAAGAATGTAGATTTGCTTCACTGAGTGCTTCCAGCAACTTGAGAAAAATTGTTTTTAGGCAGAAAAATATTTAACTAAATTTTAGATAGGAACAGCTTTTGGAACTGGAAAGTAAAAGTATAATTTTAATATGTTGAAAAAGAGCATACAGATACAAATATAAAGCTTTTCTAGAGTTTTGCTATTAGGTGGGGTTAGATTTCAGAGAAATATGTAATTTTGGAAACATTCTGACCGCCCTGAATCTGCACTCATGAGGCAAAAATGTTGCCTGTCACTTTTGTAGACAGCTTTTAGTCTCTAATCCTTCAATAGCATTATAATCTTGGAGAATTTTGTATTAGACTCTGAATAGAAGCCAGAACCTGCAAGATTATCCACCTTTTATTCAGAAATACAGGCTGCAGGAGACAGACCCTACAGCGGGGGTCCTCAAACCCCGGCCCATGGGCAGGATATGGCCCCCAGGGTGTCCAATCCCTAACCCCATCTCCCTCCTGCTCCCAGGCAGGACAAGCCAGGCAGCACAAACTACAGCCGGGCCCCAGACACTATCTGAGGGCAGGGAACCAGCCCCCGACACCGTCTGAGGGACAGTGACCTAGGCCCCTGTTTAAAAAGTTTGAGGACCCCTGCCCTACAGGATCAATGGTTTTGATTATAACTCTTCTCACTATTCATTCAATTCTGTAGCACAAATGTATTTTACTTTGCCTCTTCTCACTACACAAGCATTGAAAATTCTTCCCCCTCTACCAAAACCTGAATACTCATCTATCCTATTCTGTAATAAAGACAGTGGGACATGAAATGATATAGGTTTCATATTGGGTATGAAATAGTTAACACCTCACTTGAATCCCAGTATACCTCCCATATAATCCATCTGCTGAAGGGGGATGCAATATCATCAGTCATCAGGCAAGGTATTTAGCTCTGCCCATAAAAATACTTGCACAAGGTCCCCCAGCTAAATGTTAATTAAAACACAGGCTTTGCAAGAAGTGTCCTGGGAACTCCAGTGGTTTCTCTAGCTTTGCTATGTGAGGAAAACGATTCTCCTTAAATGGAATAGAGAAGATTGCTGTGCCTTTAAATACGGGATAAGTGGTCATTAGACTTGATTATCATTTTACTTGAACCATGGAGAACTTACCTGGTATATCTTCCTTCTATTTTGAATTCCTCACACACAAAACTCCTCTGACAGTACCTGCCCACTCACCCAAGAGCACTCACTGCAATGCTTAATTAAGAGATGCATGTGAAGTCTTCTTCAAACCCTTGGGTGAGCAATAGATAAAAATACAAGCACTGAGCTTACATGCATCAAAAATACCATTTTAGACAGCTCCTTCTCAGGGACTTTTCTGAGTAAAGTTGGTTGTTAATTGTTTTTCTTAATCTCGCTTAAATTAAATCCAACAAAACTAGTATTACTTCATTTTATAAACCAGCAAACAAGCAGTGTTTAGTACATAGGAAATATGCAACAACCAAAATAGGGGTTTATAGTTATTAAAAACCTTTTAAATCTAAGTATGTAAATACATATATTTTTATGAATTTTTATTTCTTCTGTTTACTATTAATCCAGAAGTTTAATTAATCTACTGTTTACTAGGAATCCAGAAGTAAGCAAATCCCCTTAAAAGTTTCCATAATAGATTTGATTTCTTTTCATTTAGTGAGTTAACAAGGTGTTTTTGAATAGAACACTTTCAGGATAAGTGTGTAATAGCTGACAGTTTTCCTCTTTTACACTCTCACATGCTGACAGCGAGACAGAAACAGTAATGACCCCAGTACAGCAATAACACTGTGCAAATCGCCTGTAAATTCCAGAACTTTTGGAATTTTCATGCCCTACCATGATTGAAAAAAACATCAAAAACTTTCTAAAACTTCTAGCAACTCACAGCCCGCTTTAGAAAAGCACATCCTAACTTATTAAAAATGTACACAGCTAATCATGCTGTGCAGACTTTACGTAACAACGTTATGTCACCACAGCAGATCAATCCAAAATAGTGAAAAGGTACAGAACCAAATCTTCTGGCTTCGTGAGTTGTATGACAAGTGTTAGAGCCTCCATCGTCCCACCGCTCCTATATCTAGCACTGACCAAACATTGCATGTTTTTAGCATTTACTGTAGCATTAAAAATACATAGTACATGGCCACATGCTTTTGTGAACAACTTATTTAATTAACAGTGAGTAAAATTACAGTATAGCTTCCATTGCCATAAAGCTATTGATACAAATGTTGACATTATTAGTTTGAGTTGCTCAAGTCCCTTCATATGGGACTCCATTTTGTGATTCTTAGTGTATTCTGGCAGCTCATGTCTTTTTACATGGGGAAAAGCTTTCCTCCCCTCTTTTTAGCTTATTTAACAATTGCAGCACTTACTTTTCAATCCACATAGAGTTTAAGGAGAATGTGTATCCTGGGACATGAGTTGTCTGCCTAAGGTTTAGGAGGCTGTGAGTTGGACCCATAGCGGATTGTCTTTATTAAATGTTCTGTGTGTCTGTTTTCCTTTCTCTGTAGAATAGCTGGCTACCTTTGCACCACACAGTTGCTTTTATTGCCTATATACAGGCTGTATATGATCGAACTTTGTATCCTGGGTTCGTATCTTTGTTTTGTTTTCTGTCAAAGAAACACTACCTGCTATAAATTAAGTCAAACTTCCATGATGTTCTGCATGCATTTAAAGCTTGTTTTCAAATGAACTCTCTAATCTCTGAATGAAATGCTTAAATAACCTCTTTTGAAACATCTGTAATGTGTCTCTATTAAATTAATGAGGCTGTGTGGGCACCACCAAGAAGTTACCTGTTGCAGGTTGAACTGTGTTAATTTAGGATGCAGAAGGTGAGAAAAGGAGTGACTGACAGAATAGATAAGGAAAAGTTTCATAAAACAGTGAGAAGTTTTCAAGTCAACCAAGGCTAATTGTGTTTGGGACTTTCTGTGCAACTTAGTGCTGCATGGCTTCCCTTCTTCTAGGAAGCTATAAACTCAAAAAACCTTAGTGATTATTTCTATGCATTGAATAAGGAGTGGAAAAGAACAAAAAATACATTGCAAGGACTTATAAAAAGCTGTTAGGAGGGGTATAGAAATGGTAAGAAGATCAAATTCAAGTGATGCTAAAAATCCAGAATCATGTCTTTGTTTTTTCAGTTTTCACCTACTCCCGGAATCTCTGAGCTACACTAGTCTGCTCCTGAAACACCTTACCTTATTTTCTCAATAATGTTTTAAACTGTGAGAGCAAGCTTTTGACTCCTCAGTGTGAGAAAAGTTCTTTCCATTAAGGATCACTTCCAAAATACCTAGCAGTTCACAGTAATTTCTCTTGTGTTCAGGACTGGTCTCTGGCCAGCATTCCCTGGGGAGGATGGAGACACAACAGTTGTGTTCATCCTTTGACCTCTTCATGAGAGGGAGAAGTTGCATTGCTAAAGGTTAAGGATAACCTGTAACAGGGTCCAGGGGAACCATCTGGTTTCTGGCACATTATCAATTATGCTCAGAATGGGTTTCTCGTGTCCTCACAAGAGAAAATTTAAAAAGTCTGCACATGAAGGTAAATCTTTGCAGAATGCACCTCAGGGAGTGGCTGGGCAGTGGAGAAACTCCTGTGAATTACACTCACTTTAATGTCTTCGTTTAGAACTGCGATTACAGGCAATCTGTTACTCCAGAAATAGATACTATTGACTCTCATGTGTATCAACACCTGTGGAGTAAGGATATATTTTCTATATTTTTCTATATTTTTAGTTAATATGCTATTTGAACATATTAAAAACAGGAACAAATACTCTGATGAACTGCAGTGTAACAGCCACAAAGCAAGCAGCCGACTATTGCTTAGTTGTCATCAACATATCAACTTGCCTATATTTCTTACAAGTTGTTTCAACAGGAGAAAGGGAAACCAGTTTTAAAACAAGGTTGTTATATCACTGTGTTTTGAAACACTCCATTAAGACTGACGCTGGATGCACTATGGGCATCTCCTTTCAACCTTAGAAGGTTCCAGTTGCAGGTTATACAACTCACTTCCCTCCAGCGCACAAAACATGATCTTTTTCAGACTTTCTTCTGTGTGAAAAGCATATACAAAGCTGCATGTTCTTCATTCCTCGTGCCTGCAAGCAGCCAGAAGGAATATCCTGATAATTCTTGAGAAAGGTTTAATCTGGGACCAGCTGCAGGTTGTTGGTTGCTGGTTCCTAGTACAAGGCAAAACAGGAGAGGATTATGTAGCTGAATAAGTAGCAGTGATAAGGGAAATCCAGGATGAAAAATGCATTATTTCTGGAAACAAGGCAAAATCAGAGGCTGCAGACCAGCCATTGGCATGAGAAGCTCACTGAGCAAAGATAAATAAGTGACAGTAACTGTCTCGAAGCTGTTTGCTGCTTCTAATTGCTAACACACTCTTCAATGTCAGTTTGACACAGAAAAAGTATATATACTCTGCTTTAACTTGTACTGGTATGGAAAACCACGAGCATGGGTGTCTTTGTGAGCAGTCTGTAAGGGGACAATGGAAACAGAGCCCGTTGTGTACCCCAGTGAAGACTAGTTCAAAGAGCAGTGTGATGTAAGGACTCTGCAACTCGGTCTTGCTTTGTTTTTTTGGAAGAGAAATGACCACAGTGTCACAGGAGATGAATGATGTGAACTTTCCACTGATGATGCTCTCCCTGCCTGGATCATAAAGGCTCAGCTGAGCATTCTAACCATAGAAATGAGCTCTTCAACCATCTGTTGAGCACCTGCAGGATGATGTTTGAGTGGGGATTTCAGCACCTTGGGGCCAGTAGCATATAGTCAATGTTTGGTTTGAGAATGTGAGTGGTGGTACCTTTCCTCTATTGGGGTTGACAGGTGCGTCTATAAAACCACCCAGGTAACTGAAGCAGTGAAGTGGCTCAATCATCTAGGGACACAGTCAGCAACAGGCAGGGACAATTCATGCAGAGACCTTGACTAGCCATTTAGAAAAAAAAATATGAACCCAAGAGACTCTTTATGACCCAAGAGTCTGCTTTAATCCTGTCCACCTTAGAAAACCCTTGAGACATTTCTTAGCTTTTTTTCTTTTTCTTTCGCTGGCTTCTGCATAAGTAAGGGTTTTTTTCTTTTCCTATGTATTTTAGTTCAAGATATCTTATCATTATCTGTTCAAGGTTCTGTTACCTTGCAAAGAATTTAGGTGCATTTTGATGTTCCTGGCTTGCAGACAGCAGTTAAAACGTGGGAAAAAACATCAAATGAGTGTTATATTAAAAGAAAGTGGGCAAAAAGTCTATAGAATTATCATACCAAGCCATACAGATTCAGGCAGGAATTTAGGACTTAGTCATAAGAAAAGTGCAATTCAGGAAGGATATTAAAAGTCAGTAAAAGGGAAATTGCAATGAGTATCACATGAGATATAGGTTCTTAGTATTCTGTTGTGAATGAATATCTGATCTGGAGAATGCATTGGTCTTGTTCTTACACATGATGCAACTCATTGAAAGCATGTAGCACTGGTATTGTCTGGATGGGTGATAGGAAAGCTCACAACAGACGGCTGATATTTCTTATCTAAAAGACTCTCATATTCACTTGATTGTGTCTAAATCCTTGACAATTAGTAAACAAACCCTAGATTTGAAGAACTTGATGGTACTTTCTTTGTGACAAAACTTAACTATATTGTAGTCAATCAGAAAGCAATCACTATGTTCTTGTAAGACTTATATGTTACTACTTGTTTTACCTTTGTCTCCCCTCAAAATCCAAGCAATTCAGATGGTCCTAATTTTGTAGCATGGTGAGCATCAAACATTCTGGGTCATGGGGTCACAGCACATGAGACTCGGGGGGCACTCCAAAGGCCAACACTCTCAAGCTTTGTGAGACAACATGGAGGGTGTCAATGAATGTCTCCAGCAAAGAGCTTGAAGGGTTGCTGATGGATCCTGCTCTTACAGGCTATTAACCAGTGACAAAAAGCTTTGGCATGTCCTAGTTCCCCAAAGCAGTGACCTTAGAAGCCATAAAAGAAGCCCAAAATACAGTATTTGTTGCAAGATGATGTTAGGAACCAACTAGGAAAGTCAAGGCCTTCTTTGAATTAAACCTTGCAGGAGAGGTCTAGGACAACACAAAGGTCTTCTTCCAAAACACTGAAGATAAAACTAGCACTAGAGGCAAGGTAGCCCCTTACTGAATGAGAAGGTTCTTCTTCCCTGCTACTGTGCCATCTCTACTCTATGCCCAGTTTTGGGCCCTTCAGTTCAAGAAGGACACAGAACTACTGGACAGAGTCCAGCACAGAGCTGCAAAGATGATGAAAGTGGTAGAACTTCCCTGATAAGGAAAGGGTGAGGGAGCTGAGCTTGGAGAAAAGGAGACTGAGGGGTGACCTCATTAATGTTTATAAATATGTGAAGAGTGGGTGTCAGGAGGATGGAGCTAGGCTCTTCTCAGAGATGTTGAATGATAGGACAAAGGGCAATGAGTGCTAACTGAAGCTTAGTAGATTCCTTTTAAATATAAGGAAAAACTTTTTAATACACTTTTCTATACATTTTATTTATTTATGTATTCATTTACTTTAGAAGACCTAGCTGAAGGCATGCATTTGGCTTTTCTTCATTCTTTGTCTCCCTTACGAGACTCACTTGCATTTATATGGCATTCCACAGTGCTGCTTGTCTCTTGCCTGTTCATCTGCTCATGGCACTAAAAGCATCGCAGCTTGTAGTCTGCAGCTGACCATGCAAGATATTTCTGTGAGCAGTGGTGACATTTTAAGATGATCTCTGCCTTTTGTGTTTTATGTTCCTTGTCTATTGGCTTCTGCACACAAGTCTTCTGGCTTCCAAAACAGAATAGTTTCACTCTGGATGCTCTTTTCCATTCTCTGTTTCAAGTAGAAGTGGTTTTGGAAGGATTTCTTAAACACAACTTATCATATTTACTGAAACAAGCATGACAGATAATCCATCAAATACCAGACTTAGGTTGTGTGACTCTGACTCCCACGAACTCACAATTCATTATGGCTTTTTTCGTTGAAAAGAAGCACAACCACACTGCATGCTTATGTGTCATTATTTGCAAGGGGTGATTTCTCATTATTTCCTATGCTGCATGGAAGCTTTCACTCACCTCACCTGGCTTGTGATTTAAAAGCACAGTGTAACTAAATATTAACTCTTTTACTTGTGTGTGAAATCTGTAAGACTCATGAAATGTTTTCAGAGCTCTACAGTGTAGGCTGCGAGCACAAAGCAATGAGTGGCACCGAGAAAGCAAAATACATTTTAAAATATTACATAAAAATGAAATAAGGAAGCAAGCTTTGAAATGAAAAGGAGGCAAAGAACAAGGAGCATATGTAGTCTGTGAAACATACTGTCAGAAAAACTCCTTTGGGACTGCGTATAAAGCCTAGGTGCCATGCTGGGTGCCTGTCTTAGCCACTTTCTGAATTTGTACTGGAACGAGACAAGCTGTTTGCACACCTTCCTTCTTTTTTGGATACAAAACTCCAGCTTTAGGGCATAAACTCATGCATTAACTGTTATAATAAAAGGAATTACACTGTTGGAGACAGCAGTGTGTGTTTACTGCCAAAGACTGTGTACGTAATGAGCCATTGATGTGGCCCAGAGCACAAACTCTTTCGCACAGAAAGAAATGTGTTTATGTATGATTCCATAAGTATTCCTATTGCTTGCCTTTGGTTTTGACTCTGCCTGTTAAGGAGTGTGTACAGCCAGGTATATCCTGACTTCTGGCTCCTCCCATCAGATAACAACACAAGGGATTTCAGGATGGCACAGATAATCATAGGAAATACATATGCATATGTATAACCCACCCAAGTCTCTTCTCAGTTTAATCTCCAGTCTTTGTTTGTGTCTTTCTCAGTATAAGTTAAGCTTCTGTCAGTCACAGAAAGTAGATGGCACCTCAGGAGTCTTCTACTGACTGTTATAAACTTTTCAGGATTGCAGGCTGATAACGCTAGGGAGGCACGTCAAGTCTCAGCAGACTGTTTGTGTTTTGCCTTAAAAGTGTATTCTGTGCTAATCACTCACTGCAAACAAGAAGAAAAGGAAAAGTTTTCTGTCTGTATTTCTTTTCAGTATTTTATTTAGCAATTGGCTCTCAAGCCCCAAGACACAGATGCTCTTGTGTTCTGTGCTGATTGTGGTAGGTAAATACACAATGCTGTGCTAATAGTGAACACAGGGATTAGGTCATTAAGAGGCAAATTTCCATGTGTTTGATTAACCTGCTTTGAATTGTTGTTGAATGTTTTTATGTTTAAATAGATTTTTTCATAATTTAAGGCCTGGACTAGAATACCAAGACAGACACTATTTTGATTTTATTCAAAAATCCCTAATAAACAATAAGCCCCAAAGCAAAAAAGCTGCAGAGTTACCAGGTACAGCTACCAAAATCCACTGGCAAAATAAGGTTAATCCCTGAGTTCAGAGTAGCAGTTTGAATTTCAGGAAAAACAAACCCCCTTGTGTTCTTCAGCAACAAACCCAAAAGCCAGCAGTGATGTTCAGAGTAAACATTCCCAGCAATGCTAGATGCACCTTCCCTGCCCAGGCTAGGTCAGTGACGCTTCCAGGCAGGCAAGTGCACATTCCGCTGAGCATGGAAAATGGACACTGTCATGATGATGGCTCAGTGTCTGAAAAAAGAACATTTTCCATTTAGAAGCTGGCCTTTTTGCATTGTTTTCAGCAGACCTAAGATTAGATTAATTTGGTGGAGGGGGATTAATGACTTCTGAATATATTCTTGCTAAGTCTCTGCCAAGACACCACCCATGTGGAGAGTGCACAGTGAGTGTGGAATGCTTACAGAGAACAACAACAGCTTATTACACTTGTTTTGAGTCTTTTTAAAATATGTTTACAAAGCAAAAGGAACAAGAATAAAATTCCACATGCTAAATTTGTTCACTGATTCCACAGTAACTCATCTACTAATAGAAAATATAGAAAAATAGCCAGGGAACTTACAGAAGGAATAAATCTGTTTCTGCAAAGACGCACGCCTCTGTTTTTGCATAGGAAGAAAGGAATTACTGGGTGGTGATTAACGCAACTGAAGAAAGGGAATTTTGTGTCTCATATAAGCATGTGCACAATCAGTATGTGCAGTTCAGGATACACTTTTATTTCACAGCCTTTATTTCTAAGGACAGTGCTTTGCACATCCGAAAGTTTCAGTTCAGGTTCTCTCACAGTTTCTGCAGGATTCAGTGCACTCTTGTGCAGTACTGCTTATATGTTTGATGGAGTGTTCTGGGAAGCTTTCATGCTACTGAAGCTTAAAGGTGACAGTGAACCAGTGGAGCTGCCTGGCCCCTTGTATGATGTGCCCACAGACCAACAGGCACAGAAGGTGCAGGAAATGGGGTGGCTTAGGGAGTCAGCTCACTGATTTTCAAGCTATCTTTGGCATGTGTTAAAGCAGCCTGAGGACTGCTTTAAACAACTCCTGGGAATAAGCCAAACACAGTAGTATTCTGGCCAAGTCTCGGCACTCTCATTTCTCCAGGGCCAGACAGGATCTATGGTATATTAGCAGGGTTCACTGACTATGTGCCAGCAAGAGATGTTATAATGCCAAGAGAAATCTCAGCTGGTGAGATTTGATGAGCTTCCAAGCTTTAGGCACTTCTATATGATGTTTATCTGAAAAGCAAGTCCTGAAAGTGTAAGTTCTGGGTATCACGTTAAAAATGAGAAAAAAGACTGCAGAAGAAAAAGAGATCAAATGGAAAGCTTTGGAAATTTCAGTAATACTAAGCATTGCCACTTGGAAAGAATGTTTCAGTCATTGAACTAGGAGAGTTGTGAAGAGCTGTGAAGTCACTTTGGAAGGGAACTCTCTTGGAAAGGCTAATAAGGTCACTTCACAACCATCCAAGGGGCTGAAGAAGGGATGATAGAGAAGCTAGGCCTACCAGGTTTTGTAAGTCCCCATAGTCTACTTGCTACTCTGATGTTATGTTTAAGACTAGACACTCTCTCTTCTCTATCTCAACCTCAAACCAGAATATATCAAGCTAGAAGAGTTAATTCCTTGGGGATCTCAGAATTTCACAATATTTTGTCAGAATGCAGTAATGGATGTCTTGTAACAACGGTCAAGTTCCATCCGAACGCTCCCTTGGGTTTGGCAGAATGCTAACTCCTGAACCAATAAATACCTGACTAGTATCCACTACAAAGTTGCTAATGAACTACCAGTTCATTTGTGTTAGCATTGTCTAGCATAAAGAGCAAGAAAGAGACAGGATATTTGTGTAGAAAGCAATCATTTACCATATCTATCTTCATATTGTAAGTAAAAAACTATGTTAGAGTTCTCTCTTAAAACAGTTTCTCTCTTCACTGGCTATCAGTCTTACTTTGTTTGCATTTGCAAATGTGTTTCCCTTTCGGGAAAAATAAGATTTCATCAGTTAAACATAGATTTATCTACCTGTGAAAGTGTCTCTGTACCCATATATCTGAGCACTTGCAGCCTTCTAATCATCTGTTACGTATTATTTGATTTTAACTAGTAAACTTGCAGAAGCCGAGAACTTAAAAACACAAACACAGGCTGCAATCTTTCATATGTGGATGGATGAGTCCTGTCCCTGAAACAAATTTCAAGCTTGAAAGGACATCACCTTTTTTTCACATGTTGAGGCTTTGCAGGTGCCTGGCAATCCACTGAAGTTTTCACTAAGCTGCCAAACTGCTAAAATCTATAATCTCTGAGTATGTAGAGCTCAGTGACAGTTTGTGTGCACACAGCAAATGTGATGCTTCCCAGGGACATCCCACTTACTATGCAAGTTTCAGCAAAGTTGGTTTGTCACATCCAAGAGTGTAGGATAACTTTTTGCCTGTATGCACAAGTGCTGTAAAACTGACTCATCCCTGAACCATGAAATTTACCAAGCATTGCCATCACTTCTCTGAACACAAATACAGCATCCATAGACACCTACAAATAGTGTGTGACCACATGGATACATAAACTTCCCGTGACAGCAGTTGTCTACATGAGGAAGTGGTTCGAGACTGAGAACTGTTCGGCAAAGTAGTTAGTTTAGAGGTTTTTACTTCCTCAGCTGGTTCCTATTTTTTCTTTGGAAGCTTTCATTATTTGCAATATTTTCTCTAGTTTAGTACACCTCTCATCACCATCACCATCATTATTACTGTTCTTACTATTACCATTAGTATTTCAAAAGGCTGTTTCTTATGTCTTACCAACCTTTGATTAATTGCTGCAGAGATAACTTCATACGATGCTCAAACTCTTCCTAGCAATGGCAGCACTGAGCAGAGGGTGGATATTTTAAAAATTGCAGCATGGGAAAGTAAGGAGTTTGAATCACACAGATATGTTGCATCATCTAAAGGGCTTCCTCAAGGAACAGATTTTTAAGGACTGTGCTAATTAGCTTTGGGAATTGGCATTAGAGATAAATCATTCTATTTTAATTCTGGATGAAAGCTGTCCTTTAAGAGTACCTTCTGGTGAAAAGCATTATTACCCTTGGTATTATTTAATGTATTTTTTGGCAATTAACACAGCTCTCTTCCTACTGTCAGGCTACATTTCAAGTAGATGTCCATTGCTTTCCCATATTCTACTTTAATTATCACTTTCCTTCTCCCTGTACCCAGTGGGAGTTAAACTGGTGCTGGGTTCAGCCCCAGAGGATTTAGTAGCTTTGTCATATTTTGTCAAATTGTTTCTGGAAGCTTAGTGTAAATTGAAACCTGTGCCTCTGGAGAAAGAGATTTCTGAGAGGACATCAGGCAATTTGGGTAATGTAGGCCAAAATTTTATGTCAGAGGATTGTTTTCACATTTTTAAGATTTCATTTTCAAGGTCTGTGATCTACTTTTTCACTTTCTTCATGTTTCTCTTGTCACTGATTGGAATGGACTTGTGGTAGCCAGACCTTGAAACAGGCTGCATGGCTAACTTGTGCAGGACATTTTATTAGACATGTCCCTAATAGTTTTCCACAACAGCCCCAAAGAATTAATCATAATCTATAAGATGTCCTCCTGTATGCCTCACCTGTTCATTTTCACTTGTGAATATGTTACTAACAGAGTGTTTCATTAGTATCTCCAACAAAAATGCTAATTTCTTTTAAAACTGCCAGACATAAAGAATCAACTTCTTCACTGATCCAGGTTCCCTGCACTGGTGTCTTGCTATTCTCTAGCATTTTAAACTTGAACAGGAATACATACGGTCTTGTATACTCTTGTCCACTGGCAGATGATGCTCCTAAAAGAGTCAGTCATCAATTCTTAGTAATTAGATGGGTACTATTGTCCTGGAAAGCCCGTACTCTTTCTTGGTTGACTTGACTAATACCTAAGAGACAGTTGAGTAGTAATATTACTGTGGTACTTTGTGGCACAGCAGTAACATACACTTACAATCCATGAAAGCAGTGTGATGAAGTGATGTTTTAGAATCTTATAATCATAGAATCATAAGGGATTGGAAGGGACCCTGAAAGATCATATAGTCCAATCCCCCTGCTACAGCAGGATCACCTGACTGGAGAAGCCGTGGAATCAGTCACTGATGGTAGGAAGGAACCATCATCCAGTTCCAACTCCCCCAGCACAGGCAGGGACACCCTACCCTAGATCAGGCTGGCCAGAGCACCATCCAGCCTGGCCTTAAACACCTCCAGGGATGGGGCCCCAACCACTTTCCTGGGCAACCCATTCCAGGCTCTCACCACTCTCACGATGAAGAACTTCCTCCTCACATGCAGTCTAAATCTACCCATCTCCAGCTTTGCTCCATTCCTCCAGGTCCTGTCGCTACCTGACATCCTAAAAGGTCCCTCCCCAGCCTTTTTGTAGGCTCCCTTCAGATACTGGAGGTCACAATAAGGTCATCTCAGAGCCTCCTCTTCTCCAGACTCAACAGCCCCAACTCTCTCAGTCTGGCCTCACAGGAGAGGTGCTCCAGTCCTCTGATCATCCTCGTGGCCCTCCTCTGCACTCGCTCCAGCACATCCACATCCTTCTTATCATAAGGGCTCCAGAACTGAATGCAGGACTTCAGGTGGGGTCTCACGAGAGCGGACTGGAGGGGGAGAATCACCTCCCTCGACCTGCTGGCCACAGAAAATATCAGGGTAGTTTAAAATCCCCTCATGAGAACCAGGGCCTGTAGCTGTGAGGTGTCTGTCAGCTGCCTGTAGAAGACCCCATCAACTTCCTCATTCTGATCTGGTGGCCTGTAATAGACACCCACAACAGTGTCACCTGTGCCAGCCTGCTCCTTGATCTGCACCCACAAACTTTCAGCTCTTTCTCTGTCTGCCCCTGGACAGAACGCAATACAGTCCAGTTGCTCTCTCAGGAAGCTCAAAGAGAAAAAAATCAACATAGAGAACTGCAGACAGAAAACTACAGCTTTTTATTTCAGAAAACTGCAAACAAGTCAAATGCAGCACATGTTGCACTAGGTTTTCCTGCTCTATTAACTTGTGTCCTTTGGCAGAAGCATAGCAATCACAGAATCACAGAACATTAGGGATTGGAAGGGACCTCAAAAGATCATCTAGTCCAATCCCCCTACCACAGCAGGATCACCTAGACCAAGCAATGACTGGCTTTTGGTGGTGTGGCCAGGCTGTAGCCCTGCAGCATGCTGGAGCCAGGACAGCATGTTGGGAAGGCACAGCTACAACAGCACTGAAAGGCTCAAGGCCACCTCCTACCTCTAATGCTTTTTCTCCAGAAAAGCCAGATTTCCCGTCATGATATATATAACGCTCTCGCTGGAGGCATGCTGCCTAAAGTGGATTTAAATATTCTGGAAACAGCTCTAACTAACAGTCAAGACTGCTAGAAGGATGAACACGGGTAACTGGTATTTAGCAGAGGTTGCTATATAGTATAGACTTAACTCAAAATTCTTTTTACCAAAAGATTTATTAATGTTTTTGGACTTCAGTTAAGATATCTGTAAAGTAAATAAGCAGTAGAGGTGGAAAGAAAATTTTTAAAGTTTGCATTGAGGAAAATGTTGGTATTTCAGTATCTGTTTTAATCTTGAAATGTGAGCTGAGAGAAAGAAGGAAATGAACAGACAGATTTAAAAAATGACAGTTTGTAAGTGTACGATTTCCTGCCACTTTTCCATGCCTGCTTTCCCAAAACAAGTCTCATGTAGTCAAAAAATTAGCCTGCTTTTCTGCCTACCTTTTCTTGCTCTTTATCAAAGCAGTTTTGAATCCTTTGCCTAAGTCAACCATGTATTTCAGAGAGTTCCTATGCATTTAATTCAGCTTTAGAGAAAGTCTTTAAATGAATGTCACAGGGAGAACGTGAACTGCAGCATTTGGCATCCCTTGGTTAATCAGAAACTGGTTCCCACTGGCCAGGCATCATGTGACAAAAAGCAATGGCATTTTACAACATAGAAATGAAATTAATAATCACAGGTGGAAGGTGGCAGTGAATATATTTGAGGAAACTGCAGAGTGAGGAAAGTGTTAATGATTTTTTTTAGCAGTGGATTTAAATATATAGACAATGGTACATTGTTCTGTGTCCTGTGAGTGGGTTGTTTTCTATTGTCTTTTACAATCTGTAAAACTGAATTCATATTTAAAAACAATAGCTTGGTATTACTGAACTAAAACATGACATTTCGGATTAAGATCCAAAATATTTTGTTTCAGCAGCATTTGCATTCTAATGTTTATCGGTCGACTCCATCCTTCACACAGCAGCTACTCAACATATGGTATTGGAGTGTTCTTCCACAGGCAGCATGATGGGGGAAAGTCCTGCATGCCCTGAGATATTTCAGCTCTTCATGTGAGCCTACCAGGCCCATGATGTCACAAGTGGGTCCATATTAAGCCTAGGCAATGACAAGGCATGTATCTTGAAGAGTCATGGACTCAAAATGATGCATGTTGTCAGTCCAAGAGGCCAACACATTCCTTTTTAAGTCACATCCTTTCAAGTAATGATAATGTCATGTATCCTATCATTTTTTTAATTGCAAAAAGCTATGTTTTTATTAAAATAAAATAAAAATGCCACCTATAAACTGTCCTCTAGCCCTAATCAATAGATTGAATCTACATCGTAGGTGAGTTAACTGAGACTGTAATCATACACCAATTTCACTTTCATCGACGTAGAGTGAAAGTGACTGCACTAGAAATAATTGAGTTACATCAGCGTAAAGCACTTCTAAAAGATGTTGGAATTGGGCCCAAAAAGAGATTTCTTGCTGCTAACCTGATAGATCAGGACTGCAATTGAAGAACCCAGTCTCACAAGCTATTACTTTAACCACTGATCCACAACAGAGTTCTCTGGCTCTGTTATAATTATGAAGTACATATATCTAAGCATCTACCTCCTGTGTAAAAAAGATAATTCCTTCTCAATCACACTGTTTAAAGTTCTCTTTTACTTTCACATTGCAGAAACCTGTTTCAACGATTTTTTTTCTTAAACCACCAACTGAAGGACATAAATGTTCTTTCATATTATTCACTTGGAGAATCAGAGTGACAATGTTTTGTACGTGCCCAGAAAGTTACAGCTGACATTATGAAGTTTGAAAAGCTAAAGACGAGTGGTGTAAAGCATGAGAAAGCAGCTGTTAAACATTAGTGAATGTACTGTAAAATTTACAGTTATTTGTTTAGATTAGTTCAGCAGTGATATTTTCAAGTTTCAAAAGGGGGAAAACTGTATTTGGAAAGAGCAGTAGATAACTGTTTATGCTTCCAAACTGCCCACTGATACTGTGTTTGACAACAACAGGAGTTGGGAGACAGGGAGTTAGTGGTTCCCAGGGTGCCAGAAGACACATGGATCTGTTTAGGAATAGCGAAGTAGGATCACCAGCCAGACCTTATCCCCAGCTAGGCCCAAATGCCTGGGCAGTGATATCCAGGCAAGTTTCCTAATCCCTGAAAACTAGCAACTGATTCCCAAACTTCCATTCGGGAATGGTCCCTGGACTTTTACATGAGCAGTGCTTAGCTATTGCCTGGGAAGATAACACGTGGTCTGTTCTGAGAACAGAAAAGATCATTGAATGCAGGTCTTTGACCCTGGTTGTAGTGGAACATCTGTACACATTTAACTGTGGGGTCACTGAGATTGACCAGGGGACCTTCATACCTGCATTTGACAATGACAAAGCATTTCCAGCTCCAAGCCAATTCAGTTCATTGTTTTCAGGATAAAACTACTCAAGATGTAGCTCACTACAGGCAGTTGGTCTTGAAGCTGCATCAGTGGTGTAAATATGACTGTATCTGTGCACTCATCCTGTGTGTTGCTCTGCCTCAGCTGTTAGGGCTCCCTTAAAAAATGGAAGAACTTCACTCTGGGCTTTTCTTCAGGAAGTTGCATTGTCACCAATGGCTAACATGAAATGCATAGCATGACAGCAGCTGATGCCCAAATACTGTCATGCTTGACCAACGTGTTAGCCTTTTATGAGAGCATAACCAAGAACATAGGAGGTTCCATATAAATATCAGAAGGAACTTCTTCACAGTGAGGGTGATAGAGCACTGGAACAGGCTGCCCAGTGGTGTTGTGGAGTCTCCTTCTCTGGAGACATTTAAAACCCACCTGGATATGTTCCTGTGCGACTTGGTCTAGGTGATTCTGCTGTGGCAGGGGGATTGGACGAGATGATCTTAGAGTGCACTGTCAGCAAGTTTGCTGATGACACTAAGTTGGGAGGAGTGGCCGACACTCCAGCAGGTTGTGCTGCCATTTAGCAGGACCTGGACAGGCTGGAGAGCCAGGCAAGGATAGATTACATAAACTACAACAAGAGCAAGTGTGGAGTCTTGCATCTGGGCAAGAACAACTGCAGGTACCATATAGGTTGGGGACTGATATGTTGGTGAGCAGTACAGGAGAAAGGTACCTGGGGATTCAGGGGGTCAGCAGGATGACCATGAGCCAGCAATGTGCCCTTGTGTCCCAGAAAGCAAATAGCATCCTGGGGTGAATCAGAAGGGAGTGGGGTGGTTCGGAGATCATAAGAAGTTCTCCTCTCCCTCTACTCTGCCCTGGTGAGACTGCATATGGAATATTGTGTCCAGTTGTGGGCCCCTCAGTTCAAGAAGGACATAGATCTGCTGGAGAGAGTCCAGCACAGAGCCACAAAGATGGTGAAGGGAGTTAACACCTCTGTTATGAGGAAAGGCTGAGGGAGCTGGGTCTCTTTAGCTTGGAGAAACAGAGACTGAGGTGGGACCTCATTAATGTTTATAAATATGTGGAGAGTGGGTGTCTGGAGCATGGAACCAGGCTTTTCTCAGTGTCATATAATGGCAAGGGACAATGGGTGTAAGCTGTAACATAGGAGGTTCCACATCAATAGGAGAACCTGCTTTATCCAGATCTGATAACGACTGCCAGAAACTATGATTTACTACAGAATCACAGAAACCTGCTTTATCTGGAATTACATTAAGTATCTAGAACTATAAAAAATGTGGTCCATTAAAAACTACATACCATACTTTCTTATCTAGTGTACTCCTGTGTAAGTTCATTGTTAAGCAGCTTGATTGGCATCTATCGGTATGTTCTTCTCCCCTGATATAGCAAACTACATTTACTCCTTTAGGACTGCGTGAGAAAGCAATAGCAGGAGATCCCTACACACAAAACTCTGCAGTCTCTGAAGATAGGGCCCAAAGTCTGCTCACTGAAGCATACACACACTTCACTTCTCAGGAGGCCCTTAAACTGGCTCTTGATAATCACAGGCAGGTATTCTGTCTTTCAGCTCTCTTCATGCTTCCTAAAAAGGCAATAGTTATACACAATAAAAATGTAGATTTTGGGGGAGCATTAAAATACTACATTGCACATGGGGTCTGTTACTATTTCTTTTCATTTGGCTTCAAGGTTTATATGCAGTTAAAACAACCATTGTCCTTTGTAAGCAACCTGTATTTGCCAGTAATTTACTCTGCTACTCTGACCTTATTTGCTGATGGCATAATTTGTCTTGCAACCCTACATAAATACACTACATCAATAATATTTTCTCAAGGCTATTTTCCTCTGAACTACAGAAGAGTAAATTGGTTATTTTTCTTTTCAGCAAAGCAACAGACAACATCATAACTTCCTTTGTAAGGTTCTAATGTAAAGCAGGCATGCAGAGAAGGTTTGTTTTGTTTTTATTGCTGTTTTTAAGATGAAGACAAGGTGGTAATCCTGAGGTATAGTTCAGGGATTTTTTTCAAATCTACAGTTGAATGTGACCTTTTCCATTCTCACTCACTTTGCACAGAGGAATAATTTCCAAAGTAGTGTGGGGAGGAACAATTAAAGTTAAATGTTAATTTTCAAAAATAATACCCAGCTTACCTTCTAGTTCCTGAATTGTCTCTGGAATACTGTTCAACTCAGCCTGCTGGGGAAAGGCATTGGAAACAAACCACTAGCATAGCAAGCCAGAAGTAGAATAGTATCTCATTAAATCAGATGGTATTTTCTAAACGGCTGTGTCTTAAGATAGTCATATCCTCCTTTAAATTTTTGCTTGCTGTGACTTTCTTTATTATGGACGTCTGTGAATCACAGAATCATAGAATCATAGAAGCACTATGGATTGGAAGGGACCTCGAAAGATCATCTAGTCCAATCCACCTGCAACAGCAGGATCACCTAAACCAAGTCACACAGGAACCCGTCCAGTCGGGTCTTGAATATCTCCAGGGAGGGAGACTCCACAACCCCCCTGGGCAGCCTGTTCCAGTGCTCCGTCAACCTCACCGTGAAGAAGTTCATTCTCAAGGAAGGAGATTCTGGAGCCTGATTGTCAAGAACAGAAGTCATGAGAGTCTGGTTTAGTTACAAGTGCTTAGTATCTCTGTAGAGTAACTAGGTGACAGTTTGCTAAGTAAGGTCACCATCTTTAATGCTTTTTTAGACTGTTGAGGTTTATGCCAAACAATACCCATTTGCTATAGCACACAGCAGTTTCCATATTAATATCCTTGATTTTAAATTGTAGAGAGATCAAATCATAGAGTGGCTTTGGTTAGAAGACACCTCTGAGATACCTATTTCCAACCTCTCATAGACGAGGTTGCCCAGAGCCCCATCCTTGAACACTTCCAGGTAGGGGGCATCCACAGCTATCTTGGGCAAATTTTTCCAATGCCTCACCACCCTCTCATGGAGGAATTTCTTCCTAGGATCTAATCTAAACCTACTTTCTTTTAGTTTGTAGCCATCTCCCCCTTGTCTTATCAGTAGTGTCCTTTGCAAAAAGTACCTTTCCGGCTTTCCTGGTGGCAGAAGTCTTAGTCTTAGGTAGAATTTCCTTCCAGACTGAACATATGGCATCAAGACCAGAGCCCTACAATTTGCACCCTTCAAGCTGAGAGCATGTGAGGTTCTACCACGCTTTCAATTGGATATGTGTTTCAATGCGTGCAACATCTGTAAGATCAAGTCATATCTGGGACTTACTGCCTGCAGATGAGAGACCTTGACCTCCATGTTATCATAATATCTTAATTAAAACATTTATTATCTGTAGAGTCTTTAAAAAAAATTCAAAGGATGCTTTTGTCCACAGATAAAGGCAATCTTCCAAATTAAATGTAGAAGTGACAGCTAATTTTTCTCTTTAGGTATAAACATGACTCAGATTTTGGTGGGCTTAAGTGAACACTGATTTTATGACAAGTTCAAACCATAGGAGTGGCATGGAGTAATTACCACCTAAAGTGCAATAGCCAGAGTATGTGATGTCTTATGAAACAGACATTCAGGCTTGATATTAAAGTTTTTAATTATGGAAGTATTGCCACAAAAATTAGAAAGTTATTCCATTGATTAATCCTCTTAATTAATTTTTCTTTATTCCTGCTGAATTAAATCACCTTAGCCTTCCCATATTTGAATGTATTTTAGAATCATGGAATCGTAGAATCATTAGGGATTGGAAGGGACCTTGAAAGATCATCTAGTCCAATTCCCCTGCCACAGCATGATCACCTAGACCAAGTCATACAGTCAGTCAGGGTTAGAAGGGACCACAGGATCATCCAGTTCCAACTCCCTTACCATGGGCAGGGACACCCCACCCTAGACCGGGCTGGCCAGAGCCTCATCCAGCCTGGCCTTAAACACCTCCAGGGATGGGGCCCCAACCACCTTCCTGGGCAACCCATTCCAGGCTCTCACCGCTCGCACGGTGAAGAACTTCCTCCTCACATCCACTCTAAATCTACCCGTCTCCAGCTTTGCTCCATTCCCCCTAGTCCTGTTGCTACCTGACATCATAAGAAATTCCTCCCCAGCCTTTTAGTAGGCCCCCTTCATATACTGGAAGGACACAATAAGGTCATCTCAGCCTCCTCTTCTCCAGACTCAACAGCCCCAACTCTCTCAGTCTAGCCTCATAGGAGAGGTGCTCCAGTCCTGTGATCATCCTCGTGGCCCTCCTCTGCACATGCTCCAGCACGTCCACATCCTTCTTGTCATAAGGGCTCCAGAACTGGATGCAGGACTTAGGTGGGGTCTCACGAGAGCGGACTGGAGGGGGAGAATCACCTCCCTCAGTCTGCTGGCCACATTTCTCCTGATGCAGCCCAGGATCTGGTTTGCCTTCTGGGCCACAAGTGCACACTGCTGGCTCATGTTGAATTTTTCATCCACAAGCACCACCAGGTCCCTCTCCTCAGGCCTACTCTGCAGCCAGTCACTGCCCCGCCCATATTTGTGCTTAGGATTGCCTCGACCCAGATGCAGGACCTTACACTTGGTCTTGTTGAACCCCATGAGTTTGGCCTGTGTCCACCTCTCCAGCCTGCCCAGGCCCCTCTGGATGGCATCCCTGCCCTCCAGCGTGTCTGCTGCACCACACAGCTTGGTGTTGTCAGCAAACTTGCTGAGGGTGCACTCAATGACTTTAATATTATTTGGTATGCTTTAGTATTCTAGATTAAAGGACTATTACTGTATTTCTATGGGCCATGTGGCTACCTAGAGGCAACATCAAGGGACTACAGTTTTCCTCTTGAAAAGATGGACTACCTCTAGTCCTGCAAGAAAACACATTGATGTCCAAGTTTTAGTGACTGTCCCTGTTCCCCTCTCAATCCTTTCCAGGTTTTTAACATTTCGCTTAATGCTCTGATATCAGAAATGACAAATTATTCTATTACTAGTTCAGTTATTGTCAACTGCAGATATATTATAATCTCACAGCTCCTACTCACTATTCCATATTTCTATCCATTATTCCTTTTGACCACAGTGTCACTTGGGATCTCATTATTAGCTGATTATCCACCATGGTCCTGAGTTCTTTATAAAGTCACTATTTCCCAAGTTAGCAAACACATATGGTTATTGTGCCATACCTTACATTATCCATTCCTGTATACAGAGTCCTTGGCCAAATTGAAATAGATTTTGTTTTACTGGAACTAAACTCTCTGTATGACCTCTCATTAACCATTCCCTCATTCTTGGAATTTCTATATAACATAAAGACAGTCTGCTGATGAACCCAGAGAAAACACAGCTGCTTAGATACAGTTCCATATTAATAATGATATTTTAGACTCACAGTTTATGGTAATTTTAATATAAAGTGTGTACTATAGGTCATAGGGGTTTTAGTTTTGACAGAGTTTTTGTCATTCAAATTTATGATAACAGGTCAATTGCCTTGTAGAAGTCAAACATATTTCATTGACAATATTTCTTTGTAAATAAAACTTACCAAAATCAGCATCTAAACCTGATGACAAAATCTACTTTTTATAATGCACTAATTAATTCCTTGTTTGAGGCTGTGGATCTTGTGTACTTTATTTATATGTTCCTTTCTATGTCTGTCCTTCAAATACTTTGTACAGGTTCATTACAATAAGCATTTTTTTTAAAATTTGGATTTACATATTTTCCTTTTATATGGAAATAGCTGTACTCAGAAGATCAGTTACATGCCAACTAATATTTTGCTTCATTTTTACTTGACTTCTAAGTTAATGTGTTGATTGTACAGAATTGCTATTGGTTTTAAGTCAACCTAACAATAAATCTAAGTATGCCTAGCCTAGGTGTGAGGTGACCCTGTGAGAAAAAGCATTTTCATTTGCTTATTCATTAGTCTCTGAAAGAAAACCTTAAAATTGAGTTGCATAAATTAACTTGAAAAATTACTCCTACCATGAAATATTGAAAGAACCAAACCCCAAAACAAACCATAAATTCAGTAAGATGTTTGTATCTAGAAAAATGTTTGTACCTATGGAAACAGATTTTATGCAAGAAAACAATGATCAAAGCAAGTTGCTTTCAGAATCCTAAGTACTCAGGCATTTCAAGCGTATTCATTCCTCATTAACTGAGTATAATTGTTATTAATGCTAGAGGAATGCAAAATAAAGTAACAAATATTTACTTGTGAGTTAACCCCATTTTTAATAATTTTGAAAATTCTATATAAATTCACCTGAATTTTAAAGATCACATGATTTTAGAGAAAACTTTTCTGTTAGCATCTTGATGCAATATTTCAGCTGCTGCATTCCCTCTACAACTGTGATACATTCCCCCCAAGTCCTCTTGAGAAAACAGAAGTTTCATGTGTTTCCTAAGTAGCAGTGAGTCTTCATTAAATATCCCGGCTCCCCACACAAGGAAGGCATTTAAGATTTTGGTTTGATTTTTTTTTTCTAAACTAATTTTCCTCTTTGAAAGCAGTACAGTGCAGGTGGAATTAATTTGACTTAACTGCATCTGCTCTATAGATGTCTGAGATTATTGCCTGAGCTTCCATTTATAGTTGATGTAGGTGCTTTTAGGGCACAATTCTTCTGACTAAGATTCAATGTCTATTTTAGGAGAGATAAATTACCCTTTAGCAATTTTCACTGATGGGAAAGGCAGTCTGGGGTCACTGGCTCAAAGGCAGGTCTATCAAAGACAGCTCTCCCCATGGCACACACCTACAAATACACATAGTGCTATTTTTTCTGGATACTCTTAGTTTGGGAATGTCTCTCTGGCATATGGAAGAAGGCATGGCAACCTTACCTACCAAAATTCACTACAAGTTTAATTAACACGGGAAACCTTTGGTTCTTGTTAGTTTTCTCTAGGTGTTCTTGGACAGTAAACATAGTATTTGAGTGGGGAAGACCCTAAGGATACTCATTATCTTAAAAATCGCATTGCATTGCCCAGCTGTTCAAAGGGTGACACAATTGATACAACAATCAGCTTTAAGGTGTAAAAGAATCTGGTTTACACTAAGCCGTTGTAGGGTTTATTCTTGAGAATGAAAAATGACAGTGGAAGGTTTCTCATGGCAGAAGAGTATTCCAGGTAGATCAAGTGTCTGGGAGTCGAAGGCACACATATTCAAAGTAGAAACGAAATCTATATAATTTGGAATTGAATTTATTATTCTAACAGTGTTATGCCCAAATTAGATTTAAAGGTTATTCTCCATTCCAATGAGAAGTAGCTCAATGCAGAGTTTATTAGATTGATTTCTATGGCATGTTTACAAATGTTATAGGGGTCACCATAAAATAGTGTCTTTCTTATGCAAAGTCCTATTTTTAAGTCATTGAAGAAAATCTTACAGCATTCATTAAGAGAGTAATTGGAGCGTTAGTATGTATTATATTTCCCTTAGATGTATCTCTGATTTCTTTACCTCTGTGAGTTGTTCCAGGGTGTGTATAATGTATAGGTGGATTTATTTTAAATTATTTGAGTTAATTTTGTACACTACCTGCATAGCTGAGTGCTAGAATGAAAATGTATAGAAATTGCTAATGTGATAGAAACAGAATTAAAAGGGAAATATAAGAACTACTGAGCAGTGTACAGTGATTATTGCATTAAGTAAACTTACAGTGCTATAAAAAATTGAACAAACTGCATGCAATGTGAATGACTGAAAATTCAGACCTATGTTCATAAATAAAAAAGCATATCGATTTCTGTGAATTTCTGAATGCCCATCATTTTTGACGAAGAGGGAATTGGGACACATTAGCATACAGCACAGCACCTGTTTGTTTCTTGACTGTCATACTGATTCGTGTTTGTCTTCAAGTCCACATGGAGATAGCTTCTCTTTCTGAACAAAACAAAAGTATTTTCAGTTATATTAAATATCATCAGGTGTTCAGGGCAGTCCTGAATAGTCAGTTTTATAACTGTGAGAAATGAGTTTTTTCTGGAAGAAAAGCAAAAAAAAATATTTTCTTTATGTAATATTTTTAAATAAAAATTTGTTCTTTCCTTTTCTTTCCTCATCTTCCTCATCTTCCTTCCTTCCTTCCTTCCNTTCTAGTATATCTATTTTAAGTTTTACCATAAGGGAAACATCAGAAGTTTTTTTTTACTCAAGACAGAATGACAAAGAGCCACATCCATTTCTAGTGAAGGCAGCTGCTTTATTTTCCATGTAGACATAGAAATTAGATTGTCTAATAGTGCAGTATTCATAACACCATTTGAACAGACTTTGTCTAAATTCTTAATTACACAATTATCGCAATCCTTCCTTATGGGGAAGGGAGAATGGGGGATACTAAAACCTAACAACCAGCACAATTCTCATTTTGATTGAGTGTAACAGTCACAATGTCATTTGAACAGACTTCCTTCACGTTGCTTACATACATTGCAAGATTTCTTACTGATGGAGAGGAAAACAGAGTTGTTGATTTTTTTACTTTGTATTTCAAAGTGATGGCAGGTGTCTTTGAAATGCAGGCTTAACTCATCTTTTTCTTTGTTTATGGATTCTTGTTCCACATGGGGGCAATTTAAACAAGTCCTGATTGATTGTAATCCAAAACGAATTAAGCCAGGACTTCTACACTGACTTGGGTAGCATCAGGAAAAATGAACTCTAAATAGCCAACTGGCTTTTCAGTTGACTGTATTTTTAACATATTGATTTTTGTACTGAAATGGGAGAGGCAATGCAGAAAAGCTACTGTGCCTGCACACTGGAAGGAGTGATGCAGAAATGATGGTTGATAACTGAAGGGTAATATCAGCAAATGGACAGAAATGGGATTATAAAATAATTTTTAAAACATCAGTCAATAGAAAAACTTTTGCATAAATTCCATACTGTTAACTGTGGGTCATTCCTACTGCTGTCACAGGAGAATCACAGGAGGAGGCATCGGAAATGACCTGTGGACCCATCTCCAGATTCAGAGAGATCCATGTCATGCACTAGACCATGAAGGACAGGACTTTGCTTAACCGTTTTACTTCATCTCAAGCTCAGTCATGAGCAAACATTTTGGACTCCAGGACAGCCACTCTACATTCTTTTCTTTGTCAGATTAAACATTAATTTTAAAAAATTTCTAAAGTAAAACGCACATGTGCATGAAATTAGTTGCTATGTAGGCATTTTAAGTCAATATCATCTAATCAGCTATAAAATTATGAGGTGTACAGCATAGAATCTATTCCAATTTTGTGTTACTTACTGTGTAATAAGGAACAGAAGAATGAACTTTTTAAGTATTTGGAGTGTTCTCTAAAGTAACCAACAGTATTTCCATTCAGATCCCATTTGTTAGAGTGCTTTCCCTAAAATCTATAGTATAAAGTTAAGCTCTTCTGAAATATACCCTTGATTCGATATAACTAATTATGAGAAATCTTGGAAGTGGTTGAAACTATAATGGAGTGTTAAGGGCATGATGCAAAACAGAGTATTTCAGAGGTAATTTCAAGAGGAACTCTCATAAAACCATAAATAGATGGAGAACTGTCTGTATCCCTCTGCCTTCCTTACCCCTAATCATAAATTTGCAGCTGTGCAACCTGTTAGTTGCATTAGGACATGGATCACACTCCTGCTAGGCTCTTCTTTATTTGTATCAGGGGTGGCTTAGTATACTGTATTTGGTCTGACTTTTGAAACTGTCTTACAAAGATAATCACAAATGTGAGGTTGTGCAAATTCGAATCCAGTTCTACAATTTAAAAAGTATTTTAACACAGAATAGCAGAGCTGAATAAATTTACAATGAAGGTCTGTTTTACCTGAATGCAAAACTATTATGTTACTATGCATGAACATGTCATTTTATTGCTGATTGGTGGTCTGAGAGAATAATTCATTGGTTTTCTTTTGAAACTCTTTACATGGCTGGTCCAAAGTGGTCCTTGTGGATATTTCACCAGCAATGCAATTCCAATTTTCTTGGTGCTGTGTGGTACAGGTTTACTTTGGAAAAATACAGTATAGGAACACTTCAAGAACCCCAGCTGAGGTAAAAGTGACTGTCGTGGGGCCTGTGAAAGGCACTATGGTTAAGTTTACTGACACAATTAACACTTAACTTCTAATACAATTCAGTGAACCATAGATAAATCTTGTGCAAAAAAATCCTACTCCTTCAGTCAATTTCCCAGGACTATCATCCTGTTAGCCACAGCTGCTCTCTTAAACAACATTCCAAGAAATCAACTGCAGGAAACCTGAAAGATGCATAAAGATAATAATACATATTATCTTTACATGTATTTTATACATAAAGAAAGATAGCAATACATTATTAATTTACAGGTTCCTTAATAAGCTTTAAATAAACAAATTAAAATGCTAATTATCATTCAGGGGAAAATTATGTTCTTTAAAGCTCTGAGTTTTGAGACTGGTTAAAATACTTGCTTTACCAGATCATTACAGATGTGGATGTACAGAATTGTAGCTGAGATACTTATACATATATATATATATATGTTAAAGGATCTTGAGCTTCTGATCCTTCTTTCTGAGTATAATTTCTTACCCGAGTATAATAATAGTAGGCATGAGGAGAAATCAACACAGGTGGAGGAAGAGGGAAGGGAACCTAGAGATCATTGGAAGAGCAATTTCTTTCTTTCATTGAGTAGTTATGTACTGGTATTAATAAACTGTAAGTGTGGTGTAATCTTTTTTGGATTTCTTATATGGGATTATTTCCTCTTTTAGTGTCACCTCTGGGCAGACAGCATTACCTCAGTTCTCTTCACCCTGTGCTCTTTAGGGTTTCCTGGGATCTCTACACTCCTGTTAAAGTCCCTGTGAAAGGCAGTTAAAATACAAGTCTATTCACACTAGACTTAAATTTACATTATTGCAACCAATATAAATGCTGGCAAAATTAACAAAGTGCTGAGGACTGAAAGATATTGAAGATCATTTCTCTAGAGAGAAAAGAGTCATCAGTAACCTTCTAATTTATTTTCTGACTCAAAAAATCCCTTGTCTCTAGGCACCTGTTAGTTGCATTAGGACATGGATCACATTCCTGCTAGGCTTTCATTTATTTGTATCAGTGGTGGCTTAGGATACTGTGCTGGGTCAGGCTTTCGAAAGCGTCTTGCAAAGAGTGCTTAACAAGTTTTAACCTAACTCTGCAGTGACAAGTAGCACTCCTAATAATTCACAGCTGTGTGTATGTTTTATGTCTACTAGAGCAGTCTCCCCTTCCCTTCCGTATCCAAATGATAGAGTATTAAAGGACATTCATGGACTGAAATCCCCAGAGAACATGTTTAAGGGCTGCACTAAAGAAGTTATGTTACAGATTAAATGTATTTGACACTATAAAAGAAAAAACAGGGCATTTTTTCTTTTTAACACCTCACAAACCATTAAACCCTCTTGTGTACATGTGCCTTCCCAAAAGTGATTAGAGTCCTCCTCACGTGCTCTCTCTCCATAAACCGAGCAACACTCAGTAAAAACAACTAGGACCACTGCCATCCACTAGTTGTCTGCCATCCTTACATGAGAACGCTGAAGATTTTTGCACTGTTTCCTGAAGTCAACTAAATCCTGTTTCTTTCTTATTCCTAAAGGAAATAAAATCTGATGGAACTTCTCAAATTATAACATGATTTCTTTGAAATAACACAAGGGAAACATTTCATGAGGTGTCTGAATGACACTATCTGAGGTGCTCAACATGCCCCACATCACCAATATGTACTCACACACACCTTGTCAAGCATCAGTAGTGGCCAGGCAGTGGAATAAGCTCGCCATAATTTAGATATGCTCTTTACAAGGCTCCCTGGATCTATCAGCTTGCAAATTACTTACATGTTTGCAGAGAATTCAAGACCTGTTTTCCCCTGCAACAGCAATTCCCCGAGATTCTATGTAAATGGCAGAGTCTTCTTTGCCTCGATATTTGTTTTCTTTCAGAGCAGTGTGTAGTGCTTTCGAAACATCACCAACTGCAAAACTAGTCAACTTCCATTTAACATTGATGCAATATCCATTTAACAGTGAAGTTTCTCACCAATCAATAGACATCTATCGTGCAGCAGATAGATGTTTGATGTAAAAAATTATTATGAAAAATATTTACAATAAATCTGCTTTTAATGAGCCTGGACATCAAAAGAGGAGGGTGTCACAGCTATGTTCAGAGATGCACGTGGTGGAGGCTGATTTCTCTGCCGACTGCCATAATGACCAAGTGCTGTTGAGCTTTGTCCATAATTTCACAGTTGTGTTCCCCCAGCAAAGCTGTACCACGGAATTTAAAAGCAAAAGCTTACACACAGGCTATTTATAAAGCACTAATGGTGCATCAATCTAGTGCTTTATTTCAGCATTTCAGACACATGCACCCTGACTGTCTCAGCACAATGCAGATCTGCTAAGAGACCAGATGCTGCTGCTTCGTCTCCTTAAACTATGCTTCTTTAAATTTTATTAGAATGTAATAGTCTCAACTAAAAATATACTTTAATAATTCTGTGTTAGTTAACCACCTTGTAGGAATTCCAATGATTATTGAGTTTATGATGGAGTACTATGATATGCCCTTTCTTTTAATTTCCAGAGACCATTTAAGCTTCAGATTGCTAGGTGTATAAATATTTGTTGATATTTGAGATGCATAATTCATTTGTTTCCCTGAAAAAGCGCTGCAGACATTTGTGAAATAACATTCAAGTGCTGCTATTTTGGTGAAAGTTATGCCACCAAGCCAGTCAGGGCTGTTGCAGTTCCAATGGGTAGATGAAGAGTTAGGAATGCGGAGTTTGAAATGATAACTTTTAAATTATTCTGGGATATTGATTTCAGTATTGTGAGTTTTTTTGTTTTTTATAGGAAAAAACCCCAAACCAAACCAGCTTGCTGTCAAGTAATACTTGGGATTTATAACTGAATCACTTGCAATGTTCTTCCATGTTTTTTTCACATAAGACACACTGGTACTTTTTCACTTCTTCTTGCATCTTGCAGATGCTGTGGAAAATTTGTGAGCATCAATCAGGATTAGATCAAGAAACAAGAAATCACTGGAATTTGCATCTGGCTAAGATGGCAGGCATGCTTTTTGTCTTGTTTGTTTCAGCATAATTAACAGAATATATGTAGTCATTAGCTACTATTGCCTTATTATTTCAAGTAAAAAACGTAAATAGATTAACATAACTGCAAATCCCTCACTTTCTTTTTATTTAATATTTGTAAAGTATCCTTTTTGTTCAGTATGTATTTATTATTCTGTACTCAGTTTATAAATTCAAAATACTGTCCATAAGTTGATTTTGTTTGTGGTCTTCCACCCCTTTGATGAGTGTTACTACATTATTACAGAATCACAGAATCGCTCAGGTTGGAAAAGACCCCTGGCCGACCTTACAACCTTAAACCATATCCCTCAACACCTTGTCCAAATGATCTTTAAACACATCCAGGGATGGCAACTCAACCACCTCTCTGGGAAGCCCATTCCAGTGCCTGACCACTCTTTCTGTGAAAAGATTCTTCCTAATATCAAGTCTAAACCTACCCTGTTGTAACTGGAACCCATTCCCTCTCGTTCTGTCACTAATTGCTTGTGAAAAGAGACCAGCACCAAACTCTCCACAACATCCCTTCAGGTAGTTGTAGAGAGTGATGTCTCCTCTCAGTCTCCTCTTCTTCAAACTAAAGAGCCCCAGCTCTTTCAGTCTTTCCTGCTAAGATTTATTCTCTAGGCCCTTCACCAGCTTAGTTGCCCTCCTGTGCACCTGCTCCAGCACCTCCACATGTCTCTTGTCTTGAGGAGCCCAAAACTGGAAATGATACTCCAGGTGTAGCCTCATCAGTGCCAAATACAGGGGGATGATAACCTCCCTACTCCTGCTGGCCACGCTATTTGTAATACAAGCCAGGATGCCATCTGCTTTCTTGGCCACTTGGGCACACTGCTGGCTGATATTCATCTTTCTGTCTATTAGAACCCCCAGGTCCCTCTCTGATAGACCGCTCTCCAGCCACACCTCCCCAAGCCTATAGCATCGCACGGGGTTGTTGTGGCCCAAGTGCAGGACCTGGCCCTTTACCTTATTGAAGCTCATGCCATTAATATTGGTCCATTAACATTCCAATCTATCCAAGTCTCTCTGAAGAGCCTCCCTACCCTCTGGCAGATGAACACTCCCACCTAACTTGATGTCATCTGCAAACTTACTAATGATACTGTAATGATACATAGACTCTGTTTTTGTTCTTGAGGTGCAGCCAAAGATCCCTACTTAGCCAAGCTGGTCTCTTTCCCCACTTGCTCATCTTTCATCAAATGGGGACGGCCTGCTCCTGTGCTTTTAAGTCTTTCCTCTTGAAGTACGTCCAGTCTTCCTGCACTCCAATATCTTTTAGGGCAGCCTCCCAAGTGACACTGTCAATCAGTCTCCTGAACATTCCAAAGTTCACCCTCCAGAAGTCTAATGTAATGGTTTCACTAGTCCCTCTCCTTGTTTTTCCAAGGATTGAAAACTCAATCAACTCATGATCACTGTGTCTTAGATGACCTCCAACCTTTACTTCTCCCACAAGATCTTCCCTGGTCACAAGAAGCAGATCCAAGAGGGCATCTTCCCTGCTTGGCTTTCTTACCAGTTGTGGCAGGAAGTTATCTTCCACACAGTCCAGGAACCTCTGGGACTATTCTCTCTCTACTGTGTTATATTGCTAGCAGATATCAGGAAAAATTGAAGTCTCTCATGAACACAAGAGGCAGTGACTGTGAAACTTCTCCCAGCTGCCTGTAAAATTTTTGTTTCCTTATCCAGTTTGGGGGGTCTATAACCGATTCCCACCACAGTATCTCTCTTTCTGGCTTTACACCTAATTCTTACCTATAATGACTCAACCCTGTCATCACCTGCATTCATTCAAATGGCTTCATATGCCTCTGTAACATAGAGGGCTACTTCACCACCTCTTCTTCGTTGCCTATCACTTCTGAAAAGTTGACAGCCATCAACTGCAACACTCCAGTTGTGAGAGTCATCCCACCAGGTTTCTGTGATGGCTACTGTATCATAGTTTTCCTGCTGTGCAGCGGCCCCCAGATCCTCCTGTTTATTGCCTGTGCTGCATGCATTGTTGTTTAAACATTTCAGGGAGAAGCTGAGTGCACAGCAGGATTGGCAGAGGAGGAGAGGGAAGGGACTGCTCCCTTCGCTCTTCATATTCAACTCTCTGCAGTGAGCAGAGCCCATCTCACTGAGTTTTTTGCCCCGGATGCCCTGACCATGAGGGCTGACCCATGTCTATATTCTCCTTTTATATTAGCTGTTGAGTTGCCATCTGTGGGGTGATCTCTCTTCTCCCTCTCCCTCTCCTCTCAGGAAGCCACAGCGAGTCGCGGCTGGTGCCGGGCCAGGGCTGGTACCACGAGGAGCCGTCCTCCACGCTGCTATTTACTATTAGTAGTGGAGCGGACCTGGCGGGCTCCCTCCGTCCCGTTTCCGACGGGGAAAACGGTGGAGGGAGCTGATGGAAGTCATGGCTGAGGCACCTTCGCCACCCCCACCGCCCCGAGAACGGGGCTGAAAGCCCTCAGCAAAAGAGGCAGGGCAAATATCACAGTCCCTTTTATGTGCTGATTTAGCAACACCCCTTAGGGCACGTCTTGGGACAGTGTCACCTCCCCCAGGACAGGTAACTGTGGGGAGAAGTCCTCTAAGAGTAACATAACTTTTTGTTCTTCGTGAAAGCACAGATCTACACATCTGAAAACTCTGGTAATTTTCAAACTGCGACAATATGTTATTGTGAAGAAAGGGTCTGTAAGAGACAGATCTCTTGCTCTGTAACTGCGCTATTCACTCTTGTTGACTGGAAAGAGAGCCTAGGGTGACTAGCTCAGATGCAGACATCTAACTTAGGTGTGATGAATCTCTCTCTAGGGTCTCTGCTGTCCCTTCTTGTTAACTGTAGAAATAAGCTTTCTTCAACTTGAAAACCTTTGGAAATAGGCCTTCTAGTGAGCCAAATATCTTTATAAATTAAAACTAGTGTAAAATTATTGCAGTTTCAAGCATCTGTGAGAAGAATTCAGAGAAGTTTTAGCTGGAAACCATACTGTGGTACAGTACTGCACTGCTGTCCTGCTCAGGAATCTCAAGCTCCATTTCATGAGTTAGATATAATATCATTTGTTATAGCACAATTATGTTCTTTTCCCACTTTGAATGCTTTGGATGATAAAAAATACAAAGACACCTAGAGAGATATTTAAAACCAACAAGATTCTCTCAAACCACGGCTCTTTAGTTTTCACTGTATTCATAGACATGCTTTTAATTCTACTAATATTTTCAAATACTTAAAATGAAATAACTTATGTTAACATCTCTTCCAGGTTAAAACATGCTCTCTTGGACTACATTTGATATGAATATAAACACAAAGCTTTAGCTCATTTGCAGGAAAATAATAGACAAAACCCCCAAAACATGATTTTGATTTCAATTTGTAAATAAATTTTCTTTTCTTTCTTTGATTTGATTCAACACATTGTTCTTTCTCTTCTTTGCAGCATGAGTGGCAAGTTTCTAACTATTGAAAACCTGAAACTAGTTGTACATAAATAAATTTTGTGAATGGATTGGTGTTGACAGACACTGGTAGCAGCAGTTAGTGACACATAACTGGACTATTACAGTGACCAGATAAACCACCACTTGCAGTTTGTCAGTCCCTCTTTCCCCATAAAATCTACACAGCATTCATGAGAAGACCTGAGTTGCTGAAAAGGAACTTAAAATGTTGTGTTTAAAGCACAGATGAATCCTGGAGTTGAATACACAATTTTCCACATTACTAGATAACAGTCTTTGAGCTGTTGTAGTCCAGGTGGCTCTGTGAGCATTTTACCATGCTGTATGACACTCCAATGAGAAAGCATATTTTTCACATAAAGAAACAGCAACAGCACAGTGAATGGTGTTTCACAGACTACAAGCATGTTGTTCCTTAGGATCGCATTTCTTTGGATCTCCACATGTGTGTGTGAATCCAAGTAGGTGCTTATTTTTTAGAGTTGTTTAGTCTCCACTTAGCTTTTCTAAGATCTTGTCTTCCATGTACTTTCAGCTCAAGAAGCAACATTTTTAACTAGGCCTTTGATCAGATATAGAGTGGATCACCTAGACAAGCAAGTGGAGTGTGGTTTGACATTTCCTTGTAATGATGTTGAAGAGTGATACAGTGATGATTCGAGTGCTGAGTGCTGCCTAATACAGTAACCCTACTGCTAAAGTGGTGTTTTGCAATATGACTGCAATAACTTGGAGAGAATGGATGCTACTGTGAAAGAGCACTGAGAATGCCAGCAAGAGACCAATTTTATCTAGTCTGTGTGCTTGAGCTAGGTGTTTGTTTGCAAGAGAATTGACTAAGGATGTCAATTAGTTATAAAATGATACTCTGTGGGGGACAGTTAGAAAAGCTAACAAAAGTTGGCATCCTAATCTGAATGACTCTCTGGAGGATCCCTTCCATGAACTGACTGAAATGCAAGCCTGGGGAAATTAGTTGCCCAAGTGTTAAGTTAGCCTTGGTGAATATCCCTCTGTGAGATATATCAAATTAGTACATGTAAATACCTATTGTTAGGGTTTGTAAACTGTGCCTGCTCCTTCATAACTCATTAATGTAAAGTATAGGCAAAATGGATGTAAATATAATCTTTTTCACAAAGTACATAGAGTTCTACTATTTCCTTAGTCAGCCAAAAAGTCTCAATAGAAATCAAAGTGCAGGTGGCCTGGGTCTCTAGACTAACTTAAATGGTAATAGATAGCTGTGTGCAGGAAGGGAATTCAAGGTCAGACTTTCATTTCATTACATCTACTTTAAGCTCTAATGTCTTTCATGCTGTGTTCCACGTGTATCTTAACTTTTTCCCTCTTCAGTGTGTATGATTTAATAGCAAAATGGATAGAAGAAATCAGATGCCTAAGTGAAAAGGTGCAGAAGAATGATCTATATATATACGCATGTTGATTTTCCAGGTAATTATTTCAACAGCCTTTCAGTTTCATTAGAGTTTCTGGTACAAGTCAGAATGTCACTTATTTTTATGTAAAGGTTACAGGAAGGAAAATGAGAACTGACATCTTCTGCAAGCAGTCCTGATATATCATGTATCAGCTGTATCTCCAGTATTGCTCAAAGCTATATTAGCTGAGTTTTTGTCATATAATAGATCTTTCCAGCTTACTGAAGGACAAGAACCACACATTTTACCTTGCTCTGTTTTGCCTGCAATATTTTTTCTGATTTCCAATTGTACTTCTCTAATTAAACAAGCTGAGTATTCAAAACTGTTATATAGATTGCAACAGCAGCTGTAAATTCTGAGTCATCATGATGCCTGAGATGTTAACCCCATCCTATAAACTATAAAGGTCTGATACATCTTCAAAACTGATAATAAACTACAGTGCAAGTTTCAAGGACAGGACAAGCAGCAACTCCAGCATGTTCCTCCTACCCAAGCCTCTCTGGGAAAGCCTTTCAGCCACTTGCCATCTCAGCATAACTAGAAGTTTCACCAGCTACTGATGCAGTCGCTTTCTGATCGTAGTCATCGTATTTCTTTGAAATAGAGCATCTCCAGTACCTTACACCGTTTCTTTCAGCATGTTGTCTGGGACTCTTTTTGACTTCTTCCTTGGTTCAGCAAAGAGAAATAAAATCTGTTCATCATCATGAGAAGCAGGTCAGTCCATGTTCAGTAAATGCTCAAAATCTGAAAAAAAATAAAGGTATTTTTTTACCAAGCATCAATTTTCAGCACAGCTTTTTCAATGAAGACTTTTTCAAGTATGGAAATAAGCAATGATGTACCTTAAACCAAAAGTCTGATGTTGATTTCTAATGATGTACTCACTGTGTAAGATGTCTTGGCCCTCAGTTGCCTCTCCTAATAGCTATGTTTCTGTAAGTCCAGTATTGTATCTGCCATATTCATAGGTTTACTAGATGCTCTAAAATATCTCGCTTGATTTTATGTGTTTTTTCCAAAGCAAACTTGGGTCAAACTCTCCAGGTGGGATTTAGTTTCATGTTTAGATACGTGCAAATCAGATGCACCAGTCTATTTGAAAGTGTCTACTTACGAGCTATATGTCTGAGTTCTCAATATAGAGGAGATAAATGGTTTGCTTCAGTTTCCTAAATCTAGTTTCCTAGTACCATTTAGACATTCACAGAAGCCTACAGCCTTCTACAGCAGCATCTGCAAGCCAAGCAGAACATGCTTGGACATTTCCTGTCTACCTATGTCCAGACATCAGGATCCTACCTCCAGTCAATGCAGCCATGAGATTCTAAACAACTATTCATGTCCTGATTGATCAGAGAAAGGAAAGGGAGTGACTCAGAATTGTGAATTTGCCTGGGTTGAATTAAGGAGACTTACACCATATGTCCACATAAAAGTTGGGTTGTCTAAAGTTAATAGATGCTGTTCTCAAAGAGTAGAGAAAACAGAGATGTTTAAAAAAGAGAGAAAATAGAGTTTTAAATCACTACCCTGGGCTCCAGCACTGCCTGTCTCCCTCTTGCTCTTTATTCCTTAGATTCATGGTTTCTCAGGACATTTCTTAAGTCAGTTTCGGAACACAATCAGCTCCATGAATGGGGGGAAGGGGTGTATGGTGAGGGAGGTAATCAGTGTACCTGCTCCTGTTTCAGTCCCCTTTTTAGGCACTGCTATGAGGGATATTTTCTTCACCCCCATGACTTAGTATTTTGGGGACATAAGCAAAACAGTAACAGTACAAGGCTGATCATTCTTTGATATGCCCCTGGGATGCAGCAATCTGTCATATTCCCACTGCAGAATGTTTATGTCTCTCTTCACCAGCTGCAGCCCTGGAAGCTGCAGACAATTACCAGTTCCCTGCTTCTCTCCCTGCTTATACTGTTTGAGCCACTCCACCTGTAATCACTCAGAGCCTGATAGGTATCCCTATAAAAGACATTGAAGTCATTGCAGAGGGACCTGAACAAGGGAGTATACTGCTCTTCCAGAAGTGCTATATCTACATCTAGGCCATTGAAATAGTGCCAGGGACCTCAGAGGAACATGCTCTCTTGGGACAACAGCTGAAGCCCAGGTGGGTTACTCTATTGTGTTTTTGTTGGCAGAAGAACACTTTGCTAAGGCAACTGGGCTGACTCTTTTCTGGCTAGTCAAATGAACTGTCTTTTAGACCCTCTGAATGCATGTGTTGCTGAGTTTTTAACAGAAGAAAAATCTCCATAGAATTTACATCACCAAGTGTAAAATAACAAACATGTTCCATACAAGTCTAAAGGTTTCTTCTAGTTGTGTTGCTGTAACTTTTAAATTAAGCATAAAAATTATTATTTTATTGCTTAGTTACAACTTAAGATAACTTCACCCTTTCTTGTACTCTAGTTTGACACATAAAGTTTTACTTTGTTGGTACAAAACTTCTCTTTCTCTGAAGGTCAGAGGTACTGTTTTAGGAATGCAGCCTTCTATTCTTTTGTGAATGATTGTCACAGATAATGGAAAATGGCAGCTGCTTTTGTTCTCAGTGGGATGTATCTGTAAGTAATTATTAAGGAAGACTAGAACTTGGTATGGCTGATTGTCTCTTCTTTTAAACTTATGAGTAAAAACTGAGAGCAATTAGGGCTAAAGGGCAATCTGGATGCAATTTGTGTTCAATGCCTAACACAGCAGGACTCTAATTCAAATGGTGTTACTTGCAATGATATATTTCCACAGTTCTGTAGCTCCCAGATTTGAGGGAGACTGAAAAGGCTCTAATGCTATTTAAAGCTATTTATAACCAAATTTGATATCTAGAAATGCTCAGATTGCGAAAATACCTTTTTCTGTGATACATGGCACAGGTTGCTACACAAAATGTTTTCCCAAAGTTCTGGAAAACGTGTCTTTGACACACCTTTATCCCAAGTAAAAACCCATCTACTTTAAAACTGGCCCAACTTATGGCCAGCAGTCACAAATGTAGGGTCTAAGGGGTGGAACTAATGCATTCAGGGGTTAATTTTCTTGAAAAAAAACGTAAGATTGCAAGGAAAGCTGAATATAAAAAGGTAGAAAGCCCTCCACCAACAGAGGAAAAACTAACAAGCATTATTTATCATGAATAAAAGACATTCAAGATATGTTGTGTAGGGACCAACTATGTGGGTGGTTGTGCGGGTTACCAACTATGCAATTCTGGTTGAAAACAAATGGTGAGTTACAATGTTCTTGACATGTTAGATACTTAATTCTGAACTGCAAAATGCCTGATTTTCAAAAATATAACTGCAGCTGTTTCAATTAGAGGCAGCATCTAGTATTTACACTTCTTATAGTAAAACAGGAAAAAATCCAACTGCAATAAAAGAGATTGTCTGTAAGAAAACATAAAGAAGTTGCTAGAAAACCTGCATAGATTTGTGGCCTGCAATTTGTCTTTAGTTTAAAAAGTAGGATAAAAACCAAAATAATACAACAATATCTTAGATACATACTTGCATGTTGAATTGCTCTTCACTGGCAGAACTCGCTCTCATGTTTCGTTTATTATGAAGATGACTTCCCACTCTTCAAAACTTGCCTAGCTCCTCTTTAAACAAAGGAAACCGTGAAGGTTGGAGATTGGATTATGTAAATCTGTTATTTTGGTCCAGCAATGAAACTGTGTGTTTAGATTTTTGTTCAAACTCTCACTTTCTCACCAGAAAGGCAAAAGGGTATCAATAATTGATTTTGGGTTGCTGAAATTTGTGGTTGTTATTTATTTCTGGAAACATAGAGGCAAGTCAGTTTGCTCAGCTGCTTCAGATGTTCTAATGCACAAGATGAGGTTCATCTCTAATGTCCCGTTTTATTAGATAGTGCCTATCACAGATTGCCTGATAAAAGCACAGCTTACGCAGGCCTTAATGTCTCTTATTCCTCTGGATGTGTGCTCATACTTTTTATATTGCAGTCTCCATGAGCAGGGAAATGAGCTATCCTCATTCATTTGAATTCTGCTTTACTTTATCTTCTCCTCCATCTGAAACTCTGTCATTAACCATTATGACCTTATGAAGTCCTTTTTGGCTTGAGCATAGACAACATTCATCCTGCACCCTTGCAGAGTATGCCCTGCCACTCACATCTGTAACTTTCTCTTCCCTTCTTCCTTATCTTCCACACTCCCATCTGTGTACATGCTTCATCAAGCTCTTACAGCTGAAGCGAGGCTTAGCTGACTTATGCAAGAATTGTGAGACTTTTCAAACTTTCTTGGCACTGTAGGAGGGGGTGGGGCTTTTTTCTTCTGAAATAAGTGCCTCAGAATTCTTAGTACTTCTACTTTATTCCACACAAACTCTTGCATTTTCTTAGGCAAGAGAATAAAGGTTGTGGCTAAGGTATAATCAAGGTACTATCTCAGCAAAGGTAAAACTGGACTCTTAGGAAGCTGTGTATTTTGAAAGATAATGTCCATATGAACATCAGAGTTGCTTGGGTTGCAAGGGGCATTTATGGGACCTAAGAAACCTCTAGTTTTTAGATCATCTTCTGTCTGATGATGGCTGTATCTTTTCAGAAATGTTATGAAGGAAATATGTGTAAGGCCTCCATATCATGCAACCTTAATTACTGCAGGGAATGAAAGCCCTTCCTTTCACTGGCAGTTTGTAGTGTTCCTTGTGTTTGCAGTACCAAGGATTCAAAATGCTATCTGCAAGTGTTTTAGGCTTTATGTAGCCTTGGCCAGATTTCCGCTTTCTTCGACTCTGTAGACTGAGCGCTCCGACAGCTGCAATGACTCTCCAATTTTGTTCCGGAAAGGGATGGAGGGGAAAAAACCCACACATACTGGCTGGTTGGTGCTGCTGCTTAGATCTGCCAATGGTGATGATCTGACGCAGGGCTGGTATCCTGTCTCTAGTTTATTTTGGCCATCTGCTTTTCCCTACTTCTAATTGGTGCATGTTAAGAGGGAGAATATTCTTAAAGAGCATTTAGCCTGAGGATGCTCCTGGACTCACTAAAAGCAGATTGAAATGTAATATTTGTTCTTCATTGGGAAGATCAGGCTGTATCTCAGCAACCATCTCATATTTGGCGAGAGTTTTCCTTTAACATACAGTAGTTACATGTGCTAAGGCTGTTATTTGTGCAAAGGATGTGTCAGTAAAAGTGAGGGAAGATCTTTTTTAGCTGGTTCCACACACTCGTAAAAAGTATGTTGTACCTTACATACAATTCCATTTCTTTGAGCTTTGAATAATGCTTAAGGTATGAAATGCGTATTCAAATAGGGGTCTTGAATAAGGATATTTGCACCCTGGTCCTTCTCTGAAACATAAGCCTTAGGGTTGATCCATTTTCTTCTTTCAGTGAAAAAATTCTTCCTAACGTGCAACCTAAACCTCCGCTGGTGCAGCTTGCAGTCATTTCTTAATAATACTGGATGATATGATAATGTATCTTAATAATATTGTACTAGTACCTTTTAGTTATTATGGTCCTTGAAGAATGGTTTTGTTTTGTCTTTATCATTTTATAGGACCCTGGTCATAGTATATGGATTCATTTGGAGATAGATTTTCAGAGAAGTATTGAGTGAAATATCTACCTAGCAAACAGCCATTTTGGTGAGTCATTTTTATATTCTTTATTCTCTTTTGCAATGTTTTATCTTGAGCTATGCACAGGAAGACTTACAGCACGCTGAATTAGATGTTTACTAAAAAACCAAAGGATATTTTAAATACTTAGTTTCCTATTATAAAATAATTTCAGAATTGCTAGATGATGTTTTCACCCTCCCTTGAGAGAGACATTTTCAGTTTCCATTTTGTGCCATTGTGTGTCGTGAGGCTTTGCAGGCTGTTTGATCTGCAGGTTCTTTCTTATAAGATATGCACAATTTCCAGTTTGATAGACCTGTACGAGACTCCGAAATCTTCCTGCTACTTTTTCCCCTGTTTTTCTGATTTTGCTTTTTTTAAAATATTTTGAGTCTTCTGGTTCAGTTTACTTCAAGTGTTGTGGTTTTGGTCTATCATCAATGCTTAAGACTGTTTGTGTGGCTATAAACGTCATTTAAGATTTTATTCATAGCTGATTAATTTATGTCAGATATGAAATGTATTTAAAGCACATTAAGAAAAATCACATTTTTAAAGTTATTTTCTTTTGCTAAGATCACTAGCCAGCAACACAAGTTCTAGTCCTATTAGTACCTCTGGTTTATTATGTGGCCTTGACTGA
>VXBP01007478.1:147500-366530 GCA_013400115.1 Rhinopomastus cyanomelas
TGTAGAATTGAATTGTTCTTCCTACATAATTGGAGAGCTCGTTAGGTAACTGTTCAGAATGACTAAAACCCATTCAGCCTGAAAGGACTTATTTCTTCCAAAATCTTAAAAATGCTATAATGTAAAATATAACTTCAGTTTCTAATGGATTGCATTTCTAATACTGATTAGTAGCTGATTGCTACTTCCATCAATTGGATATAAAATCAGCACTTTAAATCTTGTTAGATTTTGTTTCCAACAATGAGGCAAAGATGTATGGATTCCAAGTGAGGAAAACCCAGGTGAAATCACCAGATTTCACCATCTGCTCTATAACGAGATAAGTGTTTTTAGAGACAGAAACCACACACAGGATATTTTATTTTTGTTAGCTACAGTAACTTGAGTGCTTTCCACTTTGAAATTGTCTAGTTAAAAACAAGTGGTTCTTCTCTTTTAAATTTTTACAAGAAAGAAATATAATCTCTGGGAAATGTGTTTGTACAGCAATGTCATCCTGTTAGACTTGCTTCTTAGCAAGGAAGGGTTGGATTTCCAACCTCAGTTATTCTAAGGTTTAGTGAGTCTCTGTGGTTAGGTGATATGTATGATGATCAGAAGACTGTTACATGATGTACGCACACCAAGGTACATCTCTTAGTGTTTAGACAAATAACTTCATATCAAATGGATGAGATCAAATTAACTGTAAACATGCTGAGGAAAAATGGGGAGCCAGAAAAAGGAAGAGGGGTCTGGATCTTTTTATCGAGGTTAAGATCCAACTGTGGAAGACAATTGCATACATAATACTCTAGGTGTGCATATAATTTATCTTGTGCTTTTTGGATTTTCTTTTAAATGCTTTTGTTCTAGAGTATCACTTGCTCTCCTTAGTCTGTGTGATCACTGACTATTTTGATCACTAGAGACTACAGATTTTTACATGTTGGGCAAAGCTTAAACTCACTTGTCAAATCACGAGTGATAAGAGACTACTGTGTCCAGTCTTCCTAGCAGTGGGTTATAAAGCACTGGAGGTGAATACTAAGTGAAGAACATCATGCTTCTGTAAAAAGTGTGAATATTTTTTACAGTGGAGGTAAAAACACAGCCTTTAAAATATCAAATAGTATTTCTGCTTTGCTCTGCTTGATATTGATGGAACGTAAGAATGTCTATCTGAGGACTTTTCAAGAAGCTGTGTAGCAGATGGACATACTACTCTGTGAAGGAACAAAAATGAGCTGTCAGAAATGTAAAATGAAATTGATTTAAGCCAAGTAGCAAAAGGAAGTCTGGACATGTTTGGGAAAACAAAGTACTGGAATAAACTGGATGTATTGTGGACATGGTCACTGAAGGACTTTCAGAATAGGCTAAAGAAACTTGTGTCAGGTATAACTCATCATTGTTAGGATAAAGGTGTAGGTTTATTTCTCTCCTGGGGCCTTTCCCAACCTTGCTTGTCTCTAATTTGCTGCCTTTGGACCTGGAGCACAGTAAGAGGGCCAGAAACATCCTAACATCCTAGCTTTTATCAGAAACTGTAGCTAGTAAGAGTATGGAAGTTACCTTTCCCCTGAAACAGGCTTGGGAAAGAGTCACTAGAGAATTGCTCTGCAGGAAAAGGACCTGGGAGTGCTGATTGATAGCTGGCTGGATGTGAACCAGAAATGTGGCCAGGAGGCCAAAGAAAGCCAATAGTGTCCTGGCTTGCATCAGAAAAAGTGGCCAACGGGGCTATAGAAGTTATCCTCCTGTACTTGGCACTGGTGAGGCCATACCTTAAGCAGTGGATCCACTTTTAGGCCCTTCAATGCAAGAAGACAGAGTGAGTCCAAAGAGTGAGTACCAAGTCAGTCAAGGGTCTGGAGAGAACAAGCCTTGAGGACCAGCAGAGTGAGCTAGGGCTATTTAGTCTGAAAATAAACAAGTCTGAGGGAAGATCTTGCTGCTCTCTACTCCTTTTTGAAAGGAGGTTGTAGAGAGGTTAGTATTGTCTCTTCTCCCTAATAGCAAAAGGTAGGATAGGAAGAAATGGCTCCAAATTGAGGCAGTTGAAGTTTAGGTTAGACAGTATGAAAACCTTCTTAATTGAAAGGGTCATCATGCACTGGAACAGACTGCCCAGACAGGTGGTAGAATCTCCATCCCTGGACATGTTTAAAAATCACATTGACACAGAACTGAAGAATATTTTTTAGTGGTGGCCTTGACACTGTTAGGTTAATGGTTGTATTCAGTGACCTTATAGGCCTTCTCCAACAGAAACAAGTCTGTGATGATCACAGGCAAAATTGCTCTTCTTAAAGGAAAGAGTTGTGTGGAAAGTGGGTTGGGGGAAGGGAGGTTTGAGGTAGAATCATCTCTATAATGTATGATACAGTGGGTAATCAAGGCACCAGATAATCTATAAGTTCTAAATTAAGAGTACACAGTATCAATTCATATTTGGTAGAAGCGCAATCCCTAAGATAAGACTCATTTACAATCATAAATATTTCTTGAACTGCAGCCTCAATGCATTGAAAATATAAAGATAAAATCTGATTACCCTTACTGTAAAATTATGCATCTTGAATGCCCCATCTGAAATCAACAGCCTCTATATTCCATACATTATGAGATTTGACAAATCTACTGATTCAAGTTGTAGATTAATGCATTTAGCAGCAAAGCGCTGGCTTGTTTGGGATCTGTAGGCTTCTGAGCATAACACAATAAACTGTGATGAACATATAACTTCCCCCATGGCAAGGAGATTGTAGTAGATTATCTATAAGGTCCCTTCCAACCTGAGCCATTCTACGATGATACACCACATATGTGGGCATAATATCTTTTGAGATGTAGAAGACATTAGTACTATGACTGGAGACAAAATTACAATGAATTCAATAAATTAATTTAAATAAGTAACTGCTCTGTTTCCAAATCCTAGGAATCTGAATCTCCAGCAAACTTGGATTTTTCTTATGCCTTACTGTTAGGTATATGAATTGTCAGATGACACACTTCTCACACATTCACAGAATATTAGGCATTGGAAGTGACCTTGAAAGATCATCTATTCCAACTCCCCTGTCAGAGCAGGATCACCTAAACCAAGTTGCAGAGGAAGATATCCAGATGGGTTTTAAATGTCTCCAGAGAAGGAGACTCCACAACCTCCCTGGGTAGCCTGTTCCAGTGCCCTGTCACCCTCACTGTAAAGAAGTTCCTTCTGATATTGATGTGGAACCTCCTGTGTTCCAGCTTACACCCATTGCCCCTTGTCCTATCACTAGATGAAATTGAGAAAAACCTGGCTCCATCCTCCTAACACCCACCTTTCACATATTTATAAACATTAATGGGTTCACCTCTCAGTCTCCTTTTTTCTAAGCTAAAGAGACCCAGTTCCTTCAGCCATTCCTTGTAAGGGAGGTGTTCTACCACCTTCATCATCTTTGTGGCTCTGTGCTGGAGTCTCTCCAGCAGTTTCTTGAGTTCCAAATGATTGGAAAGTAGAATTTAAAGTAGACTGTCACTCTGCAGAAATCAGTCAGTCACATCTGAAAGCCTTTCAGGATTAAATCCATTGATCAAAAGTGTGTTTAGCATACCCATTTCTTTATGGGATGAACAATAATAAATATTGAACAGACACTCCAGCTGCAGCTGGAGCATTTTCATTAAATAAAGAGATAAACACAACCCAGGGATCTCTCACTAAAACTTGAATACTAAAACATAGTTCTTGTTTTATAGCATCCTCCAGGTCAAAGGGAAGGGATTAATACTGATTTTGCTGTAGTATAAGGTGTAGTGTACCCCTGAAAATGTTTAAAAATGCAGTTCTGTTTTAGAAAAGTCACATTCATCATAGCTGCTCTTTCTGTTGTGGCTGTGTGGACATTTGCTGCCTGGCGATGAACAGTCTCATTCTCCAGTGCAGCATCACCTGCAGAAGTCCATTTTACACGAAAATGGTCTTGGGATTTGACCTTTTTGCATCTCCCTAGCAATACCATGAAAGTTTTTAGATCAAGCTGGAAAGATCTTTCTGGCTTTAGCGTTGCACATCCTCATATTGCCAATGGGTGAAACATGAATGACCCTTTGGAGTATTCCAGGATGAACGCTGATATAAATTGTGTTCAGTCAGAGGGAAGACAGTGTCAATGATGTGTTCAAAACTGAGCAGAAATATAGTTTTTCCTATTTTTCAAAGAAATATTTCTTGTACCTTCTGCCATTTACCTGCTTCATGTTTAATCACCAAAATCTAGCTCATCAAATTTCAATTGAAACTGAAGTAAATGGAACTTTGTTTATATTTATGGAACTTTTTTTTGTGAGGTGATAAGTGAAGCTAATAGTTCTTGGACATGCATTATGTATTAAACCCAAACTGTTGTCAGTCTAAGATTAATGGCGTATGGTACAATGCAGAGTGAACATTTGTTTTAAAAGTGAGCTTGGATTTGTGTTTAAGTCTTCTTGAAAAGCAATCATTCATTCAGCTGAAAGCAATACAGTGATTAGCCAAGTACCTTCCAACAGAGTCTAGGAATTTACAGGTAAGGTGATTGTAGATTTCCTGGCTTTCTTAAAAATGAAGTAGTTCAGGTTTCAATATACCAGAGCTGTAAAATATTATAGCATTGCTTTGAGTAAACCCAGTTTTTTGTAATTTTCTGTTGAAAGTTGTGCTCATTGCAACCTGTAGGAAGAAAAGCTAATGAAGGGAGAGGTGGCTGTGCAACGCTGTGGTTCACACCCATGCATAAAAGACTATCTGCTCAAGATTCATACAAGACTGTCGTGATGCAAGAATCACAGTGCTGTGGACCATATACCAAATGTTGTCATTCTGAGAAGTAGAAGATTCTATGCATTAATGTGGTGGTTTGGGCCTGGCCCACCGAAGTCGTCCTATCAATTCTCCTTTCTTAGATTGACAGGCTATGAGAAAAAATTAATGAAAGGCTAGTGGGCAAAGACAAGAGTTTAATAAAATGGAAAATAAAAGCCACACACAAAAGCAAGGCCAAATAAAGTTTATTCTCTTCTCTTTCCATCAACAGAAGGTGTTTAACCACCGTTATGGGAAACAGGCCTGATAAGCATAGTACTTGCTTTGAAAGACAAAATGGCATCAACGAATTGTCTCCTGTTCCTTCCATCCCCCAGCTTTGATATATGGGCTGACATCATATGGTGTGGGGTGTCCAGTTGGTCAGTTTGGGTTAGCTGGCCCAGTCCATCACTTGGGCATCCTCAGCTGGGGAGAATGTTAGGAAAAGAAAAAACACAAAAAATGATAGGACAAGGGGCAATGGGTGCAAGCTGGAACATAGGAGGTTCCTCATCAATATCAGAAGGAACTTCTTCACAGTGAGGGTGACGGAGCACTGGAACGTTTCAGAAATCTGAAGATATTAGCTAAGATTTTTAGGTAAATTCACACGCACAGATGGCTTAATCTCACAAGACATCTTTTGACATTAAAAAGCCAGTGACTACAGGACTCCATACCTTGGCAATCCTCATTTAATAGGTATCCAAGATTGAAAGAGATATATGATTTAAAATTAATTGCTTCATGCTTCTTAGTAATTGTTGAAGCTTTTTATATCAGCTTTTATCCAAGGAACTCAAAGCATTTTACTGGCTTTAATTAGGTCTCATTCCTTGCAATATCCACCTGGAATAGAGAAATGATGTTTTTTTATTTCTGTAGGCAGAGGAACTTGAGTCTCAGAGGTTAAATGACTTAGCAATGATCACATAAAAGCAAATAGTAAGGACAGGGGTAAATCCCAAACCTCATGCCTTCCAGTTTCCTATCCACTAGCCAAGTTTCTTTCCTCTACATTAAACCCAAGACTTGTTCTTATCTCTCTTGCAATGGTTGTGATTTTGATTGCAGGATCAAAACTTAGGCAATTTGAAAGCCTTTCACCGTTACTAGACATAATAAAATAAAATCAGTAAAAGATCACTTCCTGCTCTCAACTTGAGAGGAAACTGTTTCTGCTTACTGCAGGAGGAGTTATGAAACACCTGTGTAGTCTGCTCTTCATATAAAATTTTTATCTTTGGATATAATCATAATGTGGGTAGGACCAGGTAGCTCATAGCCTCATTCAAGCTGACTTTGAACACTTCCAGCAAAGGGCACAACTGTGCTAGTGCTATCCTTACAGTGAATTTCTTTCTAAGACCTAATTTCAATTTACACTTTTAAAGATTAAATACATTACCCCTTGTCTTATCGCTACATGACCCTGTAAAATATCCATCTCCAGCTTTCCTGTAGGCCCCATTTATGTACTGGAAGGTTGCTATCAAGTTTCCCCATCCTTCGTTAGAAGAGTTCTTCATTATATCTAATGTATTTCTTCCCTCTTCAAGTTTGAAATCTTCACCTCTTGTCCTGCCACAAGAGGAAGTATCCTCAACTTACACTAGGGGGAGGTTAGGCTGGACATTAGGAAAAAATGCTTCACTGAAAGGGTCATTAGGTCTTGAATAGGCTGCTGAGGGAGGTGGTTGAATCTCCATCCCTGGATGTGTTTAAAACTCGTGTAGATATGGCAGTTAGGAACAGGGTTTGGTGATGGGCTTGGTGTAATTAGGTTAATGGTTGGACTCAACATTTTTAAAGTCTTTTTCAACCAAAATGATTATACTAATCTATGATTAAACATCTGTCCCTATCTTTCTTATAGGCCCCTTTTAAATGATGAAAGGCCACAATAAAGTCTCCCTGGAGCCCTCTCTTCTCCAGGCTAAAGCAAGCCCTGCCCTCTAAGTTTGGCCTCACAGCAGAGGGGTTCAGCCCTTGCATTGTTGCTAGGGCCTCCTGTGGCCTCACTCTAATGGTACTGCATGGGTCATCTCACTGAGCAGAGGGACACAATCTTCTCCCTTGACCTGCTGGCCACATTGCAGCCCAGGACGTGATTGGCTCCTGGACTGCGAGTACACACTGCTCATAAACCATCAGTCAATAGTGAATAAGAGTTTGTGTTTCTCCCTACCAGGGATAATAGTTTTGGGTGGGGTTTTCTGCAGATTCTGTGAAATGCAAGAAATTATTCCTGTAGTATGCTCAGTAACTCAGCCTTACAAAAAATACAAAAAGACTATAAAGCAGGGGTCCTCAAACTTTTTAAACAGGGGGCCGGGCTGCAGTTTGTGCTGCCTGGCTTGTCCTGCCTGAGTGTGGAAGGGAGACGGGCAACCACCCGCCTCGCAGTCAGCAGGAAGAAGCCAACTGTGGCTGCTGGGTGTGGGGAGGGGAGAGAAACCCCCAACTGGCAGGCTGGATTGGACACCCTGGGGGACTGTATCTGGCCTGGTTTGAGGACCCCTGCTATAAAGGGTATAGCCTCCTGGAAAAAGGTCATAAGGAGCCATCTCACCCAGGTGTAGTTCCTGAAGCTGGGAATTGCTGCATAAGGCATCTATCTGTTTGTGCAATCTTTATAATGTTATAGTCCATGGTGAGAAGTAGGGGGAAAAGCATTCAATATGATTAAATTAGCAGATAATTGAGATAATAGAACCATAGAAACAGAATCATCAGGGATTGAAAGGGAGAGATAATTCTGTTGTATCTCTAACAGCAACTTGACTGAGGATATTGGAATAGATAATATTATTAGTTTCTTGTTGTTTAAGGTGTATTTTTAAATGATAAAAAAGGAAATAAGCAAAAGAAGTAGGTTAATCAGGATAAATACTATGTTGCTTCCATCTCTCAGCAGCCTAATTTCAAAGAGCTTGAAGTTTTTATCTCTAGAATTTGTTGCTCCTCAGATTTTGATAATGATATTTGACATTAGAGAACTCAGTTCAGACCTTACACAAAGAAAACCAAGTTGTTCATGAAAACATAATTGATTCCCTTTACTTGAGAAAACTCTATGCTTAGTTTTATGTCAAAGCATGAATAATTTTTTATCTCCCTGTCAATGACTCTGACTAAATTCATTATAATAACCCTCTCTGAGTACTAGAGATGGCAAAAGAGTGCAAATATTTTTTTTCAATTCTTCAGCACCAGACGAACCTAAGAAGTTTTATGTGGAGTTGTTATGGGAAGAAATGTTCAATCAAATAGCAAGTTTGAATAAATAATGGAACACACTGATTGAATTTTCCGCCATCCAAGTGATCTTGAGCACTGTGACACAGTCAGGGCTTAACAAAGCTACCCAGTCAAAACAAAGCAGCACATTCTCATTTCAGAGGTGATGTGAATTAATTCACAAAGGTTTGTTACCACAAGTCACTTGCCAAATATTCGCGAGAATCAACTGAACTACCGAAGTTACAGATTAGGAAATTAGAAACTGCTTGTGTTGCACTTCAAAAAAATGGTGTTGAAATGATTTCTGTGTTCACACTTCACCAAGTCTGCTGAACGTTGACTTGACTTTTAAACAGATAACCACTCTTTGAGATTCTCATCAGGGATTCTAAAAAAAGGAGATGCAGCCACTGCAAATGATTTTGCTCAGTGTTAAGTTTGTCATAACTGTCAGAATGTTGTAAAAGGTGTATTTACAGAGCAATATGCTGCTTGGACTCCTGAATGTCTCCTAGACTGAAGATTCTAGAGTGCTGGTTTGTAAGGGCTAAAGAGTTCCCAAGTGACCTGTGTTTTTTCTGGCTTTACGAGTTTATATTGAGGCAATTATACACATTTACATGCCTGAAAATTACAGCCAGCACTCAGGTCTTTTTCTATTTTATTAGACTCTTTTTCAGGCCCTAACTGCTTCACACTGAACTATGTTTGTGTAGATAGATGGCAGGAATTGTGTACAAAATTATTATTATTTTACCTGTTATTTTGCATGCCTTTAAGAATAACTAAAAGAGCTTTGTTCTTCAGTAAGTTTGCAGATGATACTGCATTGTGTGGGAGTGTTGATCCGCTTGAGGTTAGGAAGGTTCTGCAGAGGGACATGGACATGTTGGATCGATGGGCCAAGGTCAAGTGTGGGGTCCTGAATTTCAGTCACAACAATCCTAGGCAACTCTACAGGCTTAGGGACAAGTCTGAAAAACTGCCCAGCAGAAAAGGACCTGGAGGTGCTGGTGTAAAACCAACTTAATATGAGCCAGCAGTGTGCCCAGATGGCCAAGAAGACCAACAGGATCCTGGCCTGTATCAAGTGTAGCATGGCCAGGAGGATTAGGGAAGATATTGCCCAGGGAGGTGGTGGAGTCGCCAACCCTGGAGCTGTTCAAGGCATGGTGCCATGGTCTAACCTTGAGCTCTGTGGTGACAGGTTGGACTTGATGATCTATGAGGTCTCTTCCAACCTTGGTAATACTGTGGAAAAAAATACTGTGAAATGTCATGCCCTTCTACTCAACACCAGTGAGGCCTCACCCATGGTGCCATGCTAAGTTTTGGGTCACTCACTATAAGTAACACATTGAGGCACTGGAATGTGTCCAGAGCAGAGCTACCAAGCTCGTGAGAGGTATGGAGAGCAAGTCATGTGGGGAGAGGCTGAGGAAACTGGGCATGGTTAGCTCAGAAGAGAAACTGAGGGGAGATCTCATTGCCCACTACAGCTACCTGAAAGAAGGTTGTGAAGAGGCGGATGTTGGCCTCTTCTCCCAAGTGAATAATGACAAGACCAGAGGAAATGGTGTGAAGTTGCAGAGAGGAAGTTTAGAATAGATATTACAAAGAAAATCTTCAATGGACGAGTGGTCAGGCACTGGAACAGGCTGCCCAGGAAGGTGGTTGAGTCACCATCCCTGGTGGTGTTTAAGAAATGTATGGACATGACCCTTCAGGAGCTGCTCTGGTGGCAGAGATTGTAGGGTTTTTGTTTTTTATCTGGTTGAATGTGTTTGGTGCTGGTGTCTGATCAAATGTGCTTATGGTTGGACTCAGTGATCTTGGATGTCCTTTCCAACCATGAATTGTGTGTGACATATATAAACTAGATAAATAATTCGAGTATAAGTAAAAAATTCAAGCTAAGATTTAACTTCTAATGCAGGATGTTTCTAGGAAAAACAGCTACAGAAGACAAAGCAGCTCTTTCTAGTGGTGTGACTGCATGATATTGCATGGTCCTTTCTTCATATGTTAACTAAATGTATAATTTAGCTCTGCATAAACTCTTTGTTTATTCATTCCTTTGAAGCTTCAGTAGCACGTTCAGCTCTAACTTGTGTTTGAAACATGATCAAAGTGTAAGGCACTCTTGATAGAAATAAAAGCATGATTAAAGAGGTAGTGCAGTAACAGTCAGTCATTTTGTAAAGTCATTACCCTGTTCCAGACCTCTGTTTAAGAGACCTATTTCCTTACCAAAACAGACAGAGTTATTGAAAAACAAAGGAGGGAGTGTTTTTCTCTTCTGACTGTAATTTGTGTACGTCGGTGCGTGCACACATGCATGTGAACACCTGTCTGTCTCTGTATACAGTCTTCTTTCCTCCTCAAAATGTGTCTGGGAATGCAGCTCCCTAAAACAAACCAGTCCTAGACATGAGAAATTCTACAAAAATCTTGCTATTGAATCAGAATGATTATTATTATTGGTTATAAATAACGTTTATTCAAGCTTATAGTTGCAATATGGGGAAAATAATGTAAAAAAATCCTCAATGAATCTATAAAATATTTCTTAAATAATAGCTAAAATTTAAATTAAAATTTTGAAAAGCTATTCTGAGTATTTTCTTGAAGGGAGTAAGGGTTATAAACCTAAGCCCATGTAGCTAAAATTGAGCTGTATTCAGTTCACTGCAGTGACTGCCTTGACTTACAAGAGTCCTCTACGTCTGCCCTCTGTGTTAGTATTTCTACAGTACTGTAACCCTTTGATATGGAGTTGTGTGTCTGTGGATGCTGCCTTTGAAAAGGGTGGGGGGCAAACCAGCTACAGATCACTGTCTGCAGAAACTGCACACAAGACCATTTAATACACGACTATTAATCTGTAGGTTACTAACTTGTGTTGTTCAAGCTGTCCTAAATTGTGTCAATGATATCATTAGAAAGTAGGGCAGTAAAGTTTTTTTGCTTTTTCTATAAAAGAAATCATGTCCAGAATACTGGCTTTATCTATCTGTTTTTTCTGTGAGAGAGAAGACAGCAGAGGGAAAAGAAATACTATTTTACATATCAATCTTGCACAAATTGCTCAAGATGATAACACTTTATAAGCGTCTTATAGCCACTTGCAGTGCAAAGTGAAAGGGAGAACTTTATAGTTCTCTGGTAAATAGCAATTTGCCAATCTGTAAGCTTCCTTTCCCAGCAACTCAAATCTGAGTCATTTGATCCACAAAATCAAGAATCAGACTTGCTGAGATTGAGAGGAACAATAAACAGTCCAGCCTTCCTGTCTAGGGCAGGGCCAGAGTGTGCTACTCAAGGCTTGTGTCCAGTCCAGGTTTGAGCATACACAAGGTTGTGCTCCACAACTTCTCCACAACACTCTAACCCATCTCGGTGTTCAACCATGTCACAGTCAATGTAGTGTTTTCTTATGTTTAAAGGGAATTGTGTGTATTTTACTTCTTGCTTCTCCCCCTGTCACTAGGAGCTAATGAGAAGAGCTGGGCTCCATCGTCTTCAGCCCATTATTTATATGCATTGCTATGGTTCCCCTGAGTGATTTCTTAAGGCTGAACAGTCCTAGCTCTTTCAGCCTCATATGTCTAATTGTCCAATACCTTAATATCCTTTCATTGTCTTTTGTTGAACTTGCTCCAGTATGTCCTTGTCTCTTTTGCTCTAGGGGACCCCAGATCTGGATAGGCACTCAAGATATAGCATCAGCAGGGCTGAGCAGAGGAGAGGGGACACCTTCCTCACTTGCCTTTGGCTCTTCTAATGCATTCAGAAAGCTGAAGGGGTACATTTCCTGCTCATTAGCAGGTCAGTGTGCACTATGATCACCCAAGTCCTTTTCTGCAGACTGATTTTGTAAATTGTTAGTCCCAGACTGTCCTGCTGCGTGGGGTTAGTAAGCTTCAGAGGCCTGATTATTCATTTCCCATCTGATGAATTTTGTGAGGTTCCTGTCAGCCCATTTCTCCAGCCTGTATAGCTAGCTGCACCTGGACAAGCCTGCAATATATCAGAAAGCTTTTCTAGTTGTAGTGTACCTTCTGCATCCTCCATGTCGTTACTGTCTTCTTGCCACTATCTACCCTGTGATACAACACTAGTGACTGGCCTTCCTCTAGACTTGATGCCAATGACCAGAACATTCTAAGCCTGGAAATCAGCCAAGTTTTTGATCCATCTCAAAGCCCACTTTTATCTAAGCTACACTTCATTACCTTTTTCTGTAAGATTTTTATGGCATATACCAAAAAACTTACTGACATATAGAGAAACAAGTACTGCTCTCCCCTTAGCCACTAAGCAAATCATCTACTTTTAAATTACTAGCAATGTGATTAAGCAGGATTTTCCTTTCATAAATTAGTGTGAACCATCCCTGGTCTCCTTACCCTGGAAATGGAAGCCAATGACCTCTCTAGTTGCTGTTACTCACTGCCAACCTGTAGGGAAGTGATCCCTTATGTAATGGCAGTGTCACGTCATTGGAAGCTAACAACTTGAATGTTATGACCTAGGCTATGAGTACAGGATTTGCTGTTCAAAATCATGAAAGTTGTTACACATGCTTAAACACAAGTTTGCTCTGAGGGCAGTGTGTTCAGCATCCAAGAGAATGCAGGATCTATAAAAAGAATTTAAAAACTGGCAATTAGCGTGATCACAGATAAATGGAGATAATTAAACAAGTTGTTTCCATTTTGGAGCTGTGATGACTTCAGTTGGAGGACACAGATGAATGATTCAGAATGTAAATCACAGGATTTTTACTTTGCTTTGTTAAAAACAAAAATATAATCTTATTAATATTTAGATCATTTTGGCTGAGTTTAAAAGCTTTGTTGCTCATGGGGGGATTTGTTTTATCAGGATTTGTGTGAAGATCTGAATGTAACACTATGATGTAAATCATTAATGAAAAGAATGAAGATGAGATTAGTGTCAGTGCTAAAGTGAGAAGCAACTGGTGGGATAGTTACAAAAGATGTGTTGAGAAAGGCAGTATAGGCCTAGATGTAAAGATGTTCTTGGTAGTTTGGAGGTTATTTTCATTTCAAGACCAATCAGATGATGTCCATAATGTTCAGAGTGAATTAATCCATTTCAACAATGGGGAAAAAAAGAAGTGGGAGGACATTTTATAGTAAAAATTGAGAATCAGTCCTTTAGAAACTTTGAACATGAAGTTCCAATTTAAAGTGGGTGGTCAGACAGAACAAGAGGTAATGGATGCAAGCTGGACACAGGAAGTTTCACCTTCTGACCTTAATAAATTGTGTAAACTGTGTGTTTATCTGGATGTGCTAGGGAAAGTTTTGTCTCTGCCAGTCAATCACAGCATGTTTTTTAGTAAGATTGCCATGAAAGACACCAAATAGGATTCTATGATCACACAGAGGAAAGCATTTATACTACCATCACGTTAAAGTACGAATACGTTTGCAACAGGTATTCCTCTCCTAGAATATTGCACGTAGGTCCAAGGAACAATGAAGATGTCCCTGTTCATTACGGAGGAGGGTGTACTACATGACCTCCAAGGTTCACTTTGAACTCATGCTGTTCTGCTTCTGTGAAGCATTTCATGTAAGAACTTGGAGCAGTTTGCAAACGGAATTGTAAACCAGCCTGACAGAGCAGAAAATACGTATAATCCAGTCCCACTTGTTACGCTTTTGAGGAAAATAGATTATTTCACTAAAGTTAATGTTACTCTTAACAGTTGACTGAAGAGTTTAGCATCCTTTTTGTAAGATGTCCTGTCAGCTGATCTAAGGAATATAGCATGAATGAACCATCTGCTAAACTGATATGATGATTCTTGTGAGATAAACACATTTAGAAATATTTTAGTAGTACAGTTATCAATGCTGCTTTACCATATGGAGGCTCTCTTACACTTCTGAGCTCTGCAAATGATTTTGAGATCCACCATAGAGATCTGGTTAATGCTGTTGATTTCCCAGGTCTACAGGCTACATATTGCAATGCAGCTCATCACACAATCACACAGCTGACACTGATGTGGGATTGAAATAGTGAACTGGAAAAAGGTTACTCTTTTTCATTAAAATTAACATGTTCTATACCTGTGATCACAGATAAGAAAAACTTTAAGTATCCTAAATTTGCACTGAAAGAGTGTGTTGACATATGTCAGTGGACAGTCACTCAGGCAGCAAAACTCTATTAGATCACTTTATTAATGTCTTTGACTATGCAGTTTTATTCCCTGAGGTACATTTACTCACCTTTATTCAGTCTACTTTTAAAAGTCAAGCAAAGAGGTTGATATTTTTCCCTTTTGAAAGTTACACTACAGATTAATAGGTCTTACTCTCAGATTTGTCTTTTCTCATTTCTCCTCCTGACACTCAGCCATTATTTTCCATTTCTCAACGTTATCCTGCAAGTCACAGCCATATCCATTATTACACTAAATTAATTCTTATCCTTTTGAAAAGCAAAAACCTTTCAAATAGCTATAGGCAGTTATCTTTTTCTTCTCCACATTTCTAGGCATGTTGCTATTCTTAAAACCAGTAAATAGAACAGGAATGGAGAGAAGTCATTTGGAGACTATAGATCCCAAGTACTAGATTATTTTTTAGCTTACCACATGTAAATTAGTGTTGCGAACAAGAGATCAGTTATGCAAATTGTGAGAATGCAGATAATTGCTAACAAAGGTGATTTGTATGGCAAATTTGGATATCCTCTGCACATCCCATAAAGACCAGGTAATGCCTCAGCATTTGTGTGCTTCCCTAATCATCACACATGGCCTCAAATGAAGACTTCCTGAACTTTTGCCCCCCCACCACGTTTTACTACCTGGCAATTACAGCATTTAAACAGCTTTGCTTCAAAATCTGGTCTTTTCACAAATTTCTTATTCCACTGGAAAGAAATTCAAATCATTCAGTCTTGGCAAGTAAAATTCAAAAGTGAGCAAATAAGCAAACTAATACAATTTCCCCTAAATGTACACAGTCTCCAGGCACATTGTATTTGATTTGAAGCCTCTTTTCTTTCAAATACAGGATGGGATGAATCGGTGGGTGAAATCAGTAGGAGAGTATTTATTTTGGTTGTTGGGTGAGAGTGAATTTATACTACTATATAGTGTCTCATAAGCAGAAAATGCTGCCTTTTATATCTGCCCTCTTATAAAAGCCTGTAGAATTTCTTGTTTTCTGCAGAATTCCCTGCTGACAGTCAGGACCTCAGGTGCTGTAAGGCTTTCATAGAGATGCCAAAGTGCCTAACCAGACAGTTTATATATGTATATATACACATTTACACACAAATGTAGCTGTTTATGTGCTGCTGATGAATCCATATACATAAACATATATAGCAATATACTATCCTTTTTAAAAATCTGATTCTGTTGATTGCATAGTCCAAATCAGCCTCCTCATTAAATCAATTTAAAAGGGAAATCAATACACTTAAAGAGTGAGATATGTCTAACATTTCTTTTGATGAAGTAAATCCATTCTATACTAAAGTCATCAGAGGTACTGTGGATATGCATCAGCTCAGTGTTTGTATGGGATTATGAATGTACAGGGTATTCGCTAAGTGTTGCTCCCACTAATTATATTCACTACTTTCCACTAAGCCATGCTCTAGCTCTTAGAGATAACACTATCTCTGCCTTGATCTTGGCTTCTGTGGGTCTGTGTGGAGAAAGAGTGAAGATAGGCAAGTAAAGTGTAGGTTTAGGAAAGGAAATAAGTTTTGAACAAAAAAAATTTAGCAGTATGTATACCAGAAGCAAGATTATTTTTCCCCAAAATCATTAATCAAGATAATAGGGAAGCAAGCCTTTTGTATTGTATGTGACTTCATTTCCCTTCTCCTACACAGTCAAAAAGGATTACATTGTGCAGGGCCCATATGATAATGCTTGTAGTGAGGTGGAGAATGAATAAAGGTTCTGGTTTCTCAGCTGTTACGAGCTTATCAAAGCTGCTAGAGCTTATAAAAAATGTGTGTGAGCTCTACTAACAACTACATTTGCATAATTGTTTCTAGAAAAATCTACTTTGGTCTCAGATTGATCTCAGTCCTGTAAAATGACATTGGTGCTGCAAAAGCTGAACAATTTCTTGAAATAAGAATAACACAATGGCTGTGACAGAGATGTCTTTTGTAGGAATTCTGTTATCATTTGGTAGCAAGGTGGCCTAATACTTGAAGGGAGGATTCAGCGTTCAGCGTAAGGGGTACTTTGTCCACTACTGCAGAAAATCAGAAATGGCATGTGCCTGCCTCCCATAATGAGTTTGCAGTTTCAAGGTCAGAGATACGACAGAGTGAGCAAGCATAACATGATGCAAGCATTCTTTTGTCCAGATTAATGAATATGATTGCTGTGTTTGAGTAGAAGTTTAAACAATTTATATTAGAAGGGAAAAAAAACAACAAAAATCCAGACAAATCCAAAATAAATACAGTCAGATGTCTGGTTTATTCTTTTAGGGGAAATATATAGTAAAAGCATTTTAGTGCACTTACTTAGAGGAATAAATTTTATTTTATCTTTCTATTTGAATCTTCTTTCACCCCATCATCCTCAGGCTAATTCCAAACACGGAAATTAATCTACACCAGACCTAAAGAGAGGGAGAAGTTCTAAGATTCAGTGAAATCTGGTGGTTAAACATAGAGGGGAAACTTTAGAAAGGTCCTTACCAAAGCTCTCCATTACTTCAGTGAGTGTCTTTTACATGTCTGCTGTGTTTCATGTTTGAAAATGAAATGTAATGTTGTTGCACAAATATAAATACCTGTGCTTGTTTAGTCTAAACATTAGAGACAAACAGGAGAAACTAAAAGCAGACAGGAACCATATCCAGGGGAATTTTAGAAAAGCTCAAGCCAAACTCTCCTTGGAAATGAAAGAGAGCAAAACAAGGAGCATGGTCAAACTGTGGCTTAAGAGATTCTGATAAGTCATTTAAATAAAATAACTGGGAAGGAAGAACAGCACCGGAACAGGTTATCCGCGGTGACTGTGAAACCTCTATCTTTGGAGAGATTCAAGACTCCCCCAAACAAAATCATGGGGTGGGCTGCAGCTGGTGATTGGGACACTGGTACTCTTTCAAGCAAGAATGTGAACCAGAGAACTTCAGAAGGCTCTTCCAAACATCCTTTCTATGAATACATTGAAGTCATGTTTCTCCAGTGATTACAGTGAATGTCAACAGAAAAATTAGCCAAGCCAATGATTCCTTTTAAGATTGAACATTCCTGCTGTAAAATTAGATCCATTTCATTGTTAATGTATATAAATTATGTCATATCTCTAGTGAGGAAATGAATACAAACCACAAAGCTTGTTTTAAAGATTTGAAAATCTTACCTCTTAATATAATGAAACATAAACTACCTCAGCTAAGGTGCAAATTGGAAATAAAACAGACATGGAAATTGCAAAGGCTTCATTAAGAAGAGAGTTTACAGAACTCGAGGAATATTGTCATAAGCTCTTCAAAGAAAAATAGCATATCTCTGTCATGTTCAGATGCCTTGAAGTAGTTAATAAAACAGTACATAAATGTGGCTCAGTGGACATAACTTACCTTAATACTTCTTTATAAGAAACTCAGAATACATTTCCACAGGGTAAGGGCTGTAGTCTCACAGTGGATTAAAATCACTTAAGTGAAATAAAGCATAATGAGTGCTTGTGAGAAGACAGATTCTTACGTTTCTATTGCCATGGATCACTTTCATAGGTCCAGGTGAAGTGAGGGATGGAATAAGACTGAAATCATTTGATTCTTGATTTCTATCATCCCATACACAAAGACCTAAGTAACACTGAGCTCTACTCTGATTTCAGCTGAACAGTTGTAAATGCAGCTTAATAACCAAGCTGGTTCTACAGCTATTTCCTTCCTGCCAAGCAATTTTAAGATTTACTTCTCTTTCATATGTAAGGTAGTTGCAAGGCACATTATTTACATCACTGCTTTTTGCATCTCTCCAAGTTGCCCCTATTCTTTTCTCATGTAAATTTTCAGAGTGTCAGCTGAACTTTCGATAACTCTTAAAGAAATGAAGTAGCAACCCTGTCACCCCACAGAGGTTAACTACTTTGCAAAGTCAATGGAAATAAATACAGATTTCTGAAAACTTCTATTTGCTGTTAGTATCTCACCTAATCTTCAATAGAGTTTTCCTTTTATGTAATGAAGGTAAACTGCTGTGACAATCTGGCTGTAAATTTGTACCTGCACAGGCATGATAAAGATGAGGGAAATCTGGCTGTGTTTATCTGAAGATTTATATTTTTTCACTTGTCTACACACAGCCCTTTGTGTGGGGAGCTGTCCATCCAGAAAGAATAAAGATAAAAATTCACGCTCCCAGGGCCCCACTCTACATCCACAAGAGAGAAACACCCACTCTCAGGGCCTCATTTCAGTTAACAAGAAAAATAATTAATTATCCCAACTATTAAAGAACTATTTTTGGAGAACCTAGGGAGGCTAGATACTTTCCTGGTGTCAGTGACTGGGAGGTCCATTTGAACACTATTTGAATGATCTGCAGTTGTTGATCTATAGATCTCGACATTCACATTTTCAGCTATGCAAAGTTTCCTATTTCCCTTTTCCTAGAACTTCCCAGTCTACTGAAAAATAAATAAATGTAGCATGATAAATTTAATCCACCTTCTAAGTAAGAGGAGTAATTTAGGCCATCTTAGCAGTGCTCAAGGCTTGGGGAGGAGTGGTTGGAGAGCTGCCAGGCAGAGAGGGATCTGGGACTGTTAACAGAGGGCCAGCTGAACATGAGCCAGCAGTGTGCCCCAGTGGTCAAGAAGACTGATGGCATCCTGGCCTGGATCAGCAATAATGTGGCCAGCAAGGGCAGAGAGGTGATCATTCCCCTCTGCTCAGTTTTGGTGAGGCCACATCTCAAGATCTGTGTTCAGTTTTGGACTCCTCACTACAAGAGGGTTATTGAAAGGGTTGGAGAGGGAAAAGAGGCAACTACCAAGCCAGTAAAGGATTTGGATCAGGTGTCATGCGAGAAGCAGCTGAGGGATCTGGAACTGTGTAGCCTGGAGAAGATGAGATTGAGTGGAGACCTGATTGCTCTCTACAACTACTTGAAAGGAGGTTATAGAGAGGCTGGGATTGATCTGTTCTCCCTAGTGGACAGTGACAAGATGAGGGGAAATGGCCTTATGTTCTGTCAGGGGAGGTGCAGTTTGGATGTCAGGAGTAATTTCTTGACTGAAAGTCTTGTCAGGCATTGGAACAGCCTGTCAGGAGAGGGGATTGAGTCACCGTCTCTAGAGGTGTTTAAGAGAATGGTAGCTATTGTGTTGAAGGGCACAGTTTTGTGGTGATGATAGGGCTAGGAAAAAGTTTAGCTCGATGATCTTGAGAGTCCCTTCCACCTAAAACTGTTCCACACCCACAGACTCTGAACTCTCTCTTCATCCATCCCTGGACAGAATTCAATACATTCCAGTTGCTCTCTCACGTAAAGATCAGTTCTACCACCCTTCTTACTGACCTGTCCCTCCTGAAAATACCATAAACATCCATGACCACATTCCAGTCATATGAGTTGTCCCACCATGTCTCTGTAATTGCCACCAGTTCATAATCATCTGACTGAACACAGATGCCTAACTCCTCCTGCTTATTCCCCATGCTGTGTGCATTGGTGTATAAGCATTTTAGGGAGCGAGCTGAGCGCTTCAATTTCACCCTAAGACAGTGGGAGGCCTCGTGGTGGTCTGGTGTCTTGTAGAACCAGTCATTATCAAAGAACCCAAAGCCCTGCCTGTAGCACCAGTCTTGTAGCCAGGCATTTATGAACTGAATCATTCTATTCCAGCCCATGTCCTCACCCCAAAATGGAAGTAATGAAGAGAATGTAATTTGTGCCTCAGACTCTTTTGCCCAATGTCCTAAGGCCTTGAAGTCTTTCTTCAGTCCCCTCAGCTATGCAATACAGCTTCCTCCCCACCTTAATGGAAGATCAGTAGTTGGTAATAGTTTTTTTCACCAGGTTAGGAAGCATCCTAGTGATATCCCCGATTCAGGCTCCAGGTAGACGGTAAACTTCTCTGTGATGAGGGTCAACTCTGCATAATGGGCCCTCTGTTCACTTCAGGAGTGTGTCTCCAGTAACTAGTACCCTCCTCTTCTTTGTAGATGAGGTTGTCATGTTACTGGAAGACCTCTCCAATCTTTGCAACTGTACTAGGACCTCCAGAATAAGTTGCCTATATATAGATGATAATCTATATCCATATTAGATTATAATCTATATCCTTATTAGACTGGCTGTCTTCCAATAGGGGCTCATATCTATTTCTCAGTGGCACCTGGGGAGGTGAGGCAGGCAAGGGGGATGCTCACCTTCTGCCACGGCCTTGCACTTTTCTCCACTCACTCCTTCTACTTGAGCGTCTGTCTTCCATCTGAGAGGTGCAGGATACAGGGACCCCTTGATTCTGGCTCTTATTTGGCCCTTGTCCAGAATGCAGAGCATGGCTCCCACAGTCTATATTCCTTACAGATTAAAAGGAAGCGTTATTTATGTTAGAGATAATACTGAGATTGGGATTGTACATTCAGGAACACAACAGGTCAAGTAAGAGAAGACAAGTTTGAGCACAACTCGGCATTCCATAGATAGAAAATACTCCCCTGAAAAATGTCAGTCCTGAGTTTTAGTATTTGCTCCCAGAAGAGTGTCTAACTTTTACCTTCAGGAGCCACTGGATGAAATGCAGAATTTGTATATTTAGCGTGCTGCTAAAAATGATTTTACTACAGTCCAGAAACTAAAAATGCCCTTGCCTGAAGCTATATCTCTCTCATATCTATATGGCACATAATCAGAAATAAAACCTTTTTTTAGACATAATGGAACATAGTAACTAGAGCCTGAAATCTCTAAGCCCCTTATCTGCCCGAAGGCCTGAAGTCAGCTTTTCAAGATGGAGCATGACCTTCAATCTCAATAGACCTTCATTTTAGTGACTTTACATAACAGTGGCAATTGTTCACCACAATATTTCACTGTGGGACAAGGACAGAAGAGAATATACAACGTACACTAGAAAGGACCTTCTCTCACATTGCTATTCTGCCCATTTTATGGAATAAAGAATAAACATTTGAAAAACAATGTTAAAACAAATAACAATATAGCACCCCTGTTGTCACAATTTAAAAAGACACAAGGTAATCATTTTTAAATTAGCACATAATAAATAATAGACTGGTCTACGTTGGGAGGCACCTTAAAGATCATCTAGTTCCAACTCCTCTGCAATGGACAGGAACACTTTCTACTAGATCAGGTTGCCCAGAGCCCCATCCAACATGGCCTTGAACATTTCCAGGAGTTGGAGCATCCACAACTTCTCTGGACAAACTGTTCCATTTTCTCATCAACCTCATAGTGAAAAACATCTTCCTTATATCTAACTTAAACCTTTTTCAGTTTAAAGCCATTACCCCCTGTCCTACCACTACATGCCTTGGCAAAATGTTCCTCTCCACCTTCCTTATAGATCCCCATTACATTTTGAAAAGCTGCTGTAAGGCCTCCCTGGAACATTCTCCAGACTGAACAAGCCCAACTTTAGAGCTTGGCCACATAGAAGAGGGCTTCTATCTCTTGGAAAATCTTTGTAACGTTGTTTTGACTTGCTCCAAGAGTTCATGCTCCTTATTTTGGGGGCTCCAGAGTTGAATGCAGTACTCAATGCTGTGATCTCCATAACAATTAACTTGTGGATAAGGTAGCAACTTGTGAAACTATAATTGAATCTGAATTTTGAAAGTCCATTCATTTAATATTTGGTCAAAAACGCCCTTTTATTTCCTCTGATTAATACTTGTCTCCGTTTTCTGCTTTTCTGTCAGTGGACAGGATGGTTATTGTACATCAGCAAGATGGGAATAGCATTGAAGGTGTTTTTGAGTTGAAAAAGGATGGTCTTTGACAGTAGCTTGGCATCACTCCATAAAATACATGTAAAAGAAATTAACAGAGATTATAAATGAATTGCAATTGGCATATGAGTAAAGGTTTTGGCAACAGCAGGGGGGTGATGGGATAAAGATAACTTCTGGCAGCACTCCAGAGAAAGCTGTATGCATGGAACAGACTGAAAAGCTGTGAGTGTTAAAAATAACCTCAGAGTCAAGGGCAAATCTTGGAATTTCCATCCCTGAAAACAAAATGAAGAATGACAATCACAGCGACATAGGACAGAAATAACTCTTTATCCATACTATGCTTTCAGCCTTTGAAGGATTCAGTAGGAAAAAAAGTGTAGCCAAGAGATGACAGAGCCGAGACAGGCAGATATGTGGGAAACTGAAGCACAAAGGAGTAAGTCAAAGAAGATATAGAAATGGTTGTCATCTGAAGAAAAGTTATGGCCTATATAAGGCTTCTGGACATCTGTGCCAGAAGTCTGTAAGAGACTTTCTTGAAAATTACTGATTTTATTTATTATCTGGAGTATTTTCAATAGTTCAATCAAAAACCAGACCTAGATCTTAATATTTCACATTTTCATGGAGGCTTGTTCAAAATTATTGAGAGAACTGTCACAATCATTACTTGTAACAGTCATCAACATTCAGTTTGGCATATTTTAAAATTAAGAAAAAGAGTGAGACATTGGCCCAACACATTGCTTGCTGTAACCAGGTTCGCTGAACAAACTTACAGATGTGGTGCTATTGACTGTTTAAAACAAGAAAGTTGTACATAATCATTACAGAGGATTCTTAACTTCAAAGAGCTTTACTGTAATGGCTTTATCTTTATAAACATCTATAAAGAAAGAAACTGAGCTGTAGATTTGTCAGAAGTTAGAAAACACAGGACTCAAGTCTATCATTCTCAGTGCCTTTTTCTGATAACATTAGATAATATTTTGCTTAGAAAACCTTCAAGAGTGTGGAAATCCATGTTGATCACTAGTTTGGAGATAATATAGAACATGTTTTAAAGAGCTATCTAATGCTCAAGAGTTGCATTGCCACAAAGCTAGTCACGATAGACACATGTATACCAATAAATTGTAAAAGAGAAACATACCTGGACTTTAGCTGCAACACTTAGGTTGAGATCTGACCAAGCACACCTTTGATCCCCCAAACTGTTTCTGAGAATGGTTCAGGATTTATTATTCATTGAAGACCACATTTTGCCTGGGTATTTTCCTCTAGAGGCTGAGGACAATATAACACCAACATGGGCTGTTATATTCCAGTGGACATCTGTAACAAGGACTGATTTAGATGTCCAGTTGCGGCCCTGTATGTATTTCTGCAGTTTGTTTTTCGTTTTGACTTGAGACAGCACAAAGAAGGCAATAACAGAACAGCTTTTATATCCTCTTTAAAGTACATAGTTTCATGAAGAGTTACTAATTTACATTTATGCATGCCTAAACTTGCCCTAAACAAGTATTTGAGCTTCCCTTAGGTCTCACTGTAGAATACCCACCTGTTTTCTTCATCTTTTTCTCCAGAAATTTTTCATCCATCTCTGTCTTAGGACCACAGTAAGAGGCAGTAGCCTGGAGACAACCATTCAGTATTCTGTGATTCTAACAAAGCCACATACATACCCATTTGTCCCTGTTTCTGCAGTTATGGTCTGCTAATTATTTTTTCTTTCCACCTAACAAGAAACATGAGAGTGCACTCAAAATAAATCCTGACCTGTTGCTATGAAACGACCCAGCCTTACTTGTAATCAGTAACCAAAAAAAGACATTGTTAGCTTGCATGGTCCTCTTAGACCTTGCTAAGAAGTAGGATACAACATGCAAAATTCCACCCCCAATGAAAAAAAGACTCTACAAAACAATTAAAAATAAAAGAAAACTCTTAGACCTAACATAGGCTTCTTCACATACCCACACTTCTAAGCTTCTCCAGTCCCTTTTTCTCCAAGCTATCTCAACCCTGCTAGACCTGGCTTCTCACCCAGAGCATCCACTGTGCATTCTGCTGTCTTGTAGATTCAGCAGCAAACTTGGAATCTTTGTTTGTGCCTCAGATCTTTCTCTTCTGTTCCTCCTTCCTTATTTATGATTGAAGCGTGTGATTGCGTTATTTACAGTAGGTCTATAAAACACTTGTGGAAACATTTTTCTGAACAGAACCTCTGAACAAAATAATTGCATTTTAAGTATCTCTCAGATTCTTGTGGGAGACAAAAATGAGCATAAATATGCAATTTACTACTTACTATCATTTTCTTACCTTCGTAGTCATAGACAGGAAAAAAATATATTTGTTCTGACTGCAAAACCTGAGGTCACACAAACCTGAATATTAACCATGTTCTTGCAGACATCATTTCTGTGGCATTCAATAAGACCTCAAAACTCAATACCTGAAGTTTGTCATTCAACAGTACTACAGTGTTTTTCTGTCTCAGAAGATTGAACCCCAAGCACTGAGATGAGTGTCAACATATCTAAGTTAAGCCTTATTAGTAATGGAAACTAAGTATTTGATGAGGATGAGCCTCCTCAAAAATGCAGCCAAATAGTGAGAACAGTAGAAATAGAGGAGCTCATGTATTGTGGTTGTCCATGATAGGGTAGTGTCTGAATGCACACTTGTAAACGGCAATGGGGAGGCATGGAATATGCCTGTCTGGAAAAGATAAGGGAATCTTTTGTCCAGCTTAGTGAAACAAGCTTTCAACTGAAAGATCTGGAGGGTAGTGTCCAAAATAGAAATTCTTAGGTCAATGCATCCACCTGTGGAATATACCTGGGAAAGAACCAGAAGGCACACCACTCTGAGGCTGTATACAACTATGGTACAACCTCCTAAACTCCCTCAAGAAAACCTGCATGCTTGATTAACTCTTTGAAATGCCTATGCACTTATCCATGCAGTACAGTATGGGGAACAAGCAGGAAGATGTCGAGATTTGTGTGCAGACACAGAGCCACAATTCCATTGCAATCGCTGAAACGTTGTAGGATAACTCCTATGGCTGGAAGACTGTGGGTATAACAATTCCTTGTGAGATGCAGGGCAACAAATCATAATACTCTGGACCTTGCTGGCTGATGCAATAACCTGCTAGAGAGAGAATTCAGCATAAGCTGTCCATCAAATTTACTGTGTGTATTTGAGACTACATTCTACAGACAGATGAAGGGAAAAGCTAGAAGTGGGTGTTGAAAATGTATCACTGAGCATGTAAAAGGCAGGTTCAATATCTGCGAACACTAATTTGTTAATCTGTTAAAGTGATGCTGGCGTGTGAACACGTTAAAGCAGGGGCAAAGAAAGGACAATTTTTCTTCTTCTTCCTTTTAAAAATTCACTGGTCCTGGCACTGTCATTGCTTCCTGAAAATAAAAGCTCTCCCCAAATCATTTACTGTTCCTTGTGTAGTGCATGTGACAGAGGGAGTAGCTGGTCCTGGCAAATTATAAAACCAGGCTTGCCAAAAATCCCCATTGAGCTGGTGGACAAAGTCTGATTCTGTTGTTTTCAAAAAACTGTCAAGTGTATCTGATCTATTTATTCTATAAAAAATGAGTTCTATCACAAGAGACCTCCCTTTTGTCATAATTCCCATATATAAAGTTAGATTTGTTTATAAATGAATTTTATGATGTATATTAGACATTATTTCTGGATGCAGTTAGAAATGCAGAACATAAAATACTAAGGGCTTATTTTTTCATGACTGAGAGGTTTTTTTGTGCAAAATCTATAATCCTGTTCTTTTAATTTAAATTTTTATTATAAAGACATCATATTTCTCATATATTTGTTATCATGACTGAAATGAAAAAGGTTTCAGTATAATGTATTATTTCCAAAGATTGATTTCATACTTGAGATATGAATATTCATTTTCTTCTCCTTGGTTAACAATCAAAATAACATAATTACAAATAAATTCATTCTTTATTGTGTCCAGGAAGCACAATGAATGAGAAAAAAATAATAAAAACCATCATATTAATGAAAGCAATTGCTAGTTTGGACTGCTGTTTTGAATATAACTTGTTATTGATGCACAAGAAAAATACTTTTAAATCTCAGAACGCATTTTATATAAAAAAATATTAAATCAGATAATACAACTGTTTGTAATGCATTTTTATCCACAAAGATAGTAATATTAAATTTATTTTAAATTTTTAAGACTTCATAAGAGTTCCAACTATACATGTGTGTAAAACCAGTGACTTTGTAGCTAGCCATCACAAATGTTTAAATAAGTGCAACATTCACCCAGCCTCAAAAGCAGTAAAATAAAAAAATAGCGATTACATTTGCCATTGGCTACTGCATACAGTAGCATAATCTGTGTGTAATTAATTACTGTGATTCCTACCATATGCACCAAGCACATGGTAGAGTCTGAGATGGCTGAAGGTGATTTTAATCTCGTTCCTTCTTGAAGTCACAGCCCTGTTGCTATCTAAAGACCCTTCTAGGACTGAAGAAATCTATAAAATGTGGTACTGAGGACTGACAGTTCCTATTTGGTTCCATGTAGTTAATCAAAAGGGGAGAAAAAAGATAATTTATTTGCTTTTATGACTCCTCTAAACCACAGATTATGCTATCAATATTTGTTATCATGATAGAAGCTGGACAGGCAGTCAAAGTTTTGAGCATACTTTTCACAATCTTTTTGTAGTCATAATGTGGCATTTATTTTATGGAGGTTCTATAAAACTACAACGATGTCTCTTTATGATCACTCTGTACCAAGTTCTCCCATCCCAAACAGAGATCAAAACAGGTCAATCTGTGTGATTTTTCTCCAGGTGTTTTGCTTGCTTGTTTGTCATTGCAAAACTGAGCACTGAAATAGCAAATAAAAATGACTGGATGGAATACAAGTTGAAAGGACTATTAAGAAGTAGGATGTCATGCTTGCCATACCTAGAGTTGTGTGAAAATGCTCTTACACACCTGCTAGTAATTTTCTACAAATGTCAGCCTGGAAAGATCCTAAATTTCTACAAACATGTGAGTTAATAAAGCTTCTTACGTCAAACAGTGGAACGTTTTGATCTTCTCATCAGTGTCAGTGAGAAAAACCAGGTTCCAGAAAGTGAATCTACCTGACAAACAGTTGGTTGTGTTAATAGTCCTAAGTCATGAGTCAAAAATATTTCCTCGAAGCACACAGTCATAAAACCTAATAGCACACTGTACCCTATGATATCTTTCCATAGCTGTCAACACTTCCCAACTTTGTCATCTGGGCTGTTAGCTCCAGTCAGTCTTGAGTGTGTTTGCCATGAGGGCATCAGTCATATCAAAGTCCCACTGATACCTCAGTGGTGACAAGATACTAGATTGTTGTTAATCACAAGGCAAAGGCAGCAACCTAGGAAGAAGGGGAGGCAACATTAATCATATGCATAGACAGCTTGCTGAATCCAAAACTCTTCTTAATTTCTGTCCCATATGCTGTCTGTGGTAGAGTCCCCACCCACCTACCTGTAATCATCAAGCAGAAACCCTTGTACTGCACTAAACATCTTCTGAAATTCTTTCCATCTAGCAGGATTACGATGGAATCATGTCATGCTTCAGTGTTGTATTATTCAGCATAACAAAATAACAGCTGACTCTAATAGAAATGCTGGTAGTCACTGAGAAGCACCTGCAACATATCAAAACAAGACAAAACATGAAATCAGCATGCACCTCAAATGCTTAGCAAGATATGCAAATTGCAGAGGAACTACAATCAGACCCATTGCAAAATCACAAGGAGCAAGATGAAAGCACTGGGTTTGTAATCTAGTCATCGTGCAATGATTTTCTTCCTGCTGCATATCTTGGTAATTACAAATCTATCAATTATGATGCTTCAAAAGGACTGCCTCCCTGGTACCCAATGAACATTTTTGAAGGAAAAATATCACATCTTGTAGCAGACTAGAGAAAACTGGTTTTGCAGGTTAGAAGTTTAATACCATTCCGCAGAACCATTTTCGGTCTCCTGATAGGAAAGGGAGCTTTCTCAATACAGGCCTTTGACCTGTGTCTATTATTTGCATTGCCATGAGATAGAAGCACAGATTTAATCTGCTTTTATAATCTCTCTGGAAGAAATCCTGAGCCTGTGGAGATTAATAGCAACCTCACAGTCTTAGTTCCCAGCCTAAGATTTGGAGATGGCACACGAGGGTATTGTAAAAAGACATTTGGACTACACCTGTACCTTAATTAACAGATATAGAGCTCCACTGCAAAGATTGCTGCATTTGGTCATAAGTGAAACTGCTCTTGTGTATGTTGCAGAGCTCATAAAGTGCTTGGGGGTTTGGAAAATTAATGTTTGCATAAATCAGTGTATTTTATTGTGCGATAGAAACAAAATTACATACTTACTGTCTAAGCCTGGAATCAGAAAAATTATGTAATTTCTTAATTCTTTTTTTATGAGAGTACCCACTTGCTCAGTTGTTCTGGGTTAGGGAAAATAAGGCTTTAGTATCACCTTTCCTTTCCTCTTCTTTTTCCAAAATAGTATCTGTCACATTTTGAACTCTAAAGGAAGCAGAAAGAGATCACTCACACCAGACAGCATTTTTTTCACTGCCCAGAGAGGCTGAGTTGTTAAGAACTATTGGCCTAGGTTATTTTTTTCTTAATGGACCGTTTGTGTAGACAAAAGCCTCCATCTGGTGCAAGAGCCATGAGCACCCCACAGTGAGGGTGATGGAGCACTGGAACAGGCTGCCCAGGGTGGTTGTGGAGTCTCCTTCACTGGAGAAGTTTAAAACCCACCTGGACGTGTTCCTGTGTGACTTGGTCTAGGTGATCCTGCTGTGGCAAGGGGATTGGACTAGATGATCTTTCGAGGTCCCTTCCAATCCCTAATGATTGTATGATTCTATGTATAGCTATGGAACTGGGCTGGCAGAAAATCTTTCCCCTGCCTGCGCTGCAAGTTGAGAAATCATCAGTGCTGATTCCTCCCTGCTTCAAGAAAAACAAATTTGCACCTAGCACCACAAGCCTGGACACGTGGGAGGGGTGAGCTAACCTTAAAGACAAAAAGCTCCAAAAGCCTGGAGGATTAGGAGAAACATTCCTGCTGGACATGGCCATGTGGCTGTGGCCATTGTATGCTTGGTATGTGGCCAGCCATGTGGCCACTGCCATGTTTTATTCCCTGAGCAGCAGGAGGAGAAACTGTTTGCCGCTGAGAGAACTGGGGATGCTTGAGTGAGAGAACAGAGCCCTTAGCTCAGAGGGGTGTCCGCTTTGTTCAGCTGATAGAACTGTCCAAGCAAGAAGCTGGAAAGGGCTTGTAACTCTTAAACCTTTGACAGAGTGCTTGAGAAAAATGGGGATCTGAGATGTTCTAGGAGTGACCTTTCCCCTTTTGCAGCAGAATGTGTGTCCCTTCCCCCAGGAAATTCAGCCTGAAGCCAAAGACCACTTGCATAATTCATTGCCCACTTTTTCTCAGAATGTGTGTAATAGCATTATGATGGAGTTTCTGTTTTATGTGTTTTAATTTGCTTGGGCTTTTCTTATTTCTGTGCTTAGCTGTAAATTTAATAAACCCCTTTTGTATTCCTAAGCTGCTCCATTGCCTGACAAATTTTATCAAAGGCCAGCCTTGAGACCTGGCTTCCTTTCTCCCTGTTGTTGTTTGGTTTTAAACTGGGTAATTTGTGCATGATATTTATGGGATGGTTTCACCCAGCAGATCCTTATTTTATTTCCCTTATGTCAAGAACCCCACCATTGATTGAGCATCCTCATATTCAACAAGCAGATGAGCACTTCCCATGAGCTGAGATCTGAGGTTTGACAGACTATAGTAAACAGCCACAGAGTTTGTGTGTGGGAATCTTTTTGATAGATAAAGAAAGTGGGTAATGTGTGTTCAAAAGGGACAGGAAACAGCAGTTCTGCAAAGCACCGTAGGGACTCTGAGCATTTCTCCAGCAAGCACTCAGTTTATAACAAGATTTTACTAATGATTCTCTGTCTAATTATGTCTGCAGTAAAATAATTTGTTATATTCCTAACACTGGAAGAACACAGAAAGAATTATCTATATGTACAGTTCTCAGAAAAAAAGGAATGACTTTAAAAGTTCTATGTAAGCAACTCAGTATCAGCCAATTTACCTTCAGGGGTTTACTGCCTTGTAATTTTTCCCTTGGCTTGATTTTTCCATGTGCTCTAGAACGGACCTACCAAAGGGGTTATTGACTGTGCTGTGGATTTTTTTCCTTCTTTTGGCATTTTAAATTACTGTGTATTGGCCAAATGCTGTTAGGGAGGTTTTGCTGAGATACTAGTATCAGATTCAAGTTTTCCCACTTCCTCTGTGATGCTCTCCCAAGATCGTGCTTTGCACGTGGTTTTGTTTGAATAAGAAACATAAAGAAAAGAAGCCAAAGCTGTAGTTTCTTCTTCACATACACAACACCCTTCTCCTCAGCTGTCCTCTGCTTTTGACATATTGCTGGCGTAATTCCAAAGACACTTGTTTTCGTGTTTTACATTTAAGTAGGATTTTGAGCAAAAGATTTTGTGACACTTACACATAAGGTGTGTAAGAGTACGGTGTGTCATTTCTTAAATAACAAATAAGCCAAGGTGAAACACGATAAAGTATTCGGACAAGAAAACGTAGTAAATCAGAGACAGAAGCTGTGAGTAGAAAAGCATGTTTCCTCTCCTATCTATAATTAGGAATAGAAGAAATGTCATTTCTGACATGGGAAGATTGATGCAAATCTTTCGGGTTTTTTGTCATTGCAGTTATGGGAGTGAGAAGGCTAATTATCTTCCCAAGGTTAATAAAAAGCATCTATATGAAGTATACTCTTTCCTTGCCATGTGCAGCAACTGTACACCGGTGTAATAACTTCTGAAGTCAATAGCAGCTCTTTCATAGATTTCAGACAATGCTAGATCAGACAGTTAATATCAAAGAGAGGACTTACAATTAATGTCTAGTGAGGATAAAGTGGAACACCCACATCCACAATTAATCCTTCTCATTTCAAGTCATTTGTTGCTTTCATCTTTTGATTCAAGGGTGCCGAAGAAAGCTCAGAATTTCAAGATTGATTTCAAAGGAATTGCCCAAAACCACATTAAATCATTTCAAAGAAAAATGAATATGACCCTTTCTCTCAGTCTTTATATAGCTTTTGTCTAATCCAGAAGTAATTTTCGGGATCGGGGTGTTTTTTCCTCCAGACATTTTTTTTCACAAAAAGAAAAGAAAGCTGAACAATGAACACACTATACTTTGCTATATGCTTAACCAACATTCAGGGTGTTATCACACATCCACTGATGAAGAAAGGTCTCTAATGGAAATACAGAACTATGTGATAGGATTTCAAACAAAAACTTTTATCACTGTTGATAGTCAACATAGACTTTATGGCTAAAGCACAATTTCATCAATACCAAATAAGTTTACTAATTAAAAAAACCCCATTGTTTTGCCACTTTGAATCTTGTTAATGTATCCTTATTATTTTGAGTCAGCTGGATACAAATCTACGCATCAGGTACAACCCAGAAGGCAACATAGCTATTTTTGTATGACCAAAGTAAAATCTCACTTAGTTTCTCCTAATCATAATAATTTGGACAACAGATGTACTCAAAATTTTCTCTTCTTACTGCGGTAAATTTGTCTCCGCTCTGGAAATGTAGAATTGAACTGCTTTGTGCTTTTCATATGTAAATGTGTACTTGGAAAATCATCAACTAATTTCAGTCTGTTTGGGTTGACATGGTCTCTGTGCCAAAAGTTACATTTGCCTTCTAGCTTGGCTTCCTTTTCTCCATCAGAAAACTTACATATATATGTGTGTTTGCATGTGCTTGTAATGAAAATATATATGTGTGCTTTTAACTAGTTTTCTCTGGGGTGCAGATATTCCCACCACACAGAATTAATGCATGGAATAGTCAAAATAGTGATTTCACTAACAGCTATCTAATCTCATCACATCAGCATTGAAACATTTCTTTGTTTATGGCTGTGCTCAGGTTTGGGAAAAATCGTTAGTGTCCATATAACTAACAGTCCCATTAAGCTTTGCTTCCTGTTAAACTTGACAAATGAACTTCTCCAAATGTGGAAATTCTGGGTTCTATCAATTGTAGATGGACCTGATGCTGACATAAAAACATTTATGCAAACCCTGGAAAAACTGTTACAGCAAAAATAATAGTCCATTGGTAGCCTATAATAAAACAAAACTTCTTACCACCTTGAAAATTTGTGGTCTCCCTTCAAAACTTCTGAAATGTTTTAGCCACCATCCACTCTCTCTGTCTCATTGCTATGGTAAATACTCGTATTAAATATTCATTCGGTGCTGTTTAGTATCTTTGTCAGTGACATGGAAAGTGGGATGGAGTGTGCCCTCAGCAAGTTTGCCAATGACACCAACCTATGTGGTGTGGGCAACACCCTGGAGGGAAGGGAGGACATCCAGAGGGACCTTAACAAGCTTGAGAAGTTGGCCCATGCAAACTGAGTGTTGTTCAACAATGGCAAGGACAGGGTCCTACATCTGAGTCAGGGTACTATTAAACACAAATACATGCTGGGTAGTGAATGGATTGAGAGCTGTCCTGAGGAGAGACACTTGTGGGTGTTGGCAGATGAGAAGTTCAACATGAGCCAGAAATGTGTGAGTGCAGCCCAGAAGGCCAGTCATAACCTGGAGTGTATCACAAGAAGTGTCACAAATTGGTCAAGGGAGGGGATTCTTCTACTCTGTTCTCCTCCCTTGAGACCTCAGCTGGCATACTGCTTCCAGTTCTGGAGTCTGGACATGGAACTGTTGGAGTGAGTCCAAAGGAGGGCAATGAGCATGATCAGAGGGCTGGAGAACCTCTCCTGTGAAGACAGGCTGAGGGAATTTGGCCTATTCAGCCTTGTTCTGGGGAAACTTGTAATAGCTTTCCAGTACCAAAAGCTAACTCACCTCTGTCCCTGGAAAGATGATGGAACATGTTCTTTCAGATGTCATCTCTAACCATGTAGAATAAAGAAAGTTTTTTGGAGTAGTCAGCCCAGATTAGCTTTTTATGATGTAATATCAGGCTGGGTAGATGAAGACAGACCAGTTGATGGTGTCTACCTTGACTTCAGAAAGGCCTTTGGCACTGTCTCTATAACATCCTCATTAGAAAGTTCATGCAGTGTGGGCATGAGTTGACAGTGAAGTGGATCAAGAGCTAATTGTGTGACAAAGCTGAGGATCATAATCAGTTATGCAGGGACGAGTAAAAACTGTGACCAGGGGTGTTCCCCAGGGCTCAGTACTGAGTCTGCTCTTTTTCACCTTATTCATCAATCACTTGGATGAAGGGACAGCGTGTTTTCTCAGTAAATTTGCTGATAGCACAAGGCTGAGAGGAGTGGCTGACACGCCAGAGGGCTGTGCTGCCATCCAGTGTGACCTGGACAGGCCATTTCTTCGCTCTCCAGTTCGAGACAGAGAACTGCTGGAAGGAGTCCAGTGGAGCACAATGAACGTGATTGTGGGCCTGGAGCATCTTTTTTATGAGAAAAGGTTGAGAAAGCTGGGAAAGCTCAGCCTTGAGAAAAGAAGAATGAGAGGAGACCAGATCAATGACTATAAATATCTGAAGGATGTCTGTAGGGTGGATGATGCCAGAGTGTTATCAGCTATGCCCAGTGGCAGGACAAGAAGCAATGGGCACAAGCTGGAAAACAAGAAGTTTCATTCAGAAAAAAGGGAAAACTTTACAGAGTGAGTCACAAAGCCCTGCAACAGGCTGCCCAGAGATGTCATGGAGTCTCCTTCTCTAGAGATATTAAAATCCTGCCTGGATGCAGCCCTGTGCAGTGTGCTTTAGGCCGTCTTGCTTTGGTGGGGGACTTGGACTCTATGAACTCTTCAGGTCTCTTCCAATTTCAATGATTCTGTGAAGGGAAAGTTGGAGAGGGACTTATTGTAAGAGACTCTAGTGAGGGGACAAAAGGGAATGTTTTCAAGTTAAAGGAGGGTAGATTTAGATTAGATCCTAGAAGAAACTCCTCACTCTGAGGGTGGTAAAGCAGTGCCATAGGTTGTCCAGGGCGGGTTGTGGAACCCTGCAAGTGTTCAAAGCCAGGTTGGATGGGGCTCTAGGGAAACTGACTGAGAGGTATCTCTGCTGATGGTAAGCGGCTTAGAACTACTTCATCTCTGAGACTCCTTCCAACCCAAGACATTCTATGATTTCATGAAAAAGTGTTTTCACAATTTAATAGTTTATTTATACCAAAATCATCAGACCCTCTTTCTCTTTCTATTGCCAAGCAAGAGCTTAAACAACACAAACAAAAAGAGAAAACCCAAAGGATTTAGGAAATGAAATTTATTTCTTATTGATAGGATTGTCATTCTTTTGAAAAAAGAAATCCCTTCTCTGTAAGTTCAGAGCTAGTGATTGTAGAACTTCCTAACAGTCTACTTAAAATATAGTTGTTCTTTGTCCCAATAGTCAATAACCAAATCAACAGCCTTACTGTTGGTTTGGGTTTTTATAATTATTATTCTCAGTTGTCGCTTTCCTCCCAGTACTTTGCCTTTCCTGGTGATATGAAAGAAAATGGAAAAGCGCTGACTGCCAGAAAGGTGACAGGTATCACTGCAGCAGTTCTTGCAATAGTTTTATTCTTTCATAACACTTAGTAAATTGTTAGACAGCGAGAAGGCTTTCTCCATTACAAAACACATTGCTATATGTCTGTCATTGTAGACAATTAGTGTCATAAGATATAGGGGATATAAGGTTAAATTATCAATTTAATCCAATATTATTGTTTTTTCTGCAGCACTGCTTGGTATCAGCTCTTTTCACAGATAATAATAGACATTAAAATATCAAAAATGTATAACTGCAAACATGAAATAAACTATTAAATAAATATAATCCTAAGTCCTACCAGTTCGCTGTTGACTTACATTTAGTGTATTTCCCTTTTCTACATTAAATCTGTCTAATGTAACAGCAAACATTTCCATAAACACTGGAAAATGAGAGATTCTGGCCGTTAAGCATATTCCACATAGTATTTTTTTATATTACTGATGACCCTGACGATGTTTGTATCATGGGTGATGAGAACTCCAGTAATCAATTTCCTTGCGTGAAGAATTTGATCCTGGTAGAGCATTGCTTCAGCTTGATAAATCTAAAACGAATTTTGACTGCATCTGAAATTCAAACAGAAGGTTGCTCTGGAAAATCTGATGGTATATTAGATCATCAATTAGTGAGAACAGTTTTAAAACACTAAGAGCCTCAGCTAGTCATACCCAACCTTGCTGCTCTGACAGGAAAGTTCATCTTTTAATTCCAGATCTTCCAGTAACCAAGTCCATCACCAGAAAGATACTTAAATAGAAGTCGTAAAAGCTTTGAGGCACAGAAAGATACTGTGCATTATGGAGTCTAACAAGAAGTGAGAGTAGCAATAAAATTTCAATCAAAGAGAGAAAAAGACAATTATAGAAATATTACATCTGATTTTTCTGAAGGAGGGGTACAAAATAGTGTCCAGAAAATTTTTAAAAACTTTAGGTATATATGGGCAAGGGAACGAAAGAGGAGAGGCAAAAAAGATCACAATGCTGGAAGGATGAAAGGAAAGTGGTAGTGGAAGCTGAACATTTAGAAATGTGTGCTCAAGGATGTATTATAAAACTTCTTGTAATGTTTTGAAAGCCTGACTTTGGAAACTGGTCTGTCTGTGAATGTACCTGAGACTTTTCTGTGTTTATAGTGTTACACATCATTAGAAAGAACGTGTTTTGGGCTTCCTTTCTCTTTAAACTTGTTGGAAGCTGTGTCTGGCTCCTGAGCCATTCCATTTCAATGTGTTATATTTGCAGCGTGGAAATTCTGAGGGACTTCGTAAGATCCTGCCTGAAATGATGTTGTAGAGAGGTGGGTGCTGCCCTATTCCTCCAGGAAATTAGTGACAGAATAAGAGGAAAGGGCTTCAAACTGAAACAAGTTAAGTTTAAACTACACATTAGGAGAAGTTTTTCACAGACAGAGGAGTCAGACACTGGAACAGGCTGCCCAGAAATGTGTTTGACTCACCATCCCTGGATGTGTTTGAATGTAATTTAGATGTAGTGCTGGGGGGCATGGTTTAGTCGTGAACTTTGTAGAGCTCAGTTGATGATTGTACCTGATGATCCGAAGGGTCTTTTTGAAGATGGACGACTGTATGATTCTAAGATCAGGGTCTTACTTTCTGCAAGATCCAAAGTGATTTAAAAACAAGTTTACTAGAGAAATGTCCTTCAGTAAGTAATAAGGGAAATGTAGATTTTGAGGGCAGCTAACAAGCACTGTTAGGTGCTAATATGATCGCTTTTCTTCTGCTGCATTAATAGAGAGGGTAACTTGTAACACAGATTGATTCCACATGATACAGCAGTACTTCGTGCCCCAAAGTGCTTACAGTCCAAGCAAGCTGCTACCAGAGAATACAACAGCTGGGGAAGCAGAAGGTAGTAGCAAAATTATAATCAGTGCAATAAACTGATGAGTTATAACTCATCAGCTCATAATCCAACACATAAGATGCTATCTAACACTGTCACTATCAGGCAATTAATCATGTAAGCTCTGCATTGTGTTTAAAATCTCGTGAACATGAACAATTATGGGCTATGGGAATTTTCATCTAATGCTGTTGTTGAGTGAAATTTTTATCATCAAAGGAAAAACAAATCAGACATCAAATGCTCTCTCAACACAGAGTGGGGATAGGGAGAATCTTTGCTCCCTGTATGAATATTTCAAATCACTGTAACTGCCACTTGGTTTGACAATCTGAACAGAGCATTGCACGGTTACCAAGTAATTGCACGAGGTGATGTGATGTATTCTGCACTGTCCTGGAGTGTCTGAAAGTTAACCCCAGACAGAACACATCACTTGCTTCTGGACTACTGCTAACAAGATACAAATTGTGGCAAATACCCAAATACCAGTAGAGATACTGTGACTTCCTAAAGATCACTAAATCATAGAATATAATAATATATAGGCGTCTAGAAAACAAATCGTATGAGGAGACGCTGAGGGAGCTGGGCAGGTTTAGTTTGTGGGAGGCTGAGGGGGGACCTCATAGCCCTCTATAACTACCAGAAAAGAGGTTGTAGAGAGGCGGATATTGGCCTCTTCGCCTTAGTAACTAATAACAAAACCAGGGGGAACAGTATGAAGTTCAGGCAGAGAAGGTTTGGATTGGATATTAGGAAGAAATTCTTTACAGAGAGAGTGAAGAAGCTTTGGAACAGCCTTCCCGAGGAGGTGGTTGAGTCACTGTTCCTGGAGGTACATAAGAAAGGAGTAGACATGGTGCTTCATGACCTGCTGTAGTGGCAGGTAGATGGGGTGCCATTTTGGGTTTATCATAGAATCATTAGGGATTGAAAGGGACCTCAAAAGATCATCCAGTCCAATCCCCCTGCCACTGCAGGATCACCTAGACCAAGTCACACAGGAACACATCCAGATGGGTTTTAAATATCTCCAGTGAAGGACTCCACAACTGTCCTGGGCAGCCTGTTCCAGTGCTCCGTCACCCTCACTGGGAAGAAGATCCTTCTGATATTTATATGGAACCTCCTGTGTTCCAGCTTACAGCCATTGCCCCTCATCCTATCACTAGATGCCATTGAGAAGAGCCTGGCTCCATCCTCCAATCAATTATTTAGGTTCAGGTATTTAGGCTTTTTTTTGTTGTGGGTATGGTTGGATTCAGTGACCTAGGAGGTCCTTTCCAACCATGATTTTTCTGTGATTCTGTGGTGGAATTACTCCAGTGGAAGAACATATTTGTTCAGAGGTCTGGACGTCATGAGACACAACAAGATCTTGAGAGAACTGAGGTTGTCCAGCTTTAAAAAGAGACATCTTACAGCTATCTACAAGTACTTAATAAAGAAGTATAAGAGACAGAGACTTCTCTGGAGCAACAGAACCAGAGCCTGTGGAAGCCAACTGCAATTGTTATTGATATAAGGAAAAAAAAATTGCACTGTGAAGATATGGAAATATTGTCCAGAGTCCTCAGAACTGTTGGAGAATCACCAACTATTGAGATATTTAAAGCTTAGTAAGTTCTAAGCAACCCTAGCTAACTTCAAAGTCTTCTATAACTGCATGAACTTGAACTGAAACTCTGTAGAAATACAGAAACTGACAGACGTACATGGAAGTTTTATTCTGCAAACACTGACAGCAGCAAAAGCAGTTCAAAAGTCTTTGGTTTTCCGCAACCAAAGTTTGTTGGCATCCTTCAGATTAAACTACTAACAGTAAAGTTATCCTTTAGAAGTAAAAAAGATGTTACATACTCTATGTAAACATGAAATATTTTCAAAGAATTTAAAAAAGAGTGTGAGTTTACTTAAATGAACCTGTTAAAGATGAAGCTGCATTGTCTGTACTGCAGTTTTTTGATTGGTCTGTGATAAGAGATTGAATTAGAAATGGGAGAAAAACTCTTAGAAACTGCTACAAGAGACTGAGTTAATTTTCAAAGAAAAATAAATTGCTCTGTTCAGAAAGAAGCATATGGAGGTTACTGGTGATAGAAGCATGAATGTGCATCAGAACCCATATTACTGAGAGCCTGAAAATCTTGTGAAATGTAGAGACAAACAAGAACAAGTATGTGGATCTAATGCTGAGGTGTATTGGGAAAATGGAATAAACTGAAATACATTTTGCCTTCTTTTCAAACATTTCAAGCATGATCATTGTGTGTGGACAGCACAGTGTTAAGGCAGTACCTTGTGAGGAGGTAGATAGAGCTGTGACACAAGTTAAGTGAGTAGTTTATAACAGAAAAGGGACATTTTAATCTTCTAAGATGGATGTTAATACAGAGCACTGGAACAGTCTGCCCAGAGAGGTCATGGAGTCTCCTTCACTGAAGTTATTACAGACACATCTGGACATGTTCCTCTGTGATCTTCTCTAAGGAATTCTGTTCTGGCAGGAGGATTAGACTAGATCATCTCAAGAGGTCACTTCTAACCCGCACTATTTTATGATTTAAGCCAAACATGTGGCTTTAACTGACAAAGTTATTTGGTGAGAAGCTAGAAGGGGGAGACTGGACGAAACAGCATTCTACTGCTTTCTAAATAAAACATCAAAAGAATGAGGACAGTTGAAGCTCTCAGAGCTTGACTCAGAGTGGTTCCTGAATACAGCTCCTAATTCTTCCATCTTATGGAGTCAGCTTTCTGCTGAAGGGGAGCAGCTGTTTGGACATGTCACGGCCACAAACAAAGTGCCATCTCCTGGCATCAATACTGTCTATGGGAAAGCATAGTGGCCTTCTACATCTTCTTCACACAGGGACTTTGATTTCTTGGGCAGATAGCTCAGAGAATCCCATAACGTATGAGGAATAGCTGAGGGAACTGGGATTGTTCAGTTTGGAGTAAAAGAGGCTCAGGGGAAACCTTATTGCCCTTTACAACTGCCTGAAAGGAAGTTGTACAGAGGTGGGGATCAGTCTATTCTCCCAGGTCACTAGCAATAGGACAAGAGGAAATGGCCTCAAGCTGCACCAGAGGAGGTTTGGATTGGATGTTAGGAAGAATTTATTCACTGAAAGAGTGGTCAGATATTGGAACAGGATGCCCAGGGAAGTGTTGGAGTCATCATTCCTGGAGGCATTCAAAAAGTATGTGATATGGTGCTTGGAAGCCTGATTTAATGGGTGTGATGGGGTTGGGTTGCTGGTTGAACTTGATGGTCTTGTAGGTCTCTTCCAACTTTAACGATTCTGTGATTCCAGGATTATTTGACTTGACACTTCCTGTTTCCCATAAGATGTATAAAGGCAGGTATTAGTGCAGTAATTACTCAAACAGTGCTGTGTTCTTAACACAAGCAGGGAAATAAAATAGATCAAGGAACATGGCTGGAAAATATTCCTGAGGTTCTCACTGCTTTTACTCCTTGTTCATTCTCTCTTCAACTGCATTTGAAGGCAGAAGATGAGTCTTTATGTACAGAAACTTGTGCACCGAGACCGCTCACACACAGCTCTTAACAAAAGTGATTCCTGCACAGCACATTTTGCCACATCACATCAAAATCGAAACAGTGAGATATGGTACAACTCATGGCCACACACAGCTTGCACTGCACAAAACAAGATCTTTTTTCTTTTCCTTAGGCCATAGACGTAGTGTTTCCCTGATTCCCTGATTCATTTCCCAGCCTAACATTCTGGATTTCAGTGAGCTTGGTCATGCATGGTCCATTGTTGCTTTAGTTACCTCCATTCACTGCCATAACCAGACACGACATATTTGGGACACAAAGGATAACTAAGCTTATTCATCTATGACATTTATCTTTGGTGTAAACTAGGCATCTAGCTATTTAAGGATTTAACTAGTGAAAAATACTGTTTGAACCAGTAAAGCACAAAATATTCACTAGATACAGCCCTCAGGACAGTAAATCAAACCCTCAAACCATTAGGAATCTGATATATCCCTTGATCCAAAACAATAATTTGAGGATTGATGCTTCCTTGTTGCCCCTGAAGCAACTATTTTCGTGAGATTTTGCTGAAATAATTGCAAAGACAGTAAACTACATTTCTCAGTCCATGTATGTAATCCTTCAAGAGCTCATGTTAAGAGTTTGCACATTACAAGTCCTTCCCACTCTTGTAGAAAAAGGAAGAATCACGCCCAAAAATTAATACATGAAACGGAAAAAAAGATAAAACCAAACCCGAATCTTTTGTTGTCAGAAACCTAGATGTCTCCCATAGTGACTGAATCAGCTCCTGTCCCCATTTTCACATGCACAAGAAGAGGTCTGTGGTTAGAGAGGGTAATTGGGTCCCAAAACACATAGAAAACAAACAGATGCTTACACAAACAGAACGAGGACTGTTACTGGACCCTCCATATGCGATCCACCTTCTCTCTTCTTCCACCACTGCTTGGCCCCAGTTTCTGCATGAGCTGAAATTAGACTCAGTTTTAGTAAGGTCATATCTTACTAGCAGAAGCATCTGGTGTGCTTTACAAAATACTCTGTTAGTTGAAATGTACTTGAATATGTGAGACTTTCAGATACTATCCCAATGCTTTAGAGTTCATATAGCATCCTAAATACCATGAAATGAAAAACAGGATCTGGCAATTCACACCCGACATTCATCTAGAGATATCTTAAAGAATGTCAATTTTTCAAAAAGAAATAAAGCACTCACCTAGCCTCTCAGTTCTGTCTCCTTCTAAGTGTTTCATGTTAGACTTTCAAAACAGCTTTTTCTTCCTATGTTTTGGCCAGTGTTTTACATTCTGCATCCAGTTTACTGCAGCTGCGGTGAAAAAGGTCTAAAATGTTGGCTTGTCTGAATAGGTCTGGGTTATTTAAAACCATGGATACTGTCCTAGCAAAGGGTTTCTTGACTCCATGAATAGAAAGACCAAAGAACAGAATGTTTAAATAATGCGTATAAAGAAATTACTTATATGCAGTGATGAATATACTAGAGCTTTTATGAGTGAGGAAGGAGTAATATTGAGACTGTTCTAAGAGTTGTGGTATCATGGCTACAGTATTTAAACTAGAACAAGAAATGGCTTGAAAAATCTTCCTAATAGATTTATGTTGCTGGGTCAGACAGAAATGAGAGGAGATATCTTTAGATTGTGCTAATTCCACTTTTAAAAGCTGCATAAATGTTATCATTGACCTTGACGGAATAGAATATAGCTGTGTGAAAGGGAATGGCTGTGAAGAGCTTTTTAGGAGGTATTGTTTTACAGGAGCAGTGGTAGTGAACAAATAAGAACCTCCACTATAAGGATTTTAAGTCAGTTTTTATTGTCTCAGAATAGCCAAAAATCATAATGCTTCCAAATGGTTCTTCACTGAATGAGATTTCCTTTCCTGTTTGTCTGCTTTGCTCACTCTTGTAAGACTCAAGCCATACTAAGTAACATTCAAAATCCATGATTCACATATATTAGTGGGATGAGATAGCATGGCACGGGTCTTTTTGTGGCTTTGGATGCAAGACATGACTTTTACTCCTCTTGCAGAGGAAGAACTTTAAGCTGCTTTTTACACATAAAAAAACCCTCAAAAAAACGCAGGTTTGCTAAGCTAAGTGGTAACCTTCTTAAAACTTAGAAAACTTCTGAGATAAATTCAATATCATATATTAAAGGGTTTACAGATATACATTGATTATGATCTTGATCTCCACCTGGGGCTTTATCATGGTGAAGTCTACTGTATGTTTTCATCAGGACCTAAGCAAGTCTTATTGTGTGCTGGTATTTCATACACAGCTATTTCCCTTGCAGACATCTAGAGAGAAATTTAGCTCCAGTTTAAAACATATATACTTGTACTGCTGCTTGTAGGTATCTATGTGTGCATTAGGGACTTCATTCAACTCTCTATGTAGAAATCTTACAATGTCCATGATATCCTTGAGTCTTCTTGTTCTTCTAGCTACTTCTGTAGGCAAAATTTTCCAAAATGTCTATATCAGTTCACCAATCCTCAATATGTGCTTTGGATGCCCTAGGACATTTCAAATAGCAAGAGATCTTCAGCAAACTAAATCATCTCTATGTCTTCACAGAAGATCTTAAATGTTCAGTATTATAGGAAAAACGTATACTATGCACTGTGATAAGTCAGGAGTTGGTTTAAACAAGCCAATGCCTTATAGGTACAGAAGTGATCAGGATACTCTTAGAGACTAACTAAAGGTTACCAAATGTTCTTTACCCAACCATGCTTTCCATTTACTGGCAAAAAATTTAAAACCAAAAATTCTTCAGATTGGTTGTTTCTGAAAGCAGAAACATTTATCTATCCCAATTACCATCACAGCTGGTGATGTATGGAAGAAAGTCCTTTGCCATCGTACAGAAACACAAAGGTGTAGCAGATCTGGGACAGAGCCAGGCTATAAATTTTTTGTCATGAAGAATTTTGCATGATGAAACCATGGTTTAATACTGAAGGCATGTGAAGTATTGTCATCAGGACCACAAATAGGCTAAATTGTTCTGTTCCCTCACAGCCTTACAGGTCACCTGGTTGGCTCAGTTGGTAGAGCATGGGACTCTGAATCCCTGGGGTCATGGGTTTGAGCCCCATGTAGGACATCTTCAGGCAGTACTGTAGGCTTACCCTGCTCCAGAAGGGGGGGTTGGACTTAGATGATCTTTCAAGGTCCCTTCCAACCTGTAACCTTCTGTGATTCTGTGATTCATCCTCTTCCTTTCATCAGTATTTATCCATCCCACCCTGTTGGTATATTTGCATCAGGGGAGCACTAGAAGTCACATCCTTCACATGACCGAAGTTAAAAGTAAGACTCATCTACTCAGAATGGTTTACTGAATAAAATTCCAGCCAAGTTGTGTCATTCTAAGAACAGGATATATGATCAAACTACATGTCCCTTTAGTCCTGTATGCTGTCTTTGGCAAGTGACAGTAGGCAACAGCTCAGGAATTTCGTGCTCAAGTGAAAACAGTGCTTGTTCCGCCTAGTGGTCCTGAAAGCACTGCTGTGGGATGGTAAAACACAGTTTATAGGTGGAAGTAGGATCATGCAGAAAGAGAGGTTCAAATCCATTAATCTCTGTGTCACTATTTTAGCGCTCTGGCAAATTTGGACACACCTAAGTCACATAAACTGTACATTGTACTCTCTTCAGCTAGGCAAAAGCCTAAACTCTATCTAGTCTGCAGAAATTCTAGCCAAAATTCCTCCAATTTCTTATGTTAATGTGCCAAACTGTTAAAGACTTTTACAGGTGGGAATTGTATCATTCTCTGCGACATTACAGCCACTTTGAAAGTCTCTAACATTTGTCATCAACCTGGCTTGGAACACTTTGAGTTTCTGCAAGGATAGAAGTTGTGAGAAACAGAAAGAATTAGGAATGCAGTTTTGAAGGTAATGTCTTTGTAAGATCATAGGTCAAAGAAGAAGCCACAGGTAATGTGATTATTAAATCTTCTGGTCTGGAAGCAGTCTTCTAAATACATGTACATATAAATACATTTACACACACATGCACAGGCTGGATGCAACCTGAGTGTATTATTAATCATTCACTACATTTGGGGCCATTAGCATGGGCTCAAAGAACAAAACTTGTAATAAGACTTCATGACTATGATGCCAGGAGAACAGTAGAAGCCTTGCTGAAAGTGCAAATAAGTGTTAGCTCTTCGATCTCCAGGGAGCCAGGGGCTAAAACTGATGGAATATCTGAAAAATTCTTCCTGAAGAGATAAAATAATTCATAAACTTTAAAGAAATTTCAAGAATTAGGCATTTATGTTGTTGTTTCCATTTTCAGAAACTAAGCATATATTCAGATGCTGGAATAAAAGTTTTATAATTTTAAGCAGGTAGCATTCCTTTCTTAAATGTTACACTATTCAGAGCAAAAGTTTTGATTCCTTGGTTGTGTCCGTGAATCCTTTCACAAAATTCCTTTGTAAGAGAACAAGAAAGGGGAAGAAGAGGTATATGTATAAGGAAATAGCTTTTCAACTTTGAAAAGTGAGGTCCATTTTGGATATTCTGTTATTGAAAAATCACTCAGTCTTTGAAAAAGAAATTGATTTCAGATGTGATTTGTCAAAAACATGTAATGCTTTCAACCAACTCCAGCAATTACCATCCACTGAGAAAGGTAACTTGAATGTGCTGCTCTGAGAATTAACACCCAGGGTGTATTTCCATTTCTGCCATTGCATGAAGCTGTGTGTAAAAATCAACAGTTTTTCTTTGCCACAATAGGGTTGAGTTCCACGTACAGCAAAGACTAGTCCAGATGGAAAAGGGGTCTTGCTGCCTCTCTACAATGAGAACTCAAAACATGGTATTTTAAACTAATTACCTCATGAGATGAATAAATTCATGACTCTGGAAATTAGTGTCAATGAAAATTAAAAAGAAAATCATCTAAATAAAAGTAAATCATGAACAATATATAGTTAGGAACAAGTATGACTACAAATATGCAGCCATCACTGACTGCAACTACAAAAACACATAGAAATACTTTCTCTTTTTCTTCTGGTGATTGATACTGAACACCCAAGTAACAAGGGGAGATCTGGTCCTTTGCTTTCATGAATAATGCAACGACTGCATTTGCTAAATGTAAAGAAATATGAATGTGTTCAATAAATAGCATAAGTACCAGTAAGAGTCAAATTAAGAGATACGCTGCTGAAATGTAAAGCAGCAAAGGGACAGCACCTGTTACTAAACCACCTAACATTTTCTTTCACAGTCCTTCATTACCTCATGTTTGAAACATTGCTGTTTTCACTCACTTTCCCTATGCTTAGCATTTGCTTTAAGTGCTTATAGATGTAGATTTGAACAGATTGGTAGTAACAAGAGGATTAAATGGTCAGCACTTGGTGTTTTCTCCCAGGCTAAGGCTTCCGTATCAGCAGGCATGAATTTTGAAATTGAACTCAGAGAGACTAACCTAAGTTTAATTTTGCCAGCACACTGGCCAACACTTTACGCAGCATGTTTTGTTATTTAATTTTAAAAATTAAAGCCATGATAAAAGAGAGGATGATAAGAAGGGAAAGAGTAGGACAGTGAAGAGTAATCTAGATTAATTCATTTAACTGCATGAGATATTTACTTATAAATAAAAATTGGCTACAAAAACTATTTTATTTCCTTTGTGTTTTCCTCCGTTAAAAATTACAATAGTATAATCAAGCTACTGCAGTTATCTACTGCTATCAATAGGAAGAAATTCTCAATTTTTCCAATCTTGGTTTGTTGGCCAGTGTTGACTCTTTAAATATTGACTACAATGTCTAGATTGTTGGCTAGAAACCAATACCTCCTTAGGTACCTAGCCATGTGTGTCAAGCTTCACCTTAGAACTGATTTCCTTACTGCTATGTTATAAAACCCTACAAATAAGGGGTTTTTTTTCTGGAAGAAATTCTGACAGGTCCTTAACTAGGTAGCACTATTGAGTGCCAACATAATTAGTTGGGCAAATCACACAAAGCATGCAGATTGTCATTCATTTCTGATACTCCTCATATCATCAGGCCTTAGTAATTTTGCACCTGTCTTCTCAGCTGGAGAATAATATTCTACATATTTTGACTTATACAACAGACAAGTTGAATTTCCATGAGCTAGTATGAAGTCTTCAAGAAAAAGTCACACTGCTTCAGAAATACCTACTTTCACTAATATTTCTTTTTTTTGTTTTCAAAGTCCTGCTATTTTTGGCAGGAATAAGGACTGCAAATTTTGTAGATTATTGGTATCTACTTGGCCAACTTTGTCCTTTTCAAGCAATTGCTAGGGGAAATCCCATGGGACAGGGTACTGACAGGTGAAGGGGCTCAACAGAGCTGGTTAACATTCAAAGATGACTTTTTGAAGCCCAAGACAAGAACATTCCAACAGGAAGGAAGTCAAGGAAGTGAACCAGAAGACCTACATGGTTAAAATGGGAGCTGCTAGGCAAACCCAAGAGGAAGAAGAAAGTCTGCAGGTCATGGAAGGAGGGGATGGCCACTTGGGGTGATTACAATGTTTTGTGGGGCATGCTCTTTGCCCACCCTAGAAGTGATGTAACACACTGAACATCACATAACTTTGCAAATGGGAGAGATTAGGGCAGTTACCATCCAAAAACACCTCTCTTCTAAAGGATAGTAGCCTACCAAACTCCCTTAACACTTTCATGTACTGAAGTCATTAATCTTGCCTCCCTTATAGCATAAGCCATAAAATTTCAACTAATTTGTTCTTGTGCTGGGCCCCCTTCCTTCTCGGGGGCAGGAAACACCATCTCAGCTGCAGCGCTGAGCTCAGTGTCACTGCATTCCACCTATTACTAATGAGCTAATTCAGAGCATCATGATTAAACCAGACAGTGTCTTAAGTTAGGAGAGAGTTTTAGTTTGTTTCTTTAAGAATGAACCTGCTGTAGACAATCTGGGTGCATCTCCTTGTTCCTTCAGTCTGGTTTCTACTAGCCTCTGGACACATTGGCTTCACTGAGTCAAATTTTACATAGAGATAAGGGATGAACCTTTTTTTTTATAAAACTCATGCAAATAAATATCTATGTAATGAAGTGATGCCCTAAAAATTCCCCTGTTGAGAGGACGGTTGTGCTTTAGGCCAACCATATACTAGAAACTGGAATATCCATAGGGAGAATTATCTGATGGGGGAATAACTCAGCATAATTTGCATCTTACTACTTCTCAGTGAATATAGGATATTATCTTATGCTTGAGATCAGAGAGAACTATGAGTGAAACTTTTGTAGTAGTCACGTATTCAAAACATCTTTCTCTCATTTAGATTATTTGGTAACTAACATGATGGGAGGTATCACATTGCGATACCTGACCCAACTGATGTCATAGTAGCATCAAGACAGAGATTGTGCAAGTAACACTTTGACCATTTTGTGCAAGACAGTGTAAAAAGTATAAATGTCTGCATAGTCTTGATGCATGAGGTTGAAAAGAATTTTCAGATTTTCTGGAATAATTTTTGTTGCCCGTGATGCCACCTAACCTGGGCTACAGCACTGTTGCATCATAGTCAGGGACTGTGCCTGGCTGCTCAAGCTGGATGAGCTATTCTCTAGTCAGAGTGACTGTTTTTTCTTTGCCTGTGCAAGCCTTCATTTCCAGGTTACTGCCCACTGGTGAATTTGCCACTCACTGCGTATGCTGGAAACATCCCCACTAAAACAACCAGCCCACACAATCACTGGGTACTCCATGAAACATGCGCAGGCATTATGGATTTGGGCTGGACTGTATCTTAAAGAAATCTGTATATGTAATGTGATGAGTGTGACCTCTGAGATCGGTACGATAGCTCTACTAAGGAAGAGCTGAGGGGTTGCTTGTTGCTTGCCTTTTTGTTTGCAATATATTGAGATGCAGGGTTAAAATATAGCTGTTTGGTAGGGAAAACTAAGGCTGTGAGAAAAAGTGGTTACACAGGTAAGAGCATTAGGTCAGGGGGAAACTGCTGCTTGGAGCCTTCAAAAGTCAAGTTACTTCAAGTGAGTGTTTCTTATTGTATGTGTTAACCTCAAGGGCAAATTGTTGCAGAATACAGTGGAAATCCTTAGTATATAATACATTTAGCAAACAGTAACTATCCAAGAAATCAGAGAGCCATTGTATGACCTTCAGGCATCCTCTCTGTAAATAGGTAGAACATCCAAGTGGTCACATAGATGTATTTGCATAGATTTAGTCCAAGTCAGTAGAGCAAGAATAGAACAACCTTCGTGCATCACTTGTTCGAGTCTCCAAAACATACCAAGTGTCCAATTTGCTGAAGGAGGGGAAGAAATAGCTGTATGCAGTTGGTGGTTTTGGAATGTTGCCCTTTAAAGCATGGTCAGACATCTTTTCAAAGGTTCAGGAAGTATCTGCCAGGCCACATTAGAGTCAACGATCCTTTGTACACTTGGTGGTGTCGAGTTTTCCATGTCACATCTGCTTCCAGGCCTCTGGTAGACATTTTTAGATTGATTTAGATAGGTATCTTTTGTCATAAGTTGTTTCATTCCGTATTTACAGCAGGGGTTCAGCTGCTGCCGGTTTCCACAGCATGAATGACAAAGCCCTGAATTTAGATGGTGATATCAGCAGATGTAGGGGTTTCTAGCTTTCTCAGATTTGCTGTTAGTCTGGTCTTTCAGATTACTGCTCCTTGTCCTCCTCCTGCCCCAATAGTCACACTGTGTCACTGTGCATAAAAAGTCATCAAACAGGCTGAGTGTGCCAGCACTTACACTGAATTTTCAAAACTGTGTTCAGTTTTGAAGATGGTCAAAGTCTGAAAATCACTGTTTTTGCTGGCCATTTGCATCTTTCCTTGACATTTACATTAAGCTACATAGCCAGTACAGCAATGCAGGTAGCAAGTCAGTTAAGAGGCGCTGCTTCAACAAGGTGGAAACTGAAGACAAATGCAGGCACATTTCTCCAAGTGTTCAGAGAATTAACAGCAAGAAAACAAAATGCCCTTGAGGTTATGTTGGCCTTGTCAGAAGATAATTTTGTCAAAAGACAACATAACTGCAAAAACCACCAGTTTTGTTACGTTAAAAAGCAGACCTTTCACCTGCCTTGTTGTCTTAAGGAATGTACTTTATGATTTCTACTGCTTTCTACTCAGCAGCATGAGCTGCTGTCCACACAAGGACTTCCTGTTTCATCCTCAGTTGCCAGAATTTAACTCAGGTGTATTTTACACTAAAAGCAGATTCATGAGTCCATGAGAAACCAGGTTTGCTACATAAGCTGGCATACCTTTGCCCATGTTAAAGAAATGACATGAGGACAAGATTATTGAGGACCTTCTTTACAGTGTTGTAACTAGTAGGGGTGCTGACATAAGCATCAGAATGAAAGGAACCTTGAAAATGGCTTTTTGCTTCTTGTGGAATTAAATATTTACTAAAAGGTTTATACATTAGGAAAACCTGCTTCATTTAAAGTGCCATTAAGTGTTGGAACACGGAATCACCATATACAAAAGTTGTGCACATATGGAGCTTAAGAACAAGCTTTGGCTGCAGGTTGCTAGAGTTAGGTTGGACTCAATGATCTTCCAGGTCTTTTCCAAACTAAATGATTCTGTGGCCCTAACTGGTCAGATTCTGACTGCTATGTGCCACAAGGAACTAGATGCAAAACGAAGGTGTTTGAGGCAGTGAAAGCAGCCAGGCTATGGGCAGGTGACAGAGAACTGAGGCAGTTCAGGGCACATGTTTCCGTTCTGTCTACAGTTCCCCGATGTATCACACAGATCACACCTGTAATAGCAAGGGCTTAGAGACCTTTTCTCAAAGTGCCTTTTGTGAGCTAGTTTTGCAGAGTAAACATTTTCTGAATCATGCAAGGAAGAGGTGGTGGGCATTCAGCAGTGGTTTGGAACAGGGCTCTGGACTGAATCACCCTAATGTCCCTCAGGAGAATCTCCTGTAAGAGCAGCTCCATAGCCTGGCAATTTAATGAGTCTCTTAGGCAGGAAGTGAAGGGCTTTTAATGTATTTTATAGCTGTACATGCTCATTTTCAACAAAAATAAACTTTGTAAGGTTTTTTTTCCCAAAGATCAAAGCATACAAAGATGACTCATGGAACATCTGTGTATTTACCTATTCCTCCGTCCTTCTAATTGCAGAACGAGCCTATGCAGGCACTGAGGGGAAAGAATGATCTTCATATTCTTCATTACTCACTTGGAGTTTCACCTCCCATGAGTTATGACTCATTTTCCCACTCCTGGGACATGTCTCATCTAAACTGATCATACAATAATTCACTAGAGGGTGAAAAATTAACTTGTCTTAATACAGAAGTTAAGAAAATAGGCTAATATTTCATTTTCCTAGAAGAAACCAATAGGAGCTAGCAGCTCACCCTCCAGAGTGCAGTCCAAGTGAAAACACACCTCAACTAAGCCAAAGGACTGATGATAGAAAACCAGGCTGTTTGCTGCACACTCCTGAGTGACCTACATGTTTATTTGTTTACCCTGGATCGTTTCTCCATCCCTTCTTGCCCCACACTTTTAGAAGTTGCTTGTCTGTGGCAGCACTGTAAACTGAAACCTCCTTCCAAGCAGATTGTGTGCTCGTCCAAGCCAGGAGCAGACACTGTATCAAGGAGAATTCCGTGGGGAACAGTGTTAAAAGCTTCTCAAAAGTCCAGGTAAACCACATCCACATCCTTTCCCTTGTTCAATAGTTGGGTCATCCTGTCATAGAAGGAGATCAGGTTCATCAGGCAGGACTTGCTTTTAATAAACCCATGTTGACTGGGCCTGATGTCCTGGTTGCCCTCTCTGTGAAGTGTGATGGCACTTGAGATGATGTGTTCCATTACCTCCCCTGAAAAGCAAGAAAAAAGCAAGAAAAGTTTTGGTGCTTCCCATTGAGGATCACTGTGACAGAGAAACACCTTTCACCAGCACAAACCCATTAAACTTTCATTAGACCCACTTGCCCTCTTCCATCTTTCTTGTCTCTTGCTTGCTTTGTTGTCTTTATATACTCACTTATTTCTGTCTGATAATGCCTCATTGCTCTTAGGCCACTGCAAGAACCTTATTCTGTCTTTGTCTTGGGAACCTGTTGCCCATTACAAACCACTTCCACAGGCAATGATCACTGACAGCTATGGTCTGTCATGTTGAACCCTAACTGCAGGTTTGACTTGAAAGGTACCAGGGTAGGACACTGAACTGATGTTGGAAGAAGTTTGTGCCTTTGTATACCTGTGCAGGAGATATAGGTGAACGTATGGTTTTTACAAATAAAACTGTTGTCTTGCACTTTTGTTCAGATATGTACAGGAAACGTTATGAAAATTAACTATGACACACAATGTAGGCTTTTCCTCCTGTCATTGAATGTGTATCAGCAAGAGGAATGCCGCCATAACGCGGCATCCCGGTAGATAGGCGCAAAGAGTCTTTCACGTTTTTGATTACATCATGCTGTAGCGATGTGACAAGATATTGTGGCTGAGAGAAGTGCAGGGTCACACATTGAGCTCTCATTGTTCTGGTTTTTGCTGTACAGCTCTCACAGCTATTGTATGTGTAGCGCACACTCATCTGGGTCGAACAAAACTTAAACATCTGTTTGTCAATGCACAGTAATAATGAACTACCAGAGAGACACAGGTGGAAGAAAAGCCTCATTCAATTCATATTGTGAGGGGATGTAGGTCAGTGGGATATCATTATAGAAACTGGAATTTGTCTGGGATACCAGGGCTAACCAAACTCTTATCGGAATAGCGCTATGGCACCATCAATGATCATGAGTTGCCATGACAGTCAATCCTGCCTCTGTCCTTAGAAGTCACTTTTAACACTGGAAGACCCCATTCAATATTGGGGCACATTGCTTGGTTCATTTCCAATTTATTTACTAAAATGGAGCTTTCTTCAGCCTTCTGGCTGTCACCCATGCATACACTGCATGGACCCAAGCATTCTTAGCTATATGTTATCTAACAGGACCGCAACCCTGCTAAGAATGACCTATATTTGGCTTGTTCTCCCATATTTCATTTCGAGCAGTAAAAGCTAATTTTCTTTTGTGCTGAAAGAACATATGGGTTCATTGTGAGGTAAAAGAATTGTTGGAGCGCTCTATTGAAGTCAGATATTTTTAGGTGCATATAAGATCAAAGCTCTGGTATCTCTTGGTGCAGTAGGACATGTAGCAATATGTAACAGCAAAGAACCTTTCTCCAAGTCTCCACTCAGAGAACTTTCTTTACATTTTAAAGAAGCCTTTGACATTTTTGTGCCATATTCTGCTCTTTAATGCAGTATTAGCTGATGTGAAGTGTGCCAAGCCCATGTAAGCACAGAATGTGTAGATACAGAATGAAACAAGTTTTATCAAGAGACAGCAAACTTCAACATTTCCAGAGGCTGAGCTTAGATAAACCTTATTAAAACATGATAACCATCAATAGAGGGTTCAGATTTTCTCAAGTAGTTTTTGGTGACATTGTTTTCTCGGAATTCAATAATACTGGTTAAGAGTATTTCACATGTTAATTGGTTGTATCTGCTTCAAGTCCTGGCTTCAAGTCAATAGAAACGCATCCAAGCTGTCAAGTTTACATCTAGGCTTTGCCAGAGTGTGAAGTTGTTTATATCTAGAGTTGTGGAGCCAGCTGACATCTACACACTTAAGGAAATTAATTCAAATTAATTGGAGGTGTGAACTTAGAGCATCACAGTTCGAGTATCTTAAAACCCCACATGGAAACTCTTATTCAGATGTAAAGTGTCCTTAGTTCTGAATATAATCTTTCTCCAAGATGAGCTATATCTAAATTCACAACTAAGAACTAGCATCATCTTTTAAAGCAGAAACTGTTGACAAGGAAATTTCACAGGTGCACCAAATAAGTGATAAACAAACTACTCCAGATTTAGGACTGGTTTGGTTCTCGTAAAGTTGTAAAATACATTTCAGTCTTTATCCAATCAAGTAGTTTTCAGTTACTCCAAGGAAAAAGAAATAAAGGTCATATTTCATGACTCATTAACAGTCACTTTTAATTGTAAATGATTTGAAATAGCAGAGCTGTGTTTTGTTTTTAATAAATCTGAAATTAACTGATTTTCAGTAGTAAATTTGGAGGTTTTCCTCTAGATTACTAAAAGATCCCAAACTACAGTAAGAAAATAACAATACCATCATTGTTTCAGTGAAACTGTCATTTCCTTTGTGCAACAGTGATTAGTTGATCAACAATTGCAAGTTGTTTATCACCAATCCTGTTATTTCCTCCTGTCATCAATACCTCGGGTGGATCTCTTTGTGTGCTTTGTTTTGATCAGTCTCTAGATTGCATGGTTGCTGGTAAACATAAACCTTTAGCCTGGCGTCTCCTTGCTGTGTCTTAGTTGGAACCCCAGAGATGTTTTTATGGCATAAATATTTTTGCCTAGTGCAGCGAATCCCAGTGATTCTCTAGGAAAATGGAGGGAAACAGAAGCTTTTCACTCTCATCCTGCTTCATAAAGAATTAAACAAATACATTGAATCAATGAGGAAAATCCTAGACCAGCACCTCTTCTTGGAGCTGAAGATCTCTGGAGCGTGCTCCTGAGACTGGCTCTCTGAGGGAGACTGCAGTTTAACAACACATCTTGTAAGATGTGCTGTATATCTTGAAGTAGTAAACACTACAGATAGTCACACCTTCTTCATGACAGTCTTTATTTTGCAGAGTTCTATACCATTCTTTCCTTCCAATGGCCTCTCTTCCAGCAGCCATTTTCTAGCTGAAGACCAAAGTACACTACATCTTTTCATAAGTAAATGCTGTGAGACCTCATTTGCAAACTTAGCACCTGTTTATACAGATAACTCTAGAGGAGATCCTATACTGTGTCTGTCCACTGTCCCTAGTAAGATGATACTTAAAAATAAATAAAATACAGATAATCATCACATGTTGAGAAAGAGCATGGCTTGGAAAGAGTTAACATGGCTTTTGTAAAGGGAAATTCTGCCTTACTACATGCTGAGTTTTACCAAGAATTTATAAACCCTCCAATAAAAAGGATACACTGGTCATTATGCATTCAGATTTGGGAAAAAAAGAAGCATATTTGTAAGTCTTTGTGCCAAATATTGGTAAAGAAAGTACGTTGCTATGGAAATGGAGGAAAGAATTTCTGAGATCAAGGATAGGCTGTAAAGGGTTATTAGTTGCTTTTCAAGATGAAGAAAAGTCATCACTAAGATGTCCTCAAGACTGGTGTAAATATTAGTTTTATTTGACATTGTCATCCGTGCCCTGGAGAAAACAAAGAACAGTGAAATCTTCATACTTACAAATGACAGAGTAAAAGGATTGTAAAGCATTGGAAAGTGGTGGAGTCTCCATTCCTGGAGGTGTTTAAAGGATGTGCAGTTGTAGAGCTTTGTGACATAATTTTCTTGTGATTTGACAGTGCGGAGTTAATGGTTGGACTTGATGATTTTAAAGGTCACTTCCAACAAAAATGATTCTATAGTTCTGTGGTATTAGGCTCTATCAGACAGTCAGATGCTGCAGCTTTAGAATGTAGCAAAGCAAGCAAAAAGGCCAAACATTGGCAAGTGAGCTCCTATGAAAAAATAAACAAAATCATGAATGATTCTAGAGAAAACATTCTAGATTCTAGAGAAGACAGAAAAGACAGTTGCAATAAGGAGATGTGGGAGTCACTATTAACATTTCCCTGAAATAATAATTTCAACATGTAGCGATAACCAAAAAAAGTCAGGAAAGTTTTCTGTGCCATCATGGAAAGGAGAGAAGAGAGGACAGTAAGCATTATTTTGCTGCTCTATAATGCTAGTGTGCTCTCACATTATGAATACCTTGTAGGTCTCATTTCCCCAGAATAAGAAGAGTATAGTGGATGTGAACTAGTAAACAGAAAAGAGCAACTAAAATGATCACAGGGAACAAGTGACTACTTGAAGTCACGAAGGCAATGTGTGAAGAAAATTAACTCAGAAGTGCTGCAAACTTTTAGGAACCAGGCTCACTTAAACAGGGCAAGAGGAACATGAGTTTCATACAGATAAAATGCCGTGCTTGACACACTAAGCAGCAAATGCCTGCATCTTTCTTCATGGGTGGTTGTTGAGGCACATGGCAGAGACTAGAAAAATTGTCATGAATTCCATGAGCGGGTATTAGGAGAATAAGCATAGATATCTTTTCCAACTTTCTTAACTGCAGGTGCCTGGTAAGCACTGGAGAAATGAAGTGTCATGAGTGTCCACGTTTTTGTGTTCCATTCAGCAACATGTGTCGCTCCTCAAGTTACTTCAAGAAAGTAATCAAAAAAACCCAAGTCAACAGAGTATTATAAGCACTAAGTATAATTATAGACCTATAGGGTATGTGTTGTATAAGAGAAGACTGCTGGCTCCTCACCTGCACCAACGCATAACCTGTCTAGACATCTCATAAAGTCACATTGGTGTCTCTCACACAAGTTGCCAAGGTCTTTTTGGAAAACACAGCTACCTACAAATGTGGACAATATCAAATCTTCACATTGTCACTGCCTGCTTCTGCCTACCCTGGAAAGCCTCCAATGCAATCTCTGCTGAGCATGTCCTCCTCAGTAGAACACTCTTGTCTCACTGTCCGCTACCTTCTATTATGACAGTTAGCCAGAGGCAAAATAAATTAAAAAATGTGTTGGAAAAACCCTTAAGAAGCAACCAGAGCTCCAGTAGATACGGGAGGCATAACTTCCCCGCCCCCCAGAATCATCTCCCATTTTCTGTGATTCCTGTTTCTACTATTTATTATCATTTATATCAAATTAGCCAGTATAATCTGTGTTTTCCAATGTATACTCTGAAAAAAATGTCTGTCTGTCTTTTTCTTTTCTTTTTTCACTTTTGGGGTTTTTTAAATCACATTGGCATCCCATTCTTGTAGTGGGCACTCTGGTTTAGGCAAAAGATTATTTAGCATAATTAACCATTTAGCAATTTCATACTTGACTTCTTCTGGAACTCTTGGGTGAATACCATCTGGTCCTGGTTAATTGCATTGATTCACTCTTGCACCGTTTCTACTGATACTCTAATTTGAAACACATCTTTGTATTGACCTCTTTTTAAGGAAAATTTCTGGAGTAAGAATCTCCCTAAATGTATCAACACTGATGATGGAGACATATTTTATTCTATAGCCCTATTTTCTCTGTTTCTTTACTTGAACGTCTTTCAACCCTAAAAACCCTCTGGCCCATTTCCTCATTCTGTTTCTAGGGGAAAATGTTTTCATTCTTAAGGTTTTAAAAATGTGTTCTTCAAAATGGTTTTTTCCCCTTTCCCCCGCTGTATTATGCTTTCATATTTTACTAGTTCTCTTCTATTTATCTTTTCCTGGAAGGTTTCATTCAGCTTTCTGAGGGATATCTTTCCAGTTCAAATAGGTTTTTCACCTTGCTTGTTTAACCACATCTTTAGGGTTTAGGTCTTTCCTTCTGGTTGGTTTTATTTTTAATCTTTCTACTCTTTTTGGTGGGTTAGCCCTTTCACAACCGTCTCTACAATTCACTCCCAACTACAATGTGGAAGGACAAAGAATCCCACATCCAAAATAGCATCTGCAGTTTGACACAGGGACGTATGAAAAGCTCCCAATTTCAAGCAGAACTCATGGGCTGTACAGAAATTCCCTGCTGAGCTTTTAAAATGATTCTTGCACTTGCCTTACTATGGAAATTATCTTCTTTCAAGGACCAAATTAAACAATAATAGGTTCTCTTTCTAGTTGTGTAGTTATTTGATGGAGGTGCTGTTTCTATAAATACACACCACAATTGCTTAAAATTGATTCCATTGCTTATTTGACAGCTTTGTCACTGAGTGCAGGGTTTAAAACGCTCACACATGTCATGTTCACCTGGGTCCATTTTAAGAATTACCATCTCTGCTACACTCGTTTCCTTTTCTGTTTAGTTTTCCTGGTGTAGGTTGGAATCTGCCCTTGAAGGTGGGTATGGCTTCCATTAGTATCAATGGGAGTTACGTGTGTGCACTGAAGGACTAAACACTAAATTCATCGTCTAAGCATTTCCCCCCATGATGACTGAGTGTCCTATTACAATGTCATTCCTTAACTACCACTCTTAGCACAAACTTTTTCTTCTAATATATTCTAGTTGGTGATACAATTAATCCTCTAAAGCAAGTGTCATTGCACAGTAATTGGAACTACCATTAGTATTTTCACGCAATTTCCATAGTCAAACTGCTTTATAAACATTTACCTACATTTTCTCACAACACTTCTTTTAGACTGTGGTGCTGTAGCTAGGTGCACATTTCCCAAGACTATATTTTAATGCTTGCCTACAGCTAGTGCTCCCAAAGTATGACAGAGTACAAGCTTCTACATTGCCTGTAACTTCTTCCTGATTGAACTCAGTCTTGCCTTTTTGTGTTTTACAGAGCTATACCGCAGCCACATCTGTGTTTTCATTCTGAATTGGATTCCTTCACAATCATAGACACTGCTTGCAATTAAATGCATAGAACCTGCTGCTTTAATTGAGTTCAGTCCAATTTGTCACCTCAGACTTTGGAAAATTATGTGTAAGGAAAGATTTATTTGCCAGTTTGATTCAGATAAAGTTGATGGAAAACCTTTTGATCACTCAACCATTAAACACATTTCAGAGTCATGCCAAGCTAATTGCTTGAGCTTGCTGGAGTTTATTTGTATTTAAAACAATCTAAGCTGGTATTTTCCAGGGCTGTATTATCTTTGCATACACTTGTGCTTCCTTACTTAAGAGTTTTTGATGTTCAGATTCTGCTGTTACTCACCCACTGGTGTAGATCAAGAAAAGCTGTGTTCTCTTTGGAAAAATGAGTCAGGGTAAATGGTGCAGTAGCAAATGCCAACCCAGATTGGTGTATCTATCTGTTAACTGGTGTAATCAGAAAGTGACAGAGCCACAGCAGTGTTTATTCACTGCAGAGCACCTGCTTCTGGTTATGACAATAAATCTAATGGTGCCTCACCATCAAGTGCAGACATGCCCTTTGGGATCTTGCTGGACCAGGGTGGAGGTATCCGCTGTGAGTACAGCTGTAGATTACTAATAACAAGACCTCCAACTTTAGGGGGTCATGATCAGCATTGTTGCCCTCTTGCATCTCAGATATGCAGTGGAGGTTTTTAATCCCTTTATGCCTGGGCAAAACCATTAATAGGAACTGCAGATTGGTTTTGCTTCGGCCTCATTAAATGGAAAAGCCTGTGTTAAATTCAGAGTGCAGGGTCGTGCAATAGCAACTCAGGGATATTTTGTTAAACAGTATAAAAAAGGTATCATCAGGCCAGTTCTGTGAAGAAGGAACTCAAACTCAATTGTCTTAGAATAACTGATTTGCACGTACAGAACTTGAGAAGCGTCATAGGAATCTAATGACACTAGTGAATCTAGTGACATAGGAAGTGCAGGTCCAGTCTTCACCTTCCTAATCAAGCCTGTGGGGTTTTTATCTCATCACTGGATTTCCCTGTCATTTCTCTGCCCCGTGCCCCCCCTTATTTGTAGAAGGGAAATGACACTGCTTCCTTATCTTGGACATCAGTTCATAGGGTATCAGCAGGTCATGGAAAAATTCTCAAATGTCTTGGTATTTCAGGTATCTTGAAGCATGAAGTGCTTCAGATTGATCATATATGCACTTTTCACCACAAAATTCACTTCTATAAAACTGACAGCAGCAGCACAGATTAGGGCTCTGAAGTTCATGAGAAAATGTTGTCTCAAACTGTTCCAGTTTCTCTCTAGTAAAAGATATGCTATCTAATTGCCTTGTTGGTCCACAGCTGATATGAAGCATGTGGATAGACATATAATATTTCAGTAATTCAGCAACCGAACTCACAGTCATCCCCCAGAAACTTAAAAATTCAGCGTAAAGATATCATGAAAAGAGAAAGATAATTCTCAGCTGTGACATTTCTGTGGTTGCCTTCTCCTCACTTGATGAAGTATGAAGACATTTCATTAGAATTGCAAGTAGTCACCCTTTGGCATGAATATTTTCCAGAGTAATGCTTCATCTGTCCAGGGACTGATGTAGCAGCATAGAAACACCCATTTCTGCCAGAGTTGCTTAAGTTTGCTAGAAAACTGCAAAAGTTTTTAGATCTGAGCTGCATAGCCAAAGGTCTGTGCAGACATCTCTTTCATTTGTTTTTATGGTTGTAAAAGCAGAAATAACACACAAATTTTTCAGCCTAGAATTTACACTGTGTTCCATTAAGTTTCTCTTACATTGGTTCAGATTGCAGTATTTATATTTATAGCCTTAATTTCCTGGACATGATCTCTTAGGATACACCTGACCTAGAGCATATCACTTAGAAGTGAAGTTTTGAGCATTTAGCTGCTATCACATAGATTATCTGAATTACAACAAGCAGAATAAAAAGCCCAAATGCAAGTTCCAAAGGCAATAGTGGTTTGAACCCAGGGACAAATCTGCTAAAATGTTCTTAATAAGATTTGCATTTTGACTAAGTAAGCAAGTGTTTACTAGGCTCAGGAGAAAGAAAATCAAATTTTGTCTGCATCTCAGATTAGCATTAACCTGGTATTGATGAAGATAAAATAAAAATATCTCTATCTGGAAAACTTGCAAAAAACTCAGCCTCATAGTACCTGAGCAATATCAGAAGTGTCCTTGTTGAAACTTCTCCATTCCTGCTCAGTGTTTCTTGTCCTTAGAATCACAGAATCATCTTTATATTCTGTTATCTGTTATATAAAATCCACATCAAGAGACTACAACATTCCTACAAGTATGTTTACATGCATCTCCACATCTGGACTTGCATATTTGTCCTTTAGACTCTCCTCAGTGCAGCCTGTGCTTAGCCACTATGGCAAGACCCTTTGACTGGGAGAGCTGCTCTCTCATTGCCTCAGAACAGATCTAGATACTCCAGAGGTTAAAACATTAATCTGTCTGACATTATTCATACTCTTACAGCAGAAAATGCATCCTGGACTTAAAGTTAACAACAGGAAGCTTGAATAACATCATAGTTTGGAAAGTATTGTCTCAGCTGTATGGAGTCTAAGTACTTGGTCAACTGAGTTTACTGTTACATCAGCCAAAGCACACATCCTGGAGAGTTCCCTGTCTATGAGTGGATACACCTTCTCATACAAGACCTTGCTGTAAGAGTAGGCACTGACTATGCAATCTTCCCCTACAATAAGCACAGCTCAGGACTCAGCAAGGTGGGTCTGTAGCTACGTAGCTCCTACATGGTGATGAAGGAGTTTGTCCTTCCATGGCCACAGTTGTCAGGAATGTTTCTCGAGTTCTTCCTCATTTCCTCTAGGTCTTTATTTTATTTTTATGAGGTAATATAAGATCACTTTGTGTGTGTGTGTGTGTGTGTGTGTACTAGGAGGTATTTCACTGTGACCTACAGCAGAAGAAAGAGTTCCTTGTTTTGTATTATTGTGCTTTTAATCATGCAATGCACCTTTGTAGCACAGTGCTACCTTCTACATAAACTACGTTAACTTTTCTATAAAAATAAAATTAAATACACTATGAGAATGACAAACTCAGTACCTGATATGAAGAATTAGCTCACTTTTCTGGAAGACTTTTCAGGTGTGTGTGCATATGCATATGCAGGTGCATCATTATGTACAGGAGTGCTCTTGGCTGCTTTAGTAGAAGTTTTCTAGAATATAGTCTGCTCTGCTTTCGAGTTTAAGAAGAAAAATTTAAAAATTAGAAATTAGCTCCCTTGGCACATTGACAAGGGGATGTGGTCTTTTGTAATTGCCTATTTCAAAGTTCTCTAGTCCAATTGGATTTCTGTTGGCTACCTACAAATCTTAGTCTCTTTCTTCTTATTCTGTCTGTAGCAATAACTGAGCCTACACAGTTGCAGTTTTCTCCCTCCTGAACTCCTTAGAGAAGTAAAGAAGCTTTCATGGGAGCTTTCCTACCAATGGGAGAAGCTTCATGACCACGTCAGCCAGTGTTCATACTAATAACTGGTTTTGTGGAGTCTGTGCCTCATACCTGATCACCCTTTGTGGAGAGTGAGGACCTTAACACAATCTATGAATATTTTCCTTCCTCCAGCTCAAAACTCCCCTCCCTTCTTTCCCCTGCAAAAGCAAGTTAAGTGGCTTCTAGATATGTTTTCCTTGGAGATTCTATGACACAGAAAACAACTTCAATATTACAAAAAAGATGTCAGGGTAAGAGACTTTGAAAACAGAATCTATCAATAATCCTATGGGTATTTGTAGAGACAAGGAAAAAGCCTGTCTACACTCTCCATAGCCTGTACAGTCTTGTGGTGGGTTCAAGACCACCATTAAAGATAAAGAAAACAAAGAGGTTAGGTCTTGATGAGATCTCAGATAAATTTGCCAGACAATGGATAGCTTAGGGAAAAGTGCAAAAAGGTTTATTAACTCCAGAACTGTATACAGAAAAGAAGAAAAGCTTAAGCAAGTTAGTGCACACAAACTAGAAACTGCGTCACAAATGCCATCACAGATTCTGAGAAACATACAATGGGAGATCACTATTGTATCGGTCCTTGGGTCTTTTTTCACATCAGAGATCTGGGGGAAAAGAGCATGTCAGTCAAGCAGAGATGAGTACCACCACCCTCTCTATTATTCATGCATCATCCCTGTCTGCAGATTGGTGAATTCTTCAATTCTTCAGCATAGCTTCTTCAGCTCAATGCTCTTGGGATTGTCTGATTCATCAGCACCTGAACTGCATCTCTCGGTGCAGGAGACCTGTTTCAAACAAAGAACACAGACTCTGTCTTTCACACCCAGTGTTTAAGGATTCTCAAGTACTTCTGCTTTCTTCAGCTAAGCACGAAGGAATTCTCCCCAACACTTAAGCATCTCCATGTCTTTCTCAGTGGCAGAAATGACAAACAGTCTCTCTTCCTGCTGATCAGTCTCTCTAAAATGGCAGCGATCAGCAGGGCTGCCCTTGCCCCCCACACTTTGCATGTGGCCAAGAGGGTTTTCCAGAACCCTCGCCTCTCTCTCTCCCTCTCCTCCTGTCTCAGCTCCAGGATGAAGAAGAGGAATCCCCCAGCTCACTGACAGTAGGAGGTAAGAGAGAGTTCAGTCCCTGAACACTATTTTTAGTGCCATGTAGAAGGGATATCCACTGGTTCTCACTTTGGTTGTGTGATGGAATCTGGTGGGTTTCCTGAGCTGTCATGTAATGTCAAGGTGTCAAGAATTAAGCCACAACATTGGATGAGGTTTGGTGGTGGCCGTCAGACATACAAGGTTCTATTAACTGATTTATATATGTATATGAATTTTTATATATACATATATATATGACAGTTGTGAAATTCCACAGCAGTGTTAAAGTTGCCATGTTATCTCATGATCTATCGCAAATGACAGGAATAGGTTTAAAGAGGCTGTTACCTCTATGACTCTCTTGTAGCCACTCTGAAATGCATCTTAACCTATCCCATTAATTCACATCTTAATATTTCTGTGTGGAAGTGCTTCAAAACAGAGTCATTTAGATTTTCCATGAAGCTTCCTCAGAGAGCAGGTTGACGCCATGTATCTGCTTCCCAAATTATTCATTTTCATAAGAAGGCCGTGGGCAGTCCAACTATACAATAGGGTTGTGTAATGGGAGTTCTGAGGGCTATAAACATCTCTAAACAAATTAGCTCTGTGCTAAAAGAAACGCATACACACACACAAATCCCACCAAACCATCTTTAGCCTCATTAATTTCATAGCATTCCTGAAATAACTGACAGTAGCAAAGGGACCAGTAGCAACAGATTCCATGATAAGGAAACTAAAAGTCATGTTACAGAGACACCTGGAAACTGAATCTACCACTTTCTTCTTTGCAGTAGAGAAGTATGAAACAATTCTCTTTGTTCCTGTGGCTAATCACTAGAGCCCTAATTTAAAGTTATGAGAAATAAGGAAAAATATGCCCAAGAGGAAAGTCTGGACTGCAGAAAAAACAAGATAGACAGAAATACACTGCCTCGATGTCAAACACAAAAACCCTGGTGTATTTGGTTTAAATAATAGGGTTTTGACAGTCAGGGGAGGAACGGGGTTGCAGTGGTGGCTTTTGTGGGAAGACATGAGGAGCTGCCACCATGTTGAACAGAGCCAGTTGGCTCCAACATGAACTTGGTGTTCCCCAAAGCTGAGCAAATGAGCAAAGCTGATGGTGCCTCTGTGACAACATATGGAAGAAAGGGTAAAAAAATGCTATTCCGTAGCTGTGAGAAAGGGGAGTGAGAAAAATGTGACACAAACAACCTTGCAGACACTAGGGTCAGTGAAGAAGGAGTGGAAGAAGAGTGGAAGGAAGGGCTCTAGGTGCAGTGTATTTTCTTTTGCATTCCATGAAGAGAACTGTGGTGAAGGATATTGTCCCTCTGTCTATGGAGAACCAATTTGGGGCAGATATTCACACTGCAACCTGTGGAGAGCCCACACTTGATCAGGCTCCTGGCAGGAATGGTGGCTCATGGGGTGGACCCCAGAAGAAACAGTTTCTCTGGCAGGATCTCTGGCCCTTGAGGGACCAACCCATCCTGCAGCATTCTTTTCTTAAAGGATTGCACCCTGGAGGACAAAAAACAATACTGGAGCAGTCTTTGAAGAACTGTAGCCTATTGAAGTCCCCCTTTTAAAGTCTATTAAAGTTAGAGAACTGTATGTAGGACCGTAACCAATGGGAGGGATCTCATGCTGCAGCAGGGAGAAAGGAAAAAGATACAGCAGAAATTAACTATTAAGAATGGACTGCAACTGTTCTCCGGGAGGAGACAGAAAATCCATGAGGGAAGTGAAGCCCGACAAGAAGGAAGGAGTAGATGGAAGGTGTTTTTTGATTTGTTTTTATTTCCTGCTATCCTACTTTGTTATTAATTAACAATAAATTACAATAGTTTCCCCAAGCTGAGTTTGACTTGCTACTTGATAAGTGATCTTCTTGCCTTTCCCTCAATCCGTAAGGTTTTAATTGCATTTTCTCACGTCTTGTTGAGGAGGAGTCAGCTTGGCGGGTACATAGTGGAAGTTCCCATCCCGCAGCATGATCAAGGGAAGGCTGAGAGAACTCCAGAAGGGTTACAGAAGTTGGTGACATTTGAATTTCACTGAAAACCATTTGGCCCATAAGCCAGTACATGCCAGGATCTGAGGGAAAAGCAAAAGGACAAGGCACACATGGAGTCATCTTTCCTCCAGCTACCAATGATCTGCAGCTCAGGAAATAATTGAGCCAGAGGCAGTTTCTGTACTTCTAGCAATCTTCAAGGTTCCTTTTATAGTCAACAGAAATAATTAGGCTTTTCCAAGGCCTAATTATCTCACCATAAGGTAGCTATTTGAAGTCAGTCAAATAAATAATCTCCTAGGAGGAGTTATTTCTTTCCTATGACTGTAAGGAGAAGCTGAAAACTAGCTCTCATGCAGATATCTACCCTGAAGTGAGATGAAATGAATCGTGCAGCTGTAGGTGTGCAGTCGTCAGGGCGAGGATAAACCTTCATGGAGTCTGAAATGTTTAAATCTGAGCAGAGCTTGCAGCATAGCAGTGGCTGGTGGCCTCCCTAAACGGGTGCAGAAAGTCAAGGGATATTTTAGAGCCATCCTTGCACAGAGCACACTGGAGAGAAATTGGTAAAACTAGGTGCATTTTGTCTGAGCAAAACATATAAAACATAATTTTCAGTCACGTGGGTGGAGAATAAGAAAGGTATTGGCAAAGCTCTCAGTAAGGAGTACACAACTGTGCTGTTGCTTTAACTTCCAGGGGGACATGGTAAGGCTGAGTGTTTCATAATTCATCTGAGAGTTTGTCTGCAGCCAAGGCAGAGAAAAGATCAGACATCTTCAAACTCTTCTGTTCCATTAGTCGTTCCTCTGATCAGCACTAGTTTCTGCACACTCCCGCTCTCCCCGCCTGTCTCTGTACACTTCATGTAATTTAAGGAGTAAAATTCCTGCCTCCTCAGCCCTCAGCTGCAGGGGTGCTCACTCTGCCAGCCAAAGGGTGCACGATATGGGGGTACGCTTTGCTGGTTTCTATCCTTCTGAATGAGTTTGGAAAACTGATTTGAGCGGATTTTTGCTGTAGGTTCTTTCAGGGTCTGCTGGCTGGTGAGTTTTGTATTTGGGTGATTGAAAATAAATATTTGCCTCCAGGTGGCTTGTTGCAGAAAAATATGGTGATATAAAAGAGAAAGAACAACAATTATTTTTAAGTTTACTTTCCTATGGCTAATTTAACCAATTATAAGCTGATGACTGCTTCATTCAGGAAATGGGTCAATGAAAGGCTTCCCACAGGCATGAAGAAAAACTCACACTTACTTTAGATAGAGAAAAACAAGAGAAAAAATAAAAGTAGTTACAGACTGTTCAATCAGCATTCTCAACAGGGAAAATTCCAGGAAGACCAACATTACTGTCCTTCAGACATCCCACTTGCAAAATAAGTTCTTAGGGTTTGAAAATAGACTTTTTGTGTGTATTTGGAAAGTTCCTAAGATTCTGGATCCTCAACTGCTATATGAACATTTAGGCAGTTGCAATAGAGGAAAAATACAGTAACAAACCCAGTATCCACATTCTTGTTGAATAGCATAAGTAGGGTTCAATTAAACAAAGTGAGCCTTTTGTTTGCCTTCAGCTCTAGCTGGCAAAGCAGGAGCAGCTCACTCAGTTAGTCCAGAGGCAAATGCCACACTGGGGTGTGTGAATAGAATGAGTAGTTTGTGTTCAGTGTTTGCTCATATTTTCTTGGCTTCATTCAAACCTAAAAAATCTAAAGCCACAAAAAAGAGCAAAAAAAAAACCCAACTATATTTCTCTGGCATGATTTTAAAAGCTTGGCCAGTTTTCAACTGAATGTAAGAAAACAGTGATTTAAGACAATATAGAGATGAAAACGGAAAGGACCAAACGTAAAGAGACTCAGAAACAATGTGCTCCCCTATCATGATTTCAGCTGCCACCTTTGCTCACTCTGTAACATCTCTCACTCTGGACATTCGCAGGTCATTTTAAGTTTGTCTCAAGTCTGTTCACTTCTGTAAAAATCATGTGTACAGAATTAAACTCCTGTAGTTCATTAAAGAACACCAAGGTGAAGGTAACTGTAATTGTACAGTTAACCTTTTTTCCCCTGTTCCTTAATAGTTGAGATTATGGATCTTGCTTCAAATTTACAGTAACAAAACCTGAACTCTAAAAAAGTAAGGCAAAATATGGCAGCTACTGGATTTTTTTTTAAAAAAACCCTTCTTGTAGATGTCTGAGTCTCTGCAGAAAATTCCACCTTGCAGCGGAAGTGGGTGGGTGTTTTCTCACCATCTCTGTCGACTAGAACCAAGTTGATCATGATGAAGCATCTTAGAAGTGGATACTTTGAGCAGATAAATTTACTAAATTTAAAATCTACTGCATACAGTGTGTGAAATCCTGATACTTCTATGAAAAAGTAAGACAAGGAATTATAGAAGGTTTCAGTTGTTGCATTATAATTTTAGCATCTGCCTACGTGAAGCCCATAGGGATAGCCCAAAGCACAATACTTTTACTGTCTCTTTTAACTCATCGACCATTGCTATCACAGGCTACTTGCTCCAGATCAACAGGACCTTTGGACGATGTTCTTTTGAGCTCAGTAACTGTCTGATTTAGATAGCTTGGCTTCTTCCTGATCCTTCTCAAGGTCTTTTAAGTGTAAACAAAACCATTAAACATTTAATTTGACATTTATTACCTGTAAATATTCATAAGCTATTGAATATTAAGGACACACCTATGGCAGAATTCAAGTGTGACTGAATCTCTCACTGTGTGAAAGCCAAGGCATAAGCACCAGGCAGTGCCATGGTATGTATCATACAGATCCCTTTTGTGACTAAAAGAAATGGACTGTGTCCTGGGCTGCTTCAAGAAAAGTATGACTAGCAGGCCAAGGGAAGTGATTCTCCCCAGTTTTCATTAGACCTTCCTGGAGCTCAGCATTCAGCTCTGGAGCTTCCAACATTAGAGTAATAATTCCAAACATGAAAGGGTCATGAAGATGATAACAAGGATAAAGCATGTATCCTAACAAGACAGAATTACAGAACTGAACACAAACCTTGAGGTGAGGCCTCACCAATGTTGAGCACAAAGGCACAATAACTTCCCTACAGACAGGCTGAAAGTATTTGGGCTGTTCATCTTGGAGAAGAGAAGGCTCCAGGGGGACCTGGGGACCTTATAGCAGTCTTCCAGTACCTAAAGGGGCTTACAAGAAAGATGGAAAATTTTTCACAAAGATATCTAGTAATGAGAGAAGGGGGAATGGATCCAAGTTAAAACAGTGTAGATTTAGATCAGATATTAGGAATAAATTCGTCACTATGAGGGTGCTGAGTCACTGGAACAAGCCGGAGAAGTTGTGAATGTCCCTTCCCTGGAAGTGTTCAGGACTAAGTTGGATGTGGCTCTGGTCAGCCTGGTCTCATGTGAGGTGTCTGTGACCATGGCAGCAGGGTTGGAACTCAATTATCTCTGAGGTCTCTTTCAACATAAACCATCCTATGAGTCCATGATTGTATGGTCTAACAAAAAATGTCCCTGCCCTGAGCCAGACGGGTTGGAACTAGATGATTTTTAAGATCCCTTCCAGTCCAGCTGTCACAGTTTAGCACCAAGGTGGCCCACAGAAATTATATTCTTCCCAATCATGCAGAAGAAAATCTCTTTCCTCCCGCCCCGGGCTGGGGAAAAGACATAAAGTAAATACACTTACGGAAACTGGAACCAGAAGTCCTAAACTGTATTGGACTTTACTAGAGATTTTATTAAATTGAAAGGAGAACAAAAATGGGAAAAGAGGAAGGGAAAAAGAAAAAAGAAGAAAAAAGAAATGTTTTCCTCACTTACTCAAGTCCATTCCTCCCTGTACCCAGACCTTTTACCCCTAACTCCAACAAATGTTAAAAGATGTGGACAAGGTGGGGAGTAAAAAAAAGAAAGAAGAGAGGTATATTTATTGGGAAGTTGCTTATTTTGAGCATTTTCCTTTGGCTAAGAGTGTGTCTTACGGCAAGTAACTAGAAGACTTCTCTGACCTAAGGTGTTAATTTAAATACTGCTAAAACCATGACAATCTTTGTTATGCTGCTCTTAGATTTCCAATGCACAAAGGTCATTTGACCAGCACAGAACCTAAACCACAATATCTGGAATCTGTGCTTAGGAAACGAAGTATAAACTGGAGCAGGCCTAAGGACACTGTAATTTATGTTGGCAACCAAACAAGTTGCTGGAGTACAAATGTAGCATAGACCCTAATTTGCCTTCAACCCATCCCCAGGCAAGCTGTGCCAAATGTCAGGAAGAAATCAGGGTGAAATCAAGGTCTCATGGCTGAAAGTATCTCTCTGTATTTATTGCAACATTTTCTGTAATACTATTTCTCTATTATGACTTCTTGTTATCATTCTTTTCATTCTCTACCTAAGAAGTATTATATACCTAAGAAGTATTTTTCTTTCATCGTAAAACCATCATTCATATACAAAACAGTCTTTTCATTTAAAAAGAAAAAAACCCAAACTGTTGCTTAAGACTTTATTTCCCTTGGAAAGTTGGAAAATACATAAAATGATATCAGCTAACTCATTTATTCCCTGATGAGCAGGATAGTATTCTATAAATGAGGAAATGTAAGTTCTTAGCAATGCAGAGGAGACTGAACTCATGCTGGAGTGAGCACGTGAACTGGAAATGATTAATCCTGAAAGCTGAATCCAACAGCAATAGAAGTCAAAATATATTCCACTTTCAGAGTTGTTTGCTGTAATCAGATTACAGGATTTTCTGTAAAATTCCAAAACCTTTTCAAAGAAGCACTTTTACAGATGAAGCTCTTTAGAATCCTGGTAGGGAGGATCATATACGTAGCTATTTTGTTTTAGCACATAATTACATGTAATTTGTCTAAATATTTTTGTGTTGTTTAAATTCTTAACATATTATTGTGTGTGTATTCCTTCTCAGTGCTTTCCCATTAGCTTTTCAAATAAGATGGAAAATGCCGTGTCTGGGTTCCTCTTTTAAATATACTCCTTTTGTACATGATAACTTGATTCCCTTGGCTTAAACCACCTTGCATTACAAAGCGTGAGCATTCCTCAGGAAACAATGGCAGATATGAGCAATGACAGATATTTATTTTTTAAAAAAAAAGAAAGAAAAGCTGCTCCCAGGAGACACTGTGATAAGAGCTTTAAGTTGATTACTTTTTATATCCTGTGTCCTGCTCGGCTGATAAGCTCTGAATCTCTGTCCTTCCACATTGTTTTTATCTTCCTGTGTTGAACCTATCTATTCAATGTCATCTTTCAGTTGTTGATGTGAAGGTGGCAGTGGAGCTGGGGGGAAGAGAGGAAATATCAAAGCAGCACAGTCTAGCACCAAGTCAGAGATTAGGGGTCAGTCTGCCCACACAGATACTGGCTACACTCTCAGGAATTAAATTTGTTAATCTTTGGAATGCTGTTCATCTTTCGTTAATCGTATAAGCTATAACAGAATCTTTGATCTAAATGCAGCATAGCCAGAAACCTCCTGCTTCTTGTGGCCCTTATCTATGAAATGTGACTGGGCTGGACCAATGTCCTCCCCCTCTTCTTTTAAACCTTTCTCCTAACATTCTCCTACTCAATTTACAGAGAAATAGGATGGTTTCTGACTAAGTCATTGCACTGGAGTTCCAGCAGTCTGGATTTGGTGCACGGCCCTTGGCAATTACTGGCTGCAGCTATCAGCAGAAAGGTGATTCTGTTGATTGACAGGTGTCTGCATTACTGATCTCCACTGGACAAGATCTGAACTGCTTTGTTGGAGTTACCTCCATCAATTTGTCTCTACCAAATCATGGTCTTCCTGAAAGCAGATAGAAGTTCTGTTACAACAATCCCAACACTCTGTTGCAATAGTGAGATGTTCCGTTGATGTTAGAGGGCACTGAAATGTTCACTGAGATGTTTAGAAAGACCATGATGTATAAGCATCTTATTAATTTCATTAAGCTGTTTTTTTTTCTAAAGAGGAAAATAAGGAAAAGCAAATTACAATTGACTACAAGGATTTACTATTTAATCTTGTGTAGATCAGCACACAATCTATCATGGCTTCCTAGAAAAGCAATTGAAATTGTTTGCCGGTCTATATTTTGTAAATACATGATATGAAAGCACCATGAAATTAAAATCACCATATTTCAGACAACAGACAGACACTCTAAAATGCAGTCATTATGCTGTCATGAATTGGGAGAAGATTATTAACATGATCAAAAGATGGTTACATTGGGTACTTTGTAAAAAGACTAAATAAAAAAGGAAGTGCCCCTCTTCATCATATGTACACCACAAAATCCCTGCAGGTAGTATCTTGCTACAGCTTCACTGACATCTGAGGGACACAAGAATTCTTTTATGGGATCATGTACTTGATTCTAGCCCCATAGCTGGGCTGGATGTTGGAGTCAAGTAGATGCAGTGATAGATAGAAGCGTCATTCTTCTCTAGGAAGAATGAATCTTGGTATTTGATTTCACACTTTGCACTATTTACTTTAAAGATTCACTTCTCTGATCATATTCTATAGGTATAATAAATAGAGGTCCCTGCTAGAACACCGATTCAAGGAATAAATATGCATGTACAGAGTCTTGCATTTTTAAGTAATATAATTTATATTAATTTTACTGTGTAAAGCAAGACTTATTCTTTGATTCTATTAATGGAATGGAATATGAGTTTCATTAAATCTTCTCTATTTCAATACAATACCACAAAAGCCATGTTAAATTGCACCTCTGAGAATTTCTGCAGATAGTGCAAATGAAATGCATTAGAACTTGGTTAAAAAAAGTTTCAAAAGTGAGAATTCATTCAACTTGTTTTGGTTTTCCTTGTGAAATTATCGAAAGAGAGAAATATAACAAATTGATTCAAGATAGAGGCAGAGGTGAGACCGTTGCCTCTGCCACTGTTTTCTCTGAGTGACTTCTGGCCAATAAATTTAGTTTCACCATGACTTGTTTCCCAGTTGTAAAACAAAGAGAAGCTGTGTGCCTACAGCACTCGGGTGTTGTGAAGATCATTTCTGCAGCTTGAATAAACGCAGATGCCTAAGAGTCCTGTAATATTGGTAGTTTGGCTGGATGGATGAGAGGCAAGATGATGTGAGGAACAGAGGTGTTAAACTGAGGGCTGATTCCACTCTCTTTTGTATGTGTATGGCACATTCTGATTTTTCAGAATCTAAGAGATGCATTTTTTTTTTTTAATGTCTGAAGAATTATTTTAATATCTTCAGTTGGGTAGCAAAACCTTCACACTGTACGCAGCAGGTGTTCATTTGACTTAAATAACAGCCTAAAACCATGTGTTTTAGATATACATATATCTCACCAGTTTATTTTGGGATGCTCTACTACAGTCTCAGACTTTCCCATGTAACATTCACTATGAAATTATGGATCCTTTATGAGATAAAGGTAAAGCCAAACGTGGGAAAACAGGAGTTGCTATAATAAAGATTGTGAAATGAGAATGCTCTTAAAAATTGGGGTATTTCATGAGAATACATTTGTTATTTATTTAGATAATGATTTATTCTGGTCTTTACACAAGGTCTTCATTAGCCATAGGGGATGAACAACCCTCAGTGTTAATGCTGTGTCACCCTCATTGACAGAACACCAGTACAGAAATGTTATTCAGCCTTCCCTAACACTCAGTTGAAAGTTGCTTAGAAAGAATACTAAGCTCCATGCCTCAATGACATGCATTGAATTTCACCCCAGTTTCCACTTTGGAAAGAAAGAGTCAAGCATTCCTGATAAAAAATGATATTTTGAATTATATTATTAGGAAAACAATCTCAGCATGAACTTTGTGGAATGATAAAAAACCCATCAGCCTAGGCTGAGATCCAAAGTATCCTCCAACTAGGACAAATCAAATCATTTGTGTTTTATAGCATAGTAGGCATATTTTTATTATCATTTTTGTTTGAAAAAGAAATAAGCTTTTTTTTTTCATTCCTTCAATTTCCATGTGCCCTTTTCTATACCACCTACATGAGTATCATCTCGTTCTCAGCTTCGCAAAGGGATAGAGCTCAGTAGTCTACTCATGGAAATGACAGACAGAAAAGCTTAAATCTCTTCCTCCAGCAGTCTCCTTGTTAGACACTGGGAAATTCACTCAATCTCTCTTTCAGTTTGTTATAATATGTTGGATGATCAGAAGTGAAGCCTAGAGGATTACATCCGGAAGAGAGTCAGGCACCTAATACCTACCTTATACTGAATTTTAATGCTGACATCCCTTTGAGCCATTCAGAAATCCAACTGAATGACAAGCTGTCTGCATGGCACAAAGAAGAATGTCACAGGAAAACCTTGATTTGGGAAACTGCACCAAATCTGAGAGTTCTCTTGCTGTTTGAGCTCTGTGCCACACCCTCAGTAATAAGTCTATTTTACACACACAGTGCAGCCAGAAATGCATGGATGTGACTCAGAACCAGCAGCGAAACTTGGCTCCTCTCTCCCACAAGGCTTATGTGTCACTGAGGGGCATGCTTTGCCTCTGTCTATTAAAAACTTGCTTTCTTCCTATTTGCTGGCTTACCTTCAGCAGGGATGCATAGCAAACCTTCAGTAGCCTTGTCTGTGCTGAGGGCACTCTGTAGATCTATGAATTGTGATTCCCAGATGCTGAGAAGGTCATTTAACCCATGTTACCTTCCTGCACTGAAATCGAATGTCACCTTTGCTCACCCAAAGAAATAACAGAAGTGTTAAAGTGTTGGCGAGACCTTTGGCACCAGATCTCAGTTTCCTGTTAGCTGAGGCCAGCAGTGACGTGCCCAAGAGGTGGGATTTGAAAACTTCCATCAGGCTTTGTCTTTGGCTCATGCAAGACTCTTATGGCTCAAAGTTGTAAACTGTGTTACTGTGGGGTAAACTCTGTCCAGTATTGTTTGAAATTCTTTTTCCATCAGGTTTTGAAGATCAATAGATAGATGCCTTTAAAACAGATAGACCAAAAAAAATACCACCTGGTTGTTAATTCTTCTTAGAAAACCTACATTATTTTTGGTGCTTGGGCTTTATTGTTGCTTCTTATGCTGTTAGTCACCAAGATGAAGTAGTGAATAAATCACAGAACCATTCATGTTCAAAAAGACCCTTGGGATCATTGAGTCAAACTATTAACTCCACTCTACAGGTTCACCCCTAAACCAGATCCCCAAACACCACATCTAAGCACCTTTTAATCTCATCCAGGGATGGTGACTCAACGACCACCATAGGCAGCCCATTCCGGTACCAACCTGACCACTCTCTCCATGAAGAACTTATCCTGATGTCTAATCTAAACATACCTTGTTGAAGCTTTAAACCATTCCCTCTGGTTCTGTCACCAATTACCTGTGAGAAGAGATCAGCAATTACATTTCTACAAAGTCCTTTCAGATAGTTGAAGAGAGTGATGAACTCTCCCCTAAGCCTCCTCTTCCTCAAACTAAACAGCCCCAACTCTCTCAATCTCTCCTCATAAGATTTATTCTCCAGGCCCTTCATCAGCTTCATTACCCTCCTCTGGACTTGCTTCAGCACCTCAATATCTCCCTTGTACTGAGGTGCCCTAAACTGGACACGGTACTCAAGGTGTGGCCTCACCAATGCTGAGTACACTGGGACAATCACCTCCCAACTCCTGCTGGACACACAGTTTCATACAGGCCAAGGTGCCTTTGGCCTTCTTGACTACTTGGACACACTGCTGGCTCATATTCAGCCACCTGTCAGTGAGAACCCCCAGGTCTTTTTCTATCACATTGCGTTCCAACCACACTTCCCTAAGCTTATAGCCTTGCATGGGACTGTTGTCACCAAAATGCTGGACCTGACACTTGGCACTATTGAAACCCCTACAATTATCCTCAGCTCATTGATACAGTCTGTCAAGGTCTCTGTGAGTAGCCTTACTACCCTCCAGCAGATCAACACTCCCTCCCAACTTGATATCATCTGCAAACTTAATCCTCTCATCATGGCCACTGATAAAGATGTTGAACAGGAGTGGCTCCAGCACTGAGCCCTGGGGAACACCACTTGTGACTGGCCTCCAAGCAGATTTAGCTCCACTGACCACAACTCTTTGGGCCTGGCCATCCAGTCAGTGTTCCACCCACCAGAGTACGTGCCCGTCCAAGCCTTAGCAGCCAGCTTATTCATGAGAATGTTGTGGGAGACAGTGTCAAAGGCCTTACTGAAGTCCAGCTAGACTACATTGGCAAGCTTTCCCTCATCCACTAAGCAGGTCATCATACCATAGAATGAGATCAGGTTTGTCAAGCAGGATCTGCCTCTCGTGAACCCAGGCTGACTGAGTCTGATTGATTTTAATTGCTTCTTGATGGCTCTTGAGATGATCTGTTACATAACCTTCCCTGTGACTGAGGTGAGACTGACAGGCCTGTAATTGCCAGGATCCTCTTTCTAGCCCTTCTTGAAATGGGCACCACATCTGCCAGCCTTCAGTCCATTGGGACAACCCTGGTTAACCAAAATTGTTGAAAGATTATGGAGAGTGCCTTGACAACCACATCCACCAGCTCCCTTAGTACTTTAAAGCGGAATCCATCTGGCCCCATAGACTTATCAGCATCCAACTCATGTAGATTATGCTTGTGAATTATGAAGAGCTATTCAGTTTACCATCCCTACCTTCAATCTCAGGGGGCTCTGTGCCCAGAGGACTACTAATCTTGCTACTAGAAACTGAGGCAAAGAGGGCATTAAGCACCTCAGCCTGATCATAATCCTTGGTCACCATGTTCTCTCTGCATTTAACAACATGTTGAGACAATCCATATCCCTCCTCTTATTGTTAATGTACTTATGAAACCCTCTTTTGCTATCCTTCACCACAATAGCCAATTTTAGTTCTAGCTGACCTTTGGCCTTCCTGATTTTCCCCTTGTAAAACTTCACTGCATGTTTGTAATCCTCTTAAGTTGCCGGCCCCACCTTCCAGAGACTATAAACTTTCCTTTGATTCCTGAGTTCCAGGCAAAGCACTCTGTTCAGCCATGCTGGTCTCCTACTCTGTCACCTTGTCTTATTAGACTTGGGGATGGTCAGTTCCTGTACCTCTAAAATTAATTCTCTAAAGTATGCCCAGCCTTCCGGGGCACCCATATCCTTCAGAAACCTCTCCAGCAGCTACACATCCCTCTTGAACTGAGGAGCCCACAACTGGACACAATACTCCAGGTGTGGTCTCACCAGGGAAGAGTAGAGGGGGAGAAGAACCTCTCTCCATCTCCTAACCACCCCTCTTCTGATCCACCCCAGGATGCTGTTGGCCCTCTTGGCCACAAGAGCACACTGCTGGCTCATAGTCATCCTGCTGTCCAACAGGAACCCCCAGGTCCCTTTCCCCTACACTACTCTCCAATAGGTCAGTCCCCAGCTTATACTGGTACCTGTGGTTGTTCTTGCCCAGATGCAAGACTCTACATTTACCCTTGTTATACTTCATTAATTTTTTCTCAGTCCAGCTCTCCAGCCTGTCCAGATCTTGCTGAATGGCAGCACAGTCTGCAGGGGTGTCAGCAACACCACCCAGCTTTGTGTCATCAGCAAACTTGCTGGAGTATTGTGTCCAGTTCTGGGCTCCTCAGTTCAAGAAGTATGTGGAGCTGCTGGAGGGAGTCCAGCGTAGGGCAATGAGGATGATGAAGGAAGTGGAGCATCTCTCTTATGAGGAGAGGCTGAGGGAGCTGGGTCTCTTTAGCTTGGAGAAGAGGAGACGGAGGCGTGACCTCATTAATGTCTATAAATATGTGTAGGGTAGATGTCAGGAGGATGGAGCCAGGCTCTTCTCAATGTCATCTAGTGATAGGATGTGGGGCAATGGTTGTAAGCTGGAACGTAGATAGTTCCACATCAGTCTGAGAAGGAACTTCACAGTGAGGGTAACGAAGCACTGGAACAGGCTGCCCAGGGTGGTTGTGCAGTCTCCTTCACTGGAGATGTTCAAGACCTGCCTGGATGTGTTCCTGTGTGACTTGGTCTAGTTGATCCTGCTGTTGCAAGGGGATTGGACTAGATGATCTTTCGAGGTCTCTTCCAATCCCTAACGGTTCTGTGATTCTGTGAAACAGTGGACAAAAATAAAGGAGTCAGAAACTGGTAATTCCATGTGTTTGGTGCACCCCAGAATTATCATTGGAAGGAGAATGCTTCACTTCCATTAAGCCTACTGATAACGGGGCTACAGAAGTGCCTGACCAAATATGGTTATGTGTCTAGCTGTGTTGTGTGGAGACAGAGCAAACACAAAAACAATGCAAAGCTCCTGAACGTTACCTTAGAAAAATCCAATGATTAAGAAAATTATTATCAGAAATGAAATACTGACATAACATAGTTCTTGAAAGCTGGAACACAAAGTGAGATAGGAGATGTGTTCCTTACATAGCAAAAGCATTAAAAGAGATTACCATTGTGACCTGCAGATGAATACAGTTTTGTCCTCTGGCATAAAAGTGCAGAATCCTGGAAGTTAAACTGAAATGGCAGCAGGCTTTTTGTTACTTGAATGAGTAGAAATTCTTCATGATACTGCCCTTAAAAGAGTCTGGAGTATAATGGAACGCATGGTAAAAGGTTTTTCTGAGGTGGTCAGAGCGTGCAGCTCTGATCTATTCTTTTCTGACAGTTGGGTTAGGGACACAAGTTCCACAACACTGTGGACTCTGAGTCTGATCTCATTTCACAGATATATTAAAATTGAATTTTGGATCATCACTAGCCACTGTGAATTCATTGTAAAATATTTTTTTTAGTGGTTACCTTTAGCAAGACAAACGCACCTGCCTTTGCTTGATTTGTGAGGGATTTTTGATGACAAGAGAGGTATCTGAGGCTGACAAAGCTAAGAGACCAAAACTTTAAATTCTTTCTCACATCAAGATTCAGCTGGTAGAAGGTGAAAGCAAGCTGAGAAGGAAGTGTAAAGGGAATAGGGTAGATTTCGAAGCACTGCCTGCAAAATTAATAGAAAGAGTAATGCTTTTTATGATAACTAGTGATGGCTTCTCAGGAGTGTTTTTTGAAATGTGCTCCTATTTTACCCCATTTGCCCTCACACATTCGCAAGGGTTTGGTCCCTTGTGGGATAACAGAATTCATAAGCTGGTTTTATGATAAGCAAATGTATTTCCCTCTCCTACCTGCTCTGGAAGTATTCTTAGAAGCACATCTTTAAGTCAAGACACAGCCACAAGTCTGAACACTGAATGATTTTAGAACAGTAACATGTAATAGATAGAACGGAAGTGTCAGTATTTTTCCATGGGGTTGTGGCTTTTCATGTCATTCCAGGTAGTAAGCACTGGCGCTAGGGAAGGCACTTCCAAACAACAAGTTATTTTCAGTGCTCAGACCAAAATACTTCACAAATGCCACTCTGTTTTATCAGGGCCAAAGAGGAGTTCTGAAAATTGCCCTCTTCAGTTATCTGACTCCTGAAAACTGTTCAGGTTCATCATTGTTTTGAATCTGAAACCTCAACCAAAGCAAGCCCTCGTGGTTAAGTCTCACTTTTGATCACTCATTGAGCTGCATCCTTTGCAAGAGAGACAGGGGGTAGCAAGGATAAGGCTAGACTCTTCCATGTTTCATGAATATTTGCAAAGTTGAATTAAACTGAAATCAGTTGTTGGTTCACTGGGGATTTTTTATTCCCTGTCTCTTGCCACATGAAATTTAAGTAACTTATGTAGTCAGAGAAGATATGGAGAGAAAAGTACCTCCACAGGATAGTATCAGGTTGGACTTGGGTAGTTGTCTGTATGTAGCTCTCTCTCTCCTTTGGCCAGTTTGGAACATATTATTTCTCTGACAACTATTTCCAAAGATTTTGAATCTGTTGCTTTGAGATGCTGCTAGTGAAGTGCCATAAGCTACCAGGCAAGGTAACTATATATAAGCTGTTTGACTGGGCTTCTCCAAAGTGAGACAGACAAACAAGAAGTATGTTTTAAGATTAATGACTATGATTCTGCTTCTGGGGGTGTGTTTCCTCTGCATAAAGCCAGACAGACACAAAGGAAGCTTAGGTTGGCTAATTCAAATTAAGGCATCTACACATTGCTGTGTTTGGGCAAACATTACTCCTCTGTAAACACATCTGTATTCTTTAGATAGCAGACCAGAATAGCTTCCCTATCTTTAAATGCAAAGCTAAATAATTTGTAAACTGTACTTGTTTCAATGGGTCAATAAAGCTGTTATCTCCTGAACAAATGCTTTATCATATAATTTCTAAATTCATGCCATTTACTCAAAAGATCATAACATAACCTTGTCCTGTATGAGGTCAGTACATAAGGCCCAGCACATGGGACCAGTTTAACATGCAGATGTGAATTCTGCAAGTCACTATCTTGTAAAATGCAACTTAATCAAGGCATTTGTTTTAAAATGACAAATAATCTCAACAAACAGCTGTAAACAGTGTTTGCCAATTTGAATGAAGAAATAGGGTTATGGTCTTACTTACACAGGGCACCGGGTACACAGCAGAGAAACACTTGATGACTTTTTGTTGAAAATTATGTTTCCTAACATTTCCCACTGTTTTTCCAAGTTCCAGAGGTAAAACCAATATGGAGAAACTTGATATAGAAAAAAGTCTAGATGTTCTGCTTGAAAATGTGACTACATGAATCTGGGCACTCACTACTGTCAGAGTAGCAAGAGTAGAAAACCAGAAGAATGCTTTTTAGATGAGCTGCTTTTGGTGTAGTCTATAGAAAACCCCTTTGGGTTTAAGTTCTGGGTTCACAAAAATCATCTGATTGTTACCGAGGTCAATGGGGCCAAGACTTCACTTTCTTCATCTCTTTTCCTGTGTCTGCAAGTGGAAGACCATTAATGAATGTGTTAATTAATGTTTGCTAGGGCTTTGAAGAGGAAGGTACCAACAAAGTGCTCATTAGCACTCGTAAACATCCGTGCTTTTGTCCCGACTCCTCACCATGAAGCACAGCTGCTCTCACTCTTCATCCATCAACTATAATATCTGCAACGACCCTCCAGGTCATCTGAGTTGTCCAGTAGCAGCACTTTGATCTAGTACAATTAATTCTCCTGTGGCAGATATTAATAAAAAATCCTCCTGCCACCATTATGGCAAAATCTGAAGTGGCTGAATTGCTATCTCTGGAAAGGTTTAAAAGTCTAGTAGACATAGTGCTTAAAGACATTGCTTAGTGATGGACTTGGTAGATCCAGGTTAGTAGTTGAACTTGATGATTATAAAGGTCTTTTCCAATCTAAATTATCCTATAACTCTATTATTTTAATCCAATTTTGTGTCTTATGCTGTAGTAGGAAAGAGAAGTAAAATTAAGGAAAAAAACTCAGACTGTGAAAAGGAGGCACAAGTGAATCTTTCTGTGGCAGTGAGTAATGATTACAGTAGTTAAACGGGTTTCTAGATGAAATGCAAGCTTAAATATTAGGCTTTGGCTTGAGGATGTGCCTCTGCAGCCACATTGCTCTACAAAGATATTTGAAGGAACTGCTCAGGAAGCCCGTGGCTGGAGCAATGCTAGTGTGAGCACCAGGATTTCTCCCAACACATCCATCTCTCTTGATACCACATAGGGTCTCATGAGATACTTGAGCAAAAAGTGCTGCAATGAAGATAACACAGTAAAACGCGAAAAGGGAGAGTGTGCCAAGCTCTGGGAAGTATATAAATATATTATAAATCTCTGGAATACTCAATAATTAATCCTGAGCAAGAAGGCTCTCTCTCATTTCCCTTTTTTTTCCTTTGTTTTCTCTTTTTTTCCTGTGGAAAGAATAAAACAAATTCTTAGGAACGCTCATCCAAACTGAAGTTGGTGCTAAAGCACTGTATACCCTTGATATACATACAGTTATTTTATCTGATATTTGCTTACGTGCCTTTTCCTTCGGGTCTCAAACTGCTTCTGCTTTCCTTTGCAACTTTTTACAACACATGACAGGACACCAACTTGCTGTCTACTTTCTGTTTTCCTGTAACACTGTGATGCTCAGGTTTTAGTCTGAATTTCTGGAGCAATCCCAAGCACTGCTTGCCCTTGTTTCCTCATGCAGTTTAACCTCCTGCAGTTGCTCTCACTTTTAGCAGGTGATGTCTCCATCAGCCTTTTTTATTTCTGAACAGTCCATTGGACTTTGTCCTCTTCATGTAATTGCAAGGAGATAATACTGCAGGATGGACCTTCACATAGCTGCTCCCAAGAAATATACGTAAGAGCTGATGCGGTTACATGACACTGGGAGGTTCATCAACCATGATGTAGTGACAAGATAATGGTGTTTGGTGTCCTCAGGCTGGCACAGCCCCTCTTCTGCTGGTCCATGCTGGCTAACAGGAGTCATTGAATTGTATAATCCTCTAGGTTGGAAAAAAAACTTTAAGATCATCAATTCCAACCAATTAACACAACACTGCCTGGTCACCACTAAATATTGTCCTTCAGCACCTCATCTACATGGCTTTTAAATATCTCCAGAGATGGTGATGACACACATCCCTGGAAGCCTGTTCCAACATTTGATAAGCACTTCAGCAAATGATTCTTTCCTAATATCCAACCTAGGTCTCTCCTGGCACAACTTGGGGTATTTTCCATTTGTCCTGTCACATAAGACTCAGTAATTTATTTGGATTTTGAGAGATTTATCTCTTGGGACAAAAGACAGTAACCCTTCCCTAAGAACTGCTGCTTGAGCCTCCTAATTGTCCTTCTGTGTCACTTCTCAAGTAGCATATTTGCACACATTTTTCTGCAGAAAGAGCTGCTGATAGTTTAATCAAAAATACAGGTAATGGAGCAGCTTTGTTAACTGTCAGCACTTTCTCCTGGAAATAAGCTTCTCTTAGTGTTGGCAGCATATATAATTTCCTTCACACTAGAAAAATGCCCTGAATTGGGTCCCTCTTACATTAGGCAACAAGAATAAAACACAGCCCTTGACCTGGGGGGGAAAAAAAATAATCACGGGCTGAATAAACAAAAGGCAAAAGAAGCAGGAGGAGCTCCTGCAGAAATGAGCAGAAAGAGGAAAGTTTTCAAACGTCATAGCAGATTTACAGCATCGGTACCTCTCATTTTTGTTTAGCCTTTGTGAATCTCCTTTCTTTTGTTTGTGCGTGGGTATATATTGTACTGCATGTCCTTAGCTGTATCAGGCTTTGAAGGGAAAGCTGAAGTCCATGGTGTTATTTTAAGACATAATTGCATGGTGATTAATGGAAAAGGAGAATTGGGCTTTGGTTATTACTCAGTTTTGTCTTCAAGATGACCCTGTGATATAGCTATGTCAATGTTACTTGCGTTAATGAAAGCCTATGCATCTGAAGAGGTTTAAAAAACAACCCCCACAAAAGATAAAATGACATAAATGAAATTAATAAAAAGTTAATGAAAACAATAAAATGAAATAATACATCAAGAATAACCTACTAGAGCTACACAACTCTAGTAGCAGCAGTTACCACCCTTCTCTTACATCTCAATTACCCTTTCCCATCAGTGATACTGAAATGAGTATTTTTTTTGTCTTACCTGAAAAGCTGTAATTTGTACAGAAAGTCTAGTAATAACTAAAGGCTTCCTTTCTGTGATGCCAACATGCTCAGTCAGGCAGTAGAAAAGTAAGTTGACAATAAACTGGTGCATTCACAACTACTCATAACATAGTAATATTTATTAATAGCTAAGGTATTTCCACATCAATTTTTTTCTGAAGGAGCATGTATCATAACAATCCTGGTTTTCATCTGGTTCACACCATTTTCCTTATCTTCCCTATCCATAAAACATCTCTAATGTCTCGTGAATTTTTTTGGTAGCACTTAGCATTTTATTGATGAGAAGCACTAATAAGAAAAGAGTAATAGGAACAGAGCACAGGACTTAGATTAAAAGACATTCAAGAAGAACAGTGTTTCCACGGGTAGCCTTATAACAAATACTCCAGGAAGTCAATGCAGTGTGACAAAAACACTTGACTGAGAGTACTGAGGGTTTTTTCTCCAGTGGTAGTATGGTCAGCCCCGCAAAATGCGCAGCATTGGTCAAAAAGTCTTTGTTCAACCATGTAATGATGCAATTAACATTAGAAGTGACACTTTGACTCCCATAATTATTCAGGATATGGTAAGAGTCACAAACACGGGGAAGAATTCTAAGCCAGAAGAAGACCTGGAGCAATGTGTAATCCTTGTTTTTTACTAACATAAGCTCTTTAGGGATTAGGGATCATTATTATACTTCTGTCTTGTTAAACTGACTGTCTTGTTAAACTGTTAAACCTCGACTGTGCTGAATAAATAATAAAATAATTAGGAAAAACAAGCACCTAAAACATGGAGGAGGACAAAAAGAGCTTGAAAAATGAGATTGTTTTGTTATTCAGTCACAATTACAGTCTCGTGGGAATTGTGAGCTTTTAGGGGTTTCCTATATGCAAACCAAAGTGTAAATATTTGATATGGACCACAAAGGATGATTTCCCTAGTCATGTGTATTCAGCTGAGCGAGTGAATCAATTCAATTAGTGTGAATGTTTGCCATATTACATTTGGATCTAATGAGAGGCAAAGCTGATCATAATGCTTGAAAGAAAGCACAGGATGTAGATTCCAAAACATGATGGAAAAAGAAAGAATTTTGTTATGGTCTGCCTCATACCCAGCCTTTATCACTGTGCCATCTGAGCGCCTTCCTGTAGCACGTTAAGCAGTGTGACTAACATCTGTCACACCAAGATCTGTTCTCCCTGTTTTTCCACCACTACCACTCCCCTTGAAAAATGGGAGCATTTGATATTCAGGAGACAGTTTCATTTGGTAGGTTTTGAGAGGAGCATCTATATGCCTTTAAATATTTTTTTATATATCTCTAAGGCTCGGACAGCAATCTGTTTAAATTGGAAAGTGCAGTGGAGTCATATTTGAAAGAGAGATTATAAGGCTCAGAGAGGTTTGTTAACATCTCACACACTTACCAGTTCCTAAAGGTAGAAGATTTCTCTATGGATTTCTAGATAAAAGGGCAGATTTTGAGACTGATCTAGGATCCTATGGGAGATTGTTATCCACAGATTGAATCACAGAAATGTTACAAACCTTAAAATCCTATTGGTGGTGTTGTGCAAGAGAGACACTGAATGTGTATCAGACGTCGAGGTTCAAACTCAGTCCTTAAGTCTCATACAAGCCAGAGAGAGTTTTGCTGCAGGAGGAACAGAATGAAGGTTTTACAGTTTAGCCTTGCCAGTTGTAACACTGATAAAATTCCAAGGTTTGTAGATAATGATTTTGTTATACTGTGTTCTACGCAGATGACAGTGGTGATGGTGATTGGAACTGCATTGGCATTCATGAAGTTATTTCTCATTTTAATGCTTAAATAACTGGGAGAAGGACCAGGACATCTGGGTTTCAGATTTTCTCTGAACAGTGGTTGCTGAGATTTGTGTTGTTGGCTTTTAAAAAAGAATATATTCAGCCAGACTGTAAAATAGAAGATAATTCCACTGATTTAAAACCTTTTTTAAAATTTAAGAATCATTAGCATCTTCAACTGGACATACTCCTCTTTAAGAGGTGTCACCTGTCTGTGTTTCACTTGCTTTCTCCCAGTTTTCTTTTACAGATCTATTAGAACTTTTCTACAGATCACATTGTGGTCTGTGTTGGAAACCAGTGCTCTGTCTAAATTAAGGCTTGTATAGAGCTTTCACAGGCAAAAGATAAACTGTAACTTTCATTATTCTGCTGAAAATGTAGCTTTATTTGGTCTTTTTATTTTTGTAATTCGCACTTTTGGCATTCATGTTTTCACACAAAGACCTGATGTTTCACTGATATACATAAGAAAAATGTGAAAGTATGACCCCCAGCACAGTCTTTTTACTAACTTGTTGATATTTTCAGAAGAGTAATTAGTAATTTTAGAATATTCAGGATTAACCATACTGATGCTATTTAGAGCAGCTCTAAGGTGAATGATTCAGTTACCCCTTTCCCTTCAACAAACTGCCAAGAAGTTTTGGGGTGAGCAAAGCAGAAAAAGTAGATTACGGTAACGGTACAGAAAAAGAGGTGTCAGTTAGTGGCATCCCAGACCCTAGGGCATATCCTACAACTCTGGGCCTCTAAATCCTTCCTGTATTTGTGACATAACCAGTCATTATTGGTGGTATTGGCTTGAAAGTCAGAATAAGTTAATGCAATGAATGGAAAATTAATTGACACAGAGAATGATGAAGATCCAAACTGGAACGGTAGAGGGAAGAGGGACATATGGTGAGCAGCTGCTATATCTGTAGGCTGACAGTGTTGTAGAGAAATACATAATTATTTCTCATTGGGAATTTTGGTTGGAGAGTAAAAGGTGCTACACTATCTCAAAGTTTTTTGTGATTCAGTCCCAGCTAGTTCTTCTAGTGAGGGCTCCCTCAGAGACTAAAAAGCTGGCCTTGTTCACGAGAAACTGTTGGCTCTTATTCTCAAAGTCAGAATAGGGTTTAAAAAAAAAAATTCTGGAGGTTCATAGAGAAAATTTTAACAAATTTCAGGCCAAATTTCATGACTTTATCAAGGGGAAATCACATTTGGCTAATCTGATAGTCTCTATGATGTTGTGATTGAATGGGTGGATGCTGAGAGACCAGTGGATGTGGTCTACTTCAATTTTAGTAAGGCCTTTGACACAGTCCCCCTATAACATCCTCATGAGCAAGTTTAGGAAGTGTTGGATTGAAGAACAGATTGTGACTTGGATTAAAAACTGGCTATAAAACAGAGCCCAAAGAGTGATGATTAATGGTACAGAGTCCAGCTGGAGCCATGTAACCAGTGGTGTCCCCAGAGACCAGTGCTGGGTCCAGTTTTGTTTAATGTCTATATTAATGACCTTGATGATGGGATAGAGAGTCTCCTCAGCAACTTGGCTGATGACACAAAGCTGGGTAGTCTGGCCAATTTACCTGATAGCTGCGCGGCCATTCAGGAAGATCAGGAGAGACTGGAGGGATGGGCAAAGAGGAATTTAATGAGGTTTAATACGTGTAGAGTCCTTCACCTGAGAAGAAGAAATTAGAAACATCAGTATAGGTTGGGGGACAATCTATCAGAGAGCACTTCTGTGGAGAGGGATCTTGAGTTCTTGTGGATGATAAGTTATCCATGGAACAACAATGTGCTCTGATGGCCAAGAAGGCAAATGGAATCAAGGAGAGTGTATCCAGCAAATGGAATCAAAGGAGGTCCTTCATCCTCTCTATTCTGCCTTAGTATGGCCAAATCTGGAATACTGTGTCCATTTCTGGGCTCCCTGGTTCAAGAGGGATAGAGAGCTAATTGAGAGAGGCCAACAGAGAGCAATGAAGACGATTCTGGGACTGGAACACCAACCTTATAAGAGATTGAGAGATCTGGGACTTTGTAGCTTCACAGAATCACAGAATCACAGATCATTAGGGATTAGAAATTACCTCAAAAGACCATCCAATCCAACACCCCTGCCACAGCAGGATCACCTACACAAAGTCCAGGTGGGTTTGAAATGTCTCCAGAGATGGAGACTACACAAACCACCCGGACAGCTCCCTCCAGTGTCACATCACCCTCACTGGGAAGAGGTTATAGAATCACAGAATCAGTCAGGGTTGGAAGCAAACACAGGATCATCCAGTTCCAACTCCCCTGCCATAAGCAGGGACACTTTACCCTAGATCAGGCTGGCCAGAGCCTCATCCAGCCTGGCCTTAAACACCTCTAGGGATGGGGCCCCAACCACTTCCCTGGGCAACCCATTCCAGAGAGGCTCTCCACACTCTCACGGTGAAGAACTTCCTCCTCACGTCCACTCTACATCTACCCATCTCCACCTTTGCTCCATTCCCCCTAGTCCTGTCGCTACGTGCCATCCTAAATAGTCCCTCCTCAGACTTTTTCTAGGCCCCCTTCAGATACTGGAAGGACACAATAAGGTCACCTCAGAACCTCCTCTTCTCCAGACTTAACAGCCCCAACTCTCTCAGTCTGGCCTCATAGGAGAGGTGCTCCAGCCCTCTGATCATCCTCGTGGCCATCCTCTGCACTCGTTCCAGCATATCCACATCCTTCTTGTAATAAGGGCTCCAGAACTGGATGCAGTCCTCCAGGTGGGGTCTCACCAGAGCAGAGCAGAGGGGGAGAATCACCTCCCTTGACCTGCTGGCCACACTTCTCCTGATGCAGCCCAGGATCTGGTTTGCCTTCTGGGCCGCAAGTGCACACTGCTGGCTCATGTTGAGCTTTTCATCCACAAGCACCCCCAGGTCCCTCTCCTCAGGGCTACTCTGCAGCCAGTCACTGCCCAGCCTGTATTTCTGCTTAGGATTGCCTTGACCCAGATGCAGGACCTTACATTTGATCTTGTTAAACCCCATGAGGTTGACTTGTGTCCACCTGTCTGCTTGCTTTGCAGCACTTTGAAGCACATTGTTCTAAGCCCTTCCCAGGAGCATCCTGTTTCAGTTCATGTGATTTCATTTCACTGCTTCTTGCACCTAGTTTGACTCCCATCTCAAAGAAAGCTTCAAGCACTGCAGCTCCCTCTCCCCTTTCATTTGCCTGCTTTCAGGCTCGTTGCTCCTGAGAAGCAATAAATCTCCCCCTTAGCAATCCTCCCTCTGACACTGTCGGTGTGGTAGCAATTCACTAGTGCAAAAGCTGAACATATAAACTGAGGTTTGGAAAAGATTAAGAGTGGCAGTATCATTAAATGGAATGTTACTTTTGTTTCTCTTACCCTTTCCTATCTCATTTCTCCAAGAACCACTCAGACCCCTTCTCTTGCACTGCAAGGCAGAATACAGTATAAGAGCAACAGAGCCCTGTATGTGTGTGTTGTAGGGGGACAATCAGAAACACAGCATTGAGCTCTAAGTTCTAGAAACTGATCTGTAAAGAGACACTTTTTACATCTTAAGAAAATTGTGACAATGCCTTCTCACTTACAGTGCACAAATTCCTGTTGAATAAGAATCATTGCTCGTCCATCTGTTTTCTTCTTTTAAATTAATTAGACTGACAAGAAGCTGCCTGCCACATTTTGTGTTGAATTCACTCTATTTAGCATTGTTTGGCTGCAAAGCAACTCCCCGCTTCAGTCAGATGGAGAAACCTGGCAGATGGGACATCTTTCAAGGTCATTTTTGCATGTGTCTGTGGGTATTTGTGGCCAGAATAACCTTCACTGTGATGCTTTTATTTAAGCCCTTTTTTTTTTCACCTTTGGCTGTAATATATTGAAAAATGTTACAACTTAAAAATATTCTGCAAGTACAAACTCATTTTCATAGCTTTGACATCTTTTAAATATATCATCAAAGTTCTTTTGCTAGCAATAAAAGCATAAAATGTGATAATTTATGGAAGCACTAGTGTCAATGCATGCAAAAAAGGAATAAGTGGTGAACTGATTTAACAAGAGAACCAAGCAGTAGCAAGGACCCCAATTTTTATCACTTACAATCCCATCAATCCCTTACACCTAGCAACAGTAGGTAGGCACTGACACTCAGACATCAGCTGATCTGAGCATGGTCAATCTGCCCAGAGATTTTCCCCTTAGATTCCCCTCTATTCATGCAATTCTTCCTTTCTGTAAGATGCTTGTTAAAGTGAAGTTTTCCATTTAACTATACAGTGGTTTTGTCTTGAGTGACACTAGTCAGTTTACAACCTGGGATCCTTCACTATCATCCTTTCATGACTGTCCAGGTTTCTTTGAACTACACAAGATCCTTTCAGGAAGTGGGCAGAGGAACACTTTGGATACCTACAAAGTACATTAATGTGATGGGATACATATGTACATGTGTACTCACAGCATTATAGCATGTCTGCATGTACATACTCTACAAAAAGAAGGAAAGATGGTAATTACTTGTAAAATACGTAGCAAGTGTAGGAGCAGAACAACTTCTTCATTCAGAACAAACCATGAACGAATGTAAACCTCATTCATCTGAGAAGAAAGCTAATAGAACATCTTTCATTGAAGTGAAGATGTAGACAGAAGTTCTAAAGACTTTATCATCTCGAGTCCCTGCGAGGAAGTCCAGTTTGCAGCTGATCTGTAATCCTGTATGGTTCTGTGTGTCCTGCAGAAGGTCACTATCTTCTGTGCTGTTTCCGTCTTGTAAAATACTACAGTATTTCATTTTAATGTGTGAAACAACAAGCACTAATAAATTTGTTTCTTCTTAATGGCATCCTGAGCTGGATCAGAAGCAGGGGTGGTTAGCTGATCGAGAGACATTCTCCTCTCCATCTACTCTGACCTGGTGAGACCGCATGTGGAATATTGTGTCAGTTCTGGGCCCCTCTGTTCAAGAAGGAGACATAACTGCTTGAGAGAGTACAGTGCAGAGCCACAAAGATTATAAAGGCAGTAGAACATCTCCCTTATGAGGAAAGGTTGAGGGAGCTGGGTGTCTTCAGCTTGGAGAAAAGGAGACTTAGGGATGACCTCATTAATGTCTATAAATATGTGAAGGGTGGGTGTCAGGAGGATGGAGCCAGGCTCTTCTCAATGTCATCTAGTGATAGGACGAGGGGCAATGGGTGCAAGGTGGAACATAGGAGATTCCACAAAAATATCAGAAGGAACTGCCTCACAGTGAAGGTGACAGAGCCCAGAGAGGTTGTGGAGTCTCTTTCTCTGGAGACATTTAAAACTCATCTGGATATGTTCCTGTCCAACTGGACTAGATGATATTTTGAAGTCTCTTCCAATTCCTAATGTTCTGTGATTCTTAAAACTGTTTCTAACACATGTACTCATACTCTGTCTGCAGTACTTGAAACTCCTATATCAGGTAGTAGCATATATCATCAGACTTTTTTACTATTTTGTTTTTAAAATATAACCATCATTGTTGAGTCTGGTTTTCACAAAACAGAACAAAAAAGCCAAACCCATTTGAATCAACCAAAATTTTAAGGTTTTTTTGTGGGCTGATAATCACTTCTGGTTCCATAATATATCTCATTTTAATTTTTGCATACTTAGAGACTTGTACATCCTTTTGTACAAGCATTTTCCTTCTAACGAAGAAGAAAATGTATTACCCATTACAACTCAGTAAAAGTTGGCTTTGTCTCAAGGGATGAACAGATAGAAAAACTGATCATTCTAGCATTATTACTAGTCAGGCTTGAAAACATATCCATGTGGGACAGAGAAAACTGTCGGACATACAAGAAATGAAAAACGAAATTACCTACATACACACATGTACAGGTATATGTGTGCACACACATACATAATACAAACCTTCATTTTCATTTTCTTTTTCCAAATGAAGAAAAATATTTCTAATTCCAGTTTCCGGATCCATGTTTACTTTACCTCTTTTCTCCCCCTCCAGGGGGTGGGAGGACATTTCCGTCTGCACGGTTGAGCAGATTATAATTTTATGGGCTAACCTGGTGCTAAACCATGAAAATAGCATAGCACTTATTCAGTAATCTCTGTGCCAATTCTACAACCTCTGAGTCCTTTTTTTAAATTCAAATGAATATCCTATTGCACAGTCATAAGTTAAAACATTTAACTAGCATGAAATCTACATATGCTTTTTGAAGAGCAAATCACTCTGATGGTTGAGCCACAATGGATGTACTCTCACCTTCTCAACACTGGCTGGTACACTTTGTTTGGCTTCACTTGTAAATTAAAGATCCGTTTACAGTCAGAAAACTCTTCATTCTGAGTACATCTAACCCATGAGCAGCTCAACCCTCAGATATCTACAAGTATACTAAACAGACTGGAAAACTATGATTTCCCCTTAAAGTCATGTTTCCTCATCCTAGATATTCCTTTTAGGGTAATGTCAAAAATCTTTCTTAATATCTTTTATGGAAGTGTGATTGCTGGAACCACTCCAGGAAATCTCTCACAAGCCTAGTCCCTAATAGCATTTCTGTAGTTCAACTTAATGCTCCTGCACACAGATTTTGTTCGTGTTCTTTGTTCTGGTGTCACATTTTTTTACTTTGTTTGGGTTATCTGGTAAGAAGGCTTTGAACTTGTTTCAGCATAGCATATACCTGCCTTTTAAGTATGGTCTGTATCGCTGGTTCCTAGATGGAGGACCTTGCAATTACCTGAATCGAAATTAGCTTTTTATTAAATGAGTCACTCTTAACAAAATACTGTCAAGAGACAGGGTGCCTAAGACTGTCTTTCTCTCCCAGTCTGCTGATTTTTATCTTTAATGAAACTGACTAAGTGGGAGATGAGTTTAGTGGCTTTTTTAGTAATTTCTTAAATTCATTTCACTATGTTTAAACAAATGCTAAACCTCATTTCCTCCCCTTAAAATGATGTAATCAGTCTGTCCAGCCCATGACTTGTTTTGACTGTAGATAGTCCTTGATTATTATTAATGCAAATGGTTTAATATCCCCCCGAGCCACAGCCAACCTGCATGAAACAAAATGTTCTCTAGCTATAACATCACTAAAGCAAACTGAGCTGGACCCCTCATTGTCAATTTGTAGAAGAAAGCAAATACTTGCAGCTGGCCGCAAATTTCTCATTTGTCCCCCAAGCAATCTTTGAATGTTGGATTTCTTTTCTTTTTATGCAAAGTGCAAGTGTGATCTGTTAAAACTCCACTCAAGCTTCCTTTGAAATATATTTATCTTTTGAAGAAGGGGTTTCTTTTATAATAAACATATTACACAAAGGAAGCAGAGTCTCACACACTCAACAAATTTACAAGGTGATACTGTTAACATAGATTTTAATACCACAGGTGTTGCCAAGTACCATACATTTTCTCCTTAGTTACATGATTTTCTCTTCCGTTGTACAACACATCTAATCCATGTGTCCTTCTGGTCTCCCCACAGCCCATTTCTCATGCTGCTGATCTGCTGTGTGAGCTCACATTTCAGGCCATATAAAGCCTGTCACAGTACTTTACTCAGTAGTTTCCTGCTCTATGAAGTGACTGCCCATGCTGGCATTTGACTCTAGAGAGATGTCTTTATTTCCTCTCCCCAGTGCCTCCTGTTTTGACACAGCTAATGTTTTCAGAATTAAATCCCATCTCTGCTCACTCTGCAATCTTTGACCTCATGCACAGAAGAAAATGCTTAGGATGATGAACCAGATTATAAGAAGACCAGCATAGCTACCATGGCTGGTCATCACCTAAACAACCTTCCCATATTGTGTGGAAGATTTCACCAGCACATGCAGGAGTTTTTCTGAGAAGTGCTAGTAGATGCTGCGATGGTTCCAAAAGGATATGTAGGAAGTAGATGGTGACCATTAGGGGTTGCTGTGTTTAGAAAATCACACATAGACAAAATCACCACAGATCTGGAGTAGAAAGGTTGGTGCTTCATTGATTCAGCATGCTTAGAGGTCTGTACTCTGTAGCTGACACGAAACACAGAGAGGTCTACAGCAGTAGATGCTAATTTGACATGGGGACTGTTACTTTACCAGACTCTAATTAATAATCATTACTCCTTGCTTAGGGGTTGTTTCCATGCAAGCCAAAGAGCTTGGCGGGTTTGACATCAGGGTAGAGATAATTACTTTTTTTTCTCCTATATAGTATTTTTAGAAAACTCTTGCAATTCATTTTTCAGTTCTAACTTACCACTTTTCTGTGTCTCATCATTTTATTCTTTTCTTACCATGCATTCTGCTTCATGTCTTTCTTTGGAAAAAACTATTTTAATACATTACATTATCCATCACCTCCACAAAGAACAAAAAGAAGTCTAGGTGCTAAAAGAAGGAGGATGCATAGAAAAAAGAGTTCAACATATTTCTGTATTATAATTAAAGTTATTAAAATATTTCAACACTGACATTCTGTATCATTTGCAGCAGCTGCAGAAGAAAGCTTGAGGCTTTACTTAACAGCTTTTCAGGGAGCCACAACTTCTCAATGCCTTGTTGTCATCCATACAGTTTCCCCTGTTCTCACAGTTTCTCTAAATGGTACATGTAAGCATTAATGCTGAGAAAAGCTGTGTGTCTTCAGCAGTCATTAACTCTTGTTGAACCAAGAATCCTTGGGTCCTTGCAGGATCCCGTTACTCACTGATCATTAAGTTATAGTTGGTAATTTTTCTTGTAGTGCTGACCTTCCAGACAAAAAGAAACAAAACACACACAAAAAAAAAACAAACCCAAAAAAAAAACCCACAGAAAAAAATAAGCATTGTTCATCTTGGCTGGAATCAGAATCACAGAACTTCAGGGATTGGAAGGGATCTTGAAAGATCATCTAGTCCAGTCCAGAAATGGAAAGAAATATTTGACTAGATTTCCTACCTGTGATGCCTCGTTATTCATAATTTAAATAATTGGAGAGTTTCAGGTAGGAGGACGTACACAATGGATAATGACACAGAAGATGAGAACTTTTTCACTGAAGAGGTCAGAAGTTCAGGTACTGTAAAGCTCATTCTTCATCAGAATTCATCTCCATACATAGAAGACATACTGTCCAGTAATGGGTTGTATTATGCAAGCCTCTAAAACTCCATCAGAAACTACATGTATATTTATTTATATCATTATACATTTAAACATACATATTTATTTACATTCAATGATCTTATCAAAAAGTTATTCCTCCTTTCTGCTGAATCCTGTAGCAGAATACTCCCTGGTAGTAGGATGCAGTCACAAGTTTTGGGGTTGAAAGCATTTTCAAATCTCAGCATTTCCTGTAAAGCTTTGATAGGGAAAGAATTGGTAAAGAGGACCTTGAGATCTGAAGATCTCTTGTTTCAAATATACTCAAGTCAGAGGGCTTTGACTTGCTGTAGAGATAATAAATTGGAATTTGGTCTTATAGCCCCTCAATCAACGGGAGATTTCTCAGTCTTATCCAGGCCCATTCCCAGGACTAGGAAGTATCAATTTCTATCCTATGCCACGTCACACAGAATCACAGAACATCAGGGATTGGAAGGGACCTCGAAAGATCATCTAGTCCAATCCCCCTGACACAGCAGGATCACCTAGACCAAGTCACACAGGAACACATCCAGACGGGTTTTAAACATCTCCAGTGAAGGAGACTCCGCAACTCCCCTGGGCAGCCTGTTCCAGTGCTCTGTCACCCTCACTGTAAAGAAGTTCCTTCTCATATTGATGTAGAACCTCTGATGTTCCAGTTTACACCCATCGCCCCTTTTCCTATCACTAGATGACATTGATAAGAGTCAACTTCTAGTACTTTTTTCATGAGTGAAATTACCTTAAAATGATCAAAATAATTTTCTGTTCCATGGGATTGTTCCACCCATTTTCTCTTCATCATTTCCTAGTAGTAAATTCTGACAATTTAGAAAAACTCTATTCCTGCTAATTCCACCAGATTGCTATCATGAGTCTATGATTTTATACTCTATTCCTCCTATGTTTCACACATTTTGAAGTTTTGCCATATCTTTGCATATCTTTGTCCTTCATCAAGATCACATTGAAACCTCTGCAAAACCTAAGATAGAAGTCACAAAGTAACAGAGAGCTAACACAGTGCCTTAGTCACCACTTTCCCAAGCTGTTCAGAGGCCATTTCCTCCCAGTTCAGTCCTACCTCTTTCATTGTTTGAGTGGATGCTCTGAAGTGCCTCAAGGTCTTTCTGATGATGAGTTGTTTCAAATGAACATCTTTCCAGATGTGGTGTCACTGGCACTAGGCTCAAAGAAGAGGTTGTTACCACCCACCTTATGCAGAAGCATGGTAATGATTCTGTTTATACACTCTGGAATAAAGTTTTCATAGAGTTTTATTCTGAGGTGGGGTTTTCTCGGATTTACTTTATATTCTGTTATGCATCAATACAAATTTATGTCTAATTTACAGGTCAGAAATGAGCAAATAACTTGACATTTTCAGCAGCTATAACCTGCCACCTGAGTTGGTAATATTTCATTCCAATGTTGGCTGTTTCCTTTATAATTGTCACTCAAGCTGCTGCTTTAAGACTGCAGAGTGCTCTTGTCTTTCTGATCATCACTGGAAGGTCTGGCTGAGGCACTGAACTGGGTGAAGATTGCTATTTCCTGCCCCATGATGATCGTATCTGCGTATTTTGGCTTTCACAAATGCTTGACCTATTATTTGACCTAGGTGTCTAGTACAGATCAGCTTTGAAATAAATACTTCATAAATTTTAAGGCCAAAAGGGAACATTATGCTCATCTAGTCTGATATTCTACAAGCCAAAGGCCATGAAGTTTGACAGGTAATTCCCATCTTCTGTTTTAACTGAAATATGATTTTCAGAAAGTCTTGTCTCAGAGATTTGCAATGCCTGACAGCCTGCCTGATCACCCAATGACTGATTGCCCTAACTCTACCAAACACATAGAAAAAGTTATCATGCAGCATATCGGACGTTAATCCAGTTTTGAGTCCATTCATTAGATGTTGTTTCTTGATCTTTTAGATTGCTATAGTAAATTTTTTACTCAAGCAAACAACTGCACTAGCAAGGAAAATTACAAACTTGGGAGCTTAGATATATTGTTTAGAGTTGCGACTTAAAAAATGAAAAGAAGATTTAAGATGAGGAGAAAATAAATATTAAATTGTTGATCTGTTTGTGGAAAATTAATTTTCCCCATAAGGCTATTAAAAAAGAGTGGATAAATTGCTCATCATAAATAGTTGGAGAAAGCTGACTAATGGCCCGAATTTCCTTTGACACTTCTGTTTCCTGCCCCCTCTCTTCGAAGATATTACTTTAAAACTTTGAGGGGGATGTCATTTGCTGGTTTCTTTTTATTTCCACTCAGATAGAATTTGATTCAATGATGACTTGCCAATGAAAGTATAATTGTTCTGAAAACTGTGAAAATGAAGAAGAAATCAAATGCTGATTTCTGTTCACATAAACAAATTGCATCAATAAGAAGTAAATTAGAACAAAAAGTAAATCTTAAGTACAGCAGGGGTTTTCTGTCATTGACAAATATAATTAAAATGGAGCTTCCATAGATAAAAATTTGGAGTCATCAGAATTTTCCATCTGTTACTGAATTCATTTCTGAGTGATTCCAGAACTTGGGAACCTAAGTCCTTCCATGACGACTAACTGTTTATTGACTAAATCAAGTTCCCCAAGTAGTGCTCATTTCAATTCAGTTATAAAGCATACAAAATTTTTATTTACCTTGAGGTGGACTGTCAAGGCAGGTATTTTCTACAATGAATGGGGGGTGCACTCTCCTCATGGTATAATCATTTCATAGTTTGTTCTGGCTCTATAGAGCCTCTTATGTTTTGGAAAACAGCAGAGCTGTCAGCCTCCAGACTCCATGCCAGCATCCTGTGCAGAGCCTGCCAAATGGCAAACGATGGCTTGAAGACCAGCAAAGTGATGCAGAGATGATCCAGCTTTATGATTCCTCTGTGCAGGAGGGAAGATTGCTTTGGGTTGCTTTGAGCTATTTGTAATAGCTCAACACATGCCCTAAAGCCCTAGGTGGAAAAATAAATATGTATTTTACTAATCATAGAATAGTCTGAATTGAAAGGGATCTTAAATATCATCTAGTTCCCTCCCCACTGCCATGGTCAAGGACACCTCCTACTGGACTATGTTGTTCAAAACTCTGTCCAACCTTGGTTTGAACACATCCAGCAATAGACCATGCACCACTTCCTTGAGCATGTTGTTCCAGTGTCTCGCCACCTCCACAGTAAAGGCCTTCCTCCTCACATCTGATTTAAATCTACCTTCTCAGTTTATTCCTCCTCTTCCTACCACTACAAGCCCCTGTAAGTACTTTTCCAGCTTTCCTGTAGGCCCTCTTCAGATACTGGAAGGCTACAGTAAGGTCTTCCGTAGCCTTCTTTTCTCCAAGCTGAACAACTTAAACTCCTTATTCTTGTAGAAGATGTGCTTCAGTTGTCTGATCATCTTCACAGCACTCCTCTGCACCTGCTCCAATAGCTCCATGTCTTTCTTGGGTTGAGGACTCCAGAGCTGGATGCAAGGTTTCAAGTGGGATCTCATGAGTAGTGGGGCAGAATCACCTGCCTTTACCTGCTGGCCACACTTCTTTTGATGTAGCCCAGTATATGATTTCTCTTCTGGGCTGAACTCATACACTGCTTTCTCGTGTTGAATTTTTGATCAACTAGCACTCACAAACCTTACTTCACAGGCCTGCCCTCAAGCCATACTCCACCCAGCCTGTATCTGTTCTTGGGATTATCCTGACCCAGGTGTACCTGGGATTATTCTGACACAAATTTGCTGAAGGTGTACTTGATTCCGCTGTCCATGCCATCAACAAAGATATTAAATAGCAGCTGTCCCAGCACTGATTCCTGAGGAATGTGATTTGTCACTGGTTTCCACTTGGACACTGAGACACTGACCACAACCCTCTGGGTGCAACCATCTAGCCAGATCCATCAAGTGGTGGGATCCATCATTTGCAGCCATGTTTTCCAATTTAGATACTAGGATTTAATGCATCAAATGCTTTGCACAAGTCCAGATAGATGGCACCAACTGCTCTTAACCAGTTGGTCTTAATCAGAATGGCTAATTAATTACAAACTTCCTTCTGTTTGCGCACTGAGCAACGGTGAGCACTCTGTCTTTGTTTGCCCACAACACACATTAAAATATGAACAACAAGCAGATGAGAAACCTATCAGAAACTGAGGGATAGGATAAGGACTGCTGGAGAGAATGCCCACACAAAAGGTATTGAGATCATTCACAGAGCATAAAAGAAACAGCTCTTGTGCTATAATTAGATGAGGTGTCTGTGCTTTAGACATGCTTGCAGTGAGTCATAAGTGATCCTTAGAAAAAGCAATATTAATTTGATCCCATCATATCTGACACATCTCATCAGACCATGAGATTAGCCCAGGACAAAACACTTGAAAAGGGACTTTGGTGAAGGTGTGTTATGAAAATTCTTAATGGGTGGGATTTAAATGGATTATAAACTCTTATTAACGGCTCACCTGCAAATCCTGATAATTTTCCTTTCTGTAAATTTCCAGTGTAGTATTTGCACACCCTGATTATAAATTTTGAAGAAATAGCTTATAACTGTAGTTAAAATGAAGCATTAAAGCAGTTTAACAGCCTCTTTATTAGCATTAGAACTGTAGTCAAAACACATTATACTTGGCTAATAAATTTATTTTTTATGTAATGGAAATGCCATCAAAGCATAGTTAATCTGAATTGAATTAGATTATAATTGGACCTCTTGTGCTTGAGGAATGAAAATTATTCTTTATTGTTGCAGAGTGACAATGCAGTATTTGTTACTCCCTCCTCACCACCCCTTCTAAGTGGCAGCTGTAATATTAGTGTGCTTATTTCACAAGCTGTGCGTATATTACTCTGCTTTGAGGATGGACCACAGCAGGAAGACAAATGGGAATGTATTGCTCTGGATATAATTCATCACACTTTCACCCTGTTCATTTAGAAGTGCATGTGCTTGAGAAATTATCCTGTGCATAATCGGCCTCACTTTTGGCTCACACTTCTGGATAATGTTAGTGTGGATGGTGTGAAGGTGAGTTCCTGGGACTTGGAGGAACATCTCAAGTCCTCCTTTACACAGTAAAGTTCTGTCAGTCAGGAGAAGTTCCTGGTAACTGGGAAAAAGGAAATACTGCATGTATTTCTTAAAAAGTTAGAAAGGAGGATCCTGGGAACTACCAATCTGTCAGCTTCACCAAGACTTCTAGGAAGATCATGGAACAGATCATTCTAGAATACGTGCTAAGTCACATGGAGGACAAGAAGGATATTCAAGACAGCCAGCATGGCTTTATCAAGTGGGACTCCTGCCTGATCAACCTAGTGGCCTTCCATGATGAAGTATCTCCATCAGTGGGCAAGGGAAGAGCTATGGACGTCATCTATCTGGACTTCTGTGAAGTCTTTGACTGAACTTCTAAATCATCCTTCTCTCTCTAAATTGAAGAAAGATAGATTTGATGTATGGATTGTTTTCTGGTTGAGAAGTTAGTTGGATGGTGTCCTTTACAACTCAAACTATCCTATGATTATATGATTCTATAGGGTGAGTGGTAAATATGTACCCCAGAGCTTAATCATACCCGTAAGACTTACTGAATCCTTATCTGGATACCTGAAATAATAGCCCCAGGACTTTATACATCCAAACTTGCCTCTCTAGTGAACACAGCATGATAAATGATTGCTCGTTTCGTGGAGTTTTGGTGTCTTTCCATCACTCATAGTTCACCAGAGAAGGATCTATACTCCATTGTAGTGTGCCCAGCTTCACTCTTACACTGCCTTGCTGGTAGAACCACTGCAAACAGGTAGTGGAGTGAGGGTGGGATTTGCAGTGCGCTACTAACAGGCAACTTTGTGCCTAAGGTCATGTGTACTTCTGTCCCTGCTGTAGGAGGTGTAAGAAGAAATCCAAAGCAAAAAACAAAAGGGCTGGTAGACTTATTCAGGACACTGCCATGCTCATCACCATGGTACCTAGGCATGTCGTCAAGGAAACAATGTTAGGACCTTTCTAGCAACAGCTATGTTTAGTGACACACTGTCACTAACATAACTCTTTGTCGGGTGTGGGTACAAGGTCCGGGAAGCAAGAAGAGAAAAGCAGCTAGAGTGATCTCTTGTCTTCCTTTTATGCATTTCTTGTTTCTCTATGCTGAACTAAAACAAATGAGCAAAATGCACTGTACCCACTCATAAAACCAATTGGTGCTGTAAGCAAAGAGAAAGTGAATATTAATAAAGTATAACTCAGCTGAGAGCAAAGGGAACATCCCCAGTAAGTCTGACATGTATCTTAAATTTATGACATGGCAGTTTCTAGTTGTTTAAACACCATTAAAATTTGCAGCACATTAAGCAACTAATGTAATTTCGCCTGCAAGTGGTATCATATCTGGGATCCGCAGGGAGATGAGCATACTCATGTCTTATCTTTGCCTCCTGTGGTAGGTAGAAGTGCCCAACACTACTGGGCTTAGACCCAGTATGAACTACCTGAAGTTCATTACTGACAACCTGGGGCTTAGTCCCTCTTATCTACAAGTTCTCATTTAACTTGAATCATCACAGTATCGGAACATCTTCCAACAAAACACATTAAGCAATGAGATTAGTACCCAGTACATCCAGTTTTATCTCTCTTTTCTCTTTTTCTCCCCAAGAGCAGCACAGGGCAAAGAGGAACTTTACCCAGCAAATGACATTGCAACCAAAAAACCAGAATACATCCCAAGCCAGCCTGTCAGAATTCGATTAGTGCTTCAAAGTCAGACACTGCAAAACGTAGAATCCCCAAAATGAAGTTTGCCAGTGAGACATCTATTGTCTTTTTTATTTAGCATTCATCAAATGCACAGACTTTGTTGGTAGGAGATTTATTTATTTGACTCCCTATTCCATACAGTACTCTAGATGTTCTAGTTCTTAGTTGTTTTTATCTTTAGGGTTTTGGTTTTAATATCTATAAATAATTACACTGAACATATTATACCTCTATATACATAGTTTTAACTTTTTTGTGGCTTATTGACTAGAAGCAAAGAATTTAATTTGTCTGTGTTCTTTTTTGAGGTGTTCAGCAGTTTTCCCCTTGTCCTTGAGGGAAGTTAATTACTTGATATTGTTGCATTTCTTTAAGGTGAGAGGTGTTAGCTCTCATTTTCCCTTCCAGTAGCTGGTGTCTTAAAGCATGTTGTCACATACTGTGGCCCTATCTACCTTTGTTAGGCCCTGTTTGCTCTTCCAAACACCAATCCCACTCTCATTAGAATCCTTTCACTGTTGTACACTTTGCTTCTGTTGTTTCACTGTTACCTGTTGTGCAGTTCAGCCTTACAGCTTAGACAGTGGCAGGGGGTAAACACACAGTTTCAGATCCTAACATGGAGCAGCAACTGAGAATAATCAGTTTAACAGAAACACTGTAAATCTGTTTTGAAAATGCTTTACCAATTTGCCCAAATATTGTGTTGAAAATCTTGTCAGTGCCAGGATATGTAAAAAGAAAGCACCAGTTAGGCATTGGGGGTTTTTTTTAAGCAGGACATCGAATAATAGAATCATAGTATGGTTAGGGTTGGAAAGAGACCTTTCAAGGTCAATGACTCCAATCCTTCTGCAGTGAGCAGGCTCATCTTCAGCTGGGTTAGGTTGCTCAGAGCCCCATACAACCTGACTTGGAATATTTCCAGCTATAGAGTTTCTAGCACCTTTCTGGGAACACATGTGCCTGTGTTTCACTGCCCTCTTTGTTAAAAACATTTATTCCTTATACATTTAGTTATAAACTAGAATAATACACAGAGACCAGTAGCACTGAAGCTGAATACCTACTAGAAAGCTCTTACTGTCTTCAGCTCCCATGGACATGTGTCAGAAGTTAATTTGCTTGGCATCCTGCAGGCTCTCAGCATAAATAATCCATTTCCAAATATTGTATATTATTTTACAGAAATGATCTTACAGTGTGTTTAAGCATCTTTATTAAACCATTGCCTTTCCAAGAAAGACAGTAATTTGCTCATTTGATGGCTGGAATTGATTACCAAACCAGTTACGTTTTGTTTTGGTTTGGTTTGTTCCATTTTTTTTCTTAGTAGCTTAACCCACAAAGGAATAAAAAGTTGTCAAGGACAGGAAAGATTAAAACAAAGACTAAATCTTTCTGTTCCTGGTAAGGGGGAAAAAAAGTCACATGTATTTTAAATGAGGTGGAATGGATCAACAGATAACTACGCCATGCAAATGTTGCCTCCAACTTGTTCATGTACCCATAAGCTGCATGACTGCCCAAAGCAAGAAGACAGCTCAAAAACTCATTAAATTGAGTGCTCCGCAGTCTCCCTTCCCATTATCAGTGTGATTGAAAACTATGCAGCTAGAAAGTCAGTGCTGGCAGAGGTAGCTTAAATACATGCAAAAACCTTTAAAGTTCAATTAAATCTCTAAAACACGTTTCAAATCCCCCGTCCTGTTGGAAGGCATTGGACTGAAAGTCTTAAGAAAACCTAGGTGGCCACCCTAAAGAAAGAAGCATGAAAAGAAAGGTGGACCAGCTCTAGTGGTGGCCAGGAGATATGCAGAACTTCATATTGTACATTTGCTCTGCTCCTGAGAGATAAATTTACCCTTGCTTGGTTTCTAGTCCCATTAAATGCTAACAGAAAAGAAACACAGCAACTGGAAAGCTAGATATTTTTACTGGGGATTGCACACTGGCAGTTTGATACTGTCCACAACCAGGAACTGTGCCTGGAAGAAGCTTTGCAAGGAGGATTTCTCTGACCCTTGCTTCTAACCCTGGAGCTTTGTGCACCACAGAGTCAATCCAGTTCATGCTTCTGCTAAAATATGTTTAATATCCTGTTGGATATGGATCAGACAGAACTGTTCAACTGATAGCAGTTCTGCACCTGCAACCATGTGGGGTTGCAGCAAGAAGGATGCTGAGATGGATGTACAGTGAATGTCAGCAAAACAAATCTCATACATCACTCAGATAAGGTGGGAAGGTCTGGGAAACCTCAAATCTCTTTGTGGCCTTCACTTTTCAGTGTCTGCATTTAACCACCCCCAAGTGCTACTACTGTCTGTCTTGGTTAATTTAGACTGTAAATTCTTCAGGGCAGGGACTGTCTCTCACTCTGTCTTTGTGTGGTGAGGCCCTGATCCTGATTGGCAGCTCTGAGTACACTAAAAATCTATTTTAATATAACCCCAGATTGAAAATTGTGTATCTCTGAGACTTCAGGGATGCGAGATCTGTATTTGGGAAGGAAGAAGCTCTGATAAAATACTGAAAGATCCTTGAAGACAATGTACTGACTACGAACTGTGAATGTGGAGCTAATGGGTGAAAGACAAGGTTCATTTTGCTCTTGGTCAAATGTAGGTAAGTTGAAAAAGACAGTGGAGGCATTGCTAACCATGTATTATGATACTGAGGGATGCTGAGACATAGACATGTCTCCATTTCTCATGTCTATAACCAAAACATGTTCTGAGAAATCTAAAGGATTTCAGAAGAAACAAAAGCTAATATAAAGGCTGGAAACATCACAGTCTTTAGTCACTTAAATCAGGCACCCAAGTGAAGGTCATAGTTACCCTAGAATAATTAGCTACCAAAGAGAGACAAACACCTTCAGGAGATTTGAGATTTGTTAAACTGCCTTTTAGAGGAGCCTCCACTGGTTACAGAGGTATGCTCAGGCAAGTAGGCACTGGTAGTTGTCTGAGTTTGGTGTCATCAATCTTCCCACTCCGAGAAATGGTAATTTTGACCAGCATATTTAGCCAATTGGAAGGAAGGTTAGGAAGACACTTGCTGACACTGTATCAACACAGGAAGATAGTTCTCAATAGAATAGGGCTCGTTCATCTCTCAGACAAAAGTATAACAAGATCCAGTGACTGGAAAGCAAAGCCAGAAAGATTAAAACTAAAGATAAGGTGCAAAATTTAGCAGCCATAGTAATGAACCTTGGGAACAATTTACAATGGAAGTGTTAGATTTTCCATGACTCAAAGGCTCTAAATCAAGATATGATGTCTCTCTAAAAGGTAAGCTGTAGCTTAGTCATTACTTATGAAGATACAGAAATAGCTAGGTGATATGTAGAAGGTTACATTAGGTGGTAATAAAGGGATTGTCTACTGATAAAATATACTAATCTAAATAATGATGCTAAATATTCCATCACAACAAATTGGTTTGGCGTATATTGTATCAATTCAGTCTTAGCTAAAATCGCCAGCAGTTTTTGGGCCAATGCAAATAGACAAAGCACACGGCTTCCTTGGCACCACAAAACCAGGCATGCATTCATCTCTCCCAACAGACTGCTTAAGATTCATCTATCATCTCATACACTTGTAATTTCTTGGTGTAGAGGCCATAATATTGCTCCTTCATATATGTGTGTATGTGTATATACATATACACACATATATCTACATACATCGAGGGTGCCTCATATAGTTTATTAAGAACCATATTTAGTCTCAGTCTGTGTCTCAGTCCTGAGGTCCATTGGGTCTAGAAGAATCTCTTGCTTCCTGGAGATGCTATAATTCTCCTGGACTGCACTCTCTGCTCTTGGTGGTGGCTGTATGAGGGCAAACAGCTTACAGAGCTGGAGTTAGCACAACACTAAATGTGAGGAACTTTTCAGGTGATGTAGCTAAAGAATAAGCATAATCACAGGAATTACTTGTGATATTTCCTATTCCTTCACTGTTGTAAGACTTGTAGCTATAGCTGGTTTTCATTGCCCAGGCAGCTGCAGATGAAGCTGAAATGCCCACTGGAGTTGAGCCTGTAGAAAATGCTGGAATCCTAGATCTCACACCCTGGAGGAGACAGTTGAGGGTGCGAGATAAAAGCAGTAAACCCTAGGAATTTAGGAATTTAGGAATAGATAATGATCAATGCCCAGAGACAAAGGTAGCCTGCTGTTGTAAACACAGGGTTCCTGTCTAGGGCTAAGAGTAGAACCAGGCCAGTAGATAAGATAGGAGACTGACAGGAGGCTGAAGTGAATTGTTGTGTTTATCTCTGGAGGCCTTGTGTTAGTGGTTTGTAGCATAAAACAGAACTAACCAACCATGTAACCTTGGAATGTAGCAAGAGGAAGATGATTGGTAGACTGTAGCTATCGATGAATACTGTATGGTATATAACCCCTGCTATTTTGTGAAATAAATGTCTTCTGATCAGTGACTTCTGGTGTCGGGGCAATATCAGACTTCCCACCTCGTCATCGAGATATGAGCCAAGTTGGTGTTTGCTTTAAACGGTCCCTGTTCTGGGTGGATGGCATGATGCACAGTGTGCTGCTCAGCACTGTAGCTATCAAAGTACATTTGTCTGTGATACACGATCTTAAACTTTGTTTTGCTATGCATGCAGGACAGCTGCCAATCAAATATACCTAAAAGGTATGCAACGTATTCAGATCCGAGGAAGCCACAGTCAGTTATGAAATGAGAACAGAATTTCAAGTGCTAGGATAATTTGAATATTTATTACTGTGGTTTTTAGGTTTGGTTTTGTTTTTTTTAAGAAAATGATGAATTTGAGGAAAATTAAGCAAATAGTTGCTGTCTGTAACAGCTGCAATTAATGTGCTAATAAGGTAAGTTAGCTGAAGCCCTTAATTTCCGGTAACTAAAAAATTTCAGAGAATTGGTCCACTGCTGCATGTTGTCAGTGACCACTCTGCATAAAAAAATCTCATTTTGGGAGTACAAATATTCTGAAAAGCAAAACTAAACTACAAAGAATAGTTTCCTGGTAATGCCTACTATTAGTCCAGAAGGACTTAATGGAACTCAGGAAGGAAGCTCTTGTGGCTAATTCACCAATCTGGAGAAAAGGAGATACGGGCTTCATCACAGCTTCTTAAACATATCCTTCTTACCCTGTTGAGGTAACCCGACCTCTTCTTGTCTTCATTTCCTGTGAACAGCCCTTGCTTTCCTCTATCCTATTTTGACATCTCTCTATTCCAAGCTCCTCGTTGTTACGAGGTTGTATAGTGCCCAGCCCCAGAATGTCTCAATCTCAGCTGTTGCACATCAAATTTATGAAAAATTATAAGAAAGTAAATGAAATTATAAAAACGCAAATTAAATACTGCAAACAGCAGAAATATGTGCTTGTATTTGCACTTTTGAAAGGTAAGGAGCTTGTCTCCATGGGGAGAGTGAAAACAATTAGCAGTCACCATAATTCTCATCCCTACATCACCAAAGTACTCTACAAAGCTGATAAGTACCATTAACCTCATTTTACAGATGGGTGCGAAACAGCATCATGGAGCAGCAAAGTGAGTTGCTCAAGGCCATATAGTAACTCAGCAAAAGCTATGTAAATAGAAACCAGGTCTCTTGATGCCAAGCCTTATTTCTTGGCCCATACAGCTTCTACACATGAGACCTGACCTAATTTCAATACCCGTGAAAGCAGCATCCTCCTCTAAAACAAGCTTAAGCAGGTATATGGAATGAATGAACGAATGAATGAATGAATGAGCCGGCTTTCTCCGGTGTTCACCATTCTTGTGCAATAATTACTCTGCAGACGTTTTTGTGAGCTTGAGAAATGTTTTGTTTACATGGAAATGTCTCGGCTAACACCCACAGTAAACATGAGGCGGTAGTCAAAACATTACTACATCTATTATCACAGAGAGTGGGCTGAAAGCTATGCCTGCGTGTGCTCTGAGCAGGCCTTATTTTATTAGCACTGCAGTACTGCACCGTTCGTATGATAGACGAGCCATCCTCTTTCACATGATGACCATCATTTAAGGGCTCCTACCCCCCGAGGCTGTTTATTTCTGTATTCTGTACTTGAAACCATTTTAAAATTACATTTGCAAAGACTCTGAGGAGGAAGATTATTGGTAGGGATAGTGCACAGTAATCGGGTGTCCATGTGTTGGCTGTGTTTTGAGAGGTGCTGCAAGTACCCAGCGCATGAGTCCTTCAAACAGGCTTCACTCTGAAGAAAACATGGTGTGATCATTACAGCGGTGGGCAGGGAGCCAAGAGTTCGTTTACAATCCTGGCTTTTCTACATGAGTCTTGTAAGGGTGGATCCACCCTGCTAATCTTCAGATCTGTCACCAAGTAGCCAGATTGTAGATTCCTGGGGCTCTTCCATAGTTATTAGATCAGTACAACCAGATCTCAATAACCCATTGGAGCTCCCTGTCTGCACTGACAGATAAAAAAGCCTTTACACTCTTAGTCTGTTCATTACAAATAATTGATTTTGTGCAATTCCAGTCCTCAGTGCTTTATTTTTTTAATTGTGTTATGTAAGATTACTAGATGTCTTATTAAATTGAAGTATCATCTGCCTCAAAGTTTCATAAACTTAATATTCAAAAACTGAGGTCACTGGGATTTTATTTGTTCAGGATTTCCTCTGTGTTCCACATATGTTAAATGGGCTTGATATTCTGTCTAATTCAATGGAGATCTGCAGCCCAGAGGAACTGCAGCCTGCATTTATATTTGCTCTAACCCAGATTTTATAACCCAATTCATACTAACAATAATTCTGTAGGATATCAGTGGCCCACCAGTATTTTATTTAATAGTGACTGATAACACATACTCCAGGAGACCAAAGGACACTTAAAATTGTCAGGATTAAAGGCATAGCAGTTTCTTACACTGAAGAATCCAGCAAGAAAATACATTGATTTACAGAAATCTGCTACCAAAACACAAGTCTGTGTTAGATGGAAAGTGTTATGCAATTGCTAAGTAAAATATTATCTTCTGGTATTACAGTTGCAGTATAATGTGGCCAATTTTTAAAACCAAACATGTCAACTATTTTCATATTTGGCCTCATTGCAACTTTCAGGAAGCTCTAGGTAATCTGCTGGCTGTGCATCTGTGTGCTGAGTATGTACCTGAGTAAACACAGGTACTGATTTCCCTTAAAGAAAGCAATGGAAATCCTATGTTTAAGGTAGGAAATGTAGGTAGAGGCTGTTTTGTTGGCATTCTGAATTCCTTTTGAATTTGTCTGTTCACAATAATTTATAAACATATTCTTCACGGCACCAAAATCCTCTTCTTGTGCAAAGTAATATCTAGTGTACACGAGTCTTCAGTTGGGGATAAGGTGTGGGATGATCTAACACAACATGGAAGAATTCTCTATGAATGAGAACTCATCTACATGACTCATTCCTAGTCTGTCTGGTTTTTATTTGTAGACTTGTTTTTCCAGTAACTAACACCTACCCATCTCACTCATTCTTGTTTTAGCACTATTTTACCCAGTAGCTGTGCTACTATTGCACAGAAAATATCATCCTTTACAAAATTAGAGAACTTGAATGTTTTAATATTTTAATAGAGCAATATTTCAGTACTATTATTTACCTCAATACCCATAGAAATTACCTCAGGACTTTACTTACCAGTTATAAATGGGTGGTATGGGTGAACTTCAGTTTGTCAGAAACAGGAGAATATAACCATAAAACCATGAAAATAAAATCACTAGGTCAGTCTTCTGAATGGTTTGAATGCTTGTACACTAATGTGAAATGTATGGAGAATAAGCCAGAGGAACTGGGAATCTTAATACATAATTAGAATTACATCTTAATTGGCTCAGCAAAGGTTTGCTGGGTTAATTCACATGATTGGAATATTGGTGTACAAAGGTACAACTTGTTCAGAAAGGACAGCAAAAAAGAGTTTATAGATCAAGGGCATATCACAGAATCACAGAATCACATATCACTTGCTTTGAGAAACAGAATTCAGTGTGGATAACTCTGGGGCTTGAATTGTCTGGGAAGGAATTGTCACATATCACTTGCTTTGAGAAACAGAATTCAGTGTGGATAACTCTGGGGCTTGAATTGTCTGGGAAGGAATTGTCACATATCACTTGCTTTGAGAAACAGAATTCAGTGTGGATAACTCTGGGGCTTGAATTGTCACGTGGAAGGTGCAGGAAGGTTAATAAGAGATTGTCTGATGCATGATCATTTCCATTCCATGAAATATAAGAAAATACTATACAGAAAATGTAATGTAGGTCGAATTAGAAGGAAATAATGTAAGTACAAACACATAGAGACAAAGTCAGAGAAGACAAAATGTTACACAAAGAATACGCAGCAATATGGAAACATATTGGGTAGGTGCATTAGTAAGAATAAGAAGCAGAAGGAAAGAGCATGAAGAAATAGCCCAGCAAAAGACGTTTCTTTTTAACTCGAATCGGTTAATTTGTTCACCATGCGGTCCTGCAAACTGTCACACTGGCACAAATCAGTGGTGATACAAGGGAAGGAGAGATGGCAAAGTGATAGGAGGAGGAGGGGCTGGGAGCTGCCTAGTAGTTCTGTCACTAAAAGAAGCACAAGGGCAGGACCATTACTCAATGGGCAAAGAAAGGACATAACTGATGATGAGGTTGAAGCATTAAATGCCTTTTTCCTGTAGTTTTCCCAGGAAACATTAAGTGACTGGGTGACTAGCAAAATTAATACCAGAGTTGAAAGAGAGAGAATCAACAGTGAAATAAGGTAGGTATGTTCAGAAATATTTTAGACTGATTAGCTGTTTTCAAATCAGCAGTCTGAAGTAGTTCCTCATCGAATGTTTAAGAAATCAGAAAAAATGTTCTGTTAACGGTGATCTTTGATAAATTCCCAGTGTAAGCCCTCTTCCTTAACTTCACTAAAGCTTTTAAAAGGCTCTTAAGTCAATCTCTTAATAAAGATAGGCTTAGATGAAACTACAACAGAAGTGGATATGCTAGAATAATCTTTTGTTAGTGAAAAGACAGTTAACACAAAGACTGGCAGTGGTCAGGTCTTGGTCCACTTGTGTTCAATATTTCGCCAGTGACTGGGAGGATGGAATAAATCCCAATTCACAGAATCACAGAATTACAGAATATTCCTGTTTGGAAAGGACCTCCCAGATCACCAAGTCCAACCATACAACAAAACCCAAACACTGATCAGACGCCAGCACCAAACACACTCAGCCAGATAAAGCACAATATAAATCCCCTGCAATCTCTGCCACCAGAGCAGCTCCTGAAGTGCCATGTCTGCATGTTTCTTAAACATCTCCAGGGATGGCGACTCAACCTCCTCCCTGGGCAGGCTGTGCCAGTCCCTGACCACTCTTTCAGTAACTAATTCCTTCTTAAAATCTGTTCTAAACCTTGCCTGCCTCAGTTTCACTCCATTTCCTCTGGTCCTATTATTATGCACTTGAGAGAAGAGGCCAACCTCCACCTCTCTACAACCTCCCTATGTAGTGGGCCATAGGTCTCCCTTCAGACTCCTCCAAACTAACCATGTTCAGTTTCCTCAGCCTCTCCTCACATGTCTTGTTCTCTAGACCCCTAAAGAGCTAGGTAGCTCTGCTCTGGAGACATTCCAGCATCTCAGTGTCCTTCTTATACTGAGAGACCCAGAACTGAACATAGTACTTGAGGTGAGGCCTCACAAGGACCTTGTAAGGGCATGTTAACTCCCCTTCTCTTGCTGACCACGCTGTTCCTGATACAGGCCAGGGCCCTGCTTGCCTTCTTGGCCACTTGGGCACACTGCTGGCTCATCTTAAGCTGGCTGTCCACCAACAGTCCCGGGTCCTTTTCTGCTGGGCAGCTTTCAATCCTGTCATTCCAAGCCCATAGCGTTGCCTGGGGTTGTGACTGAAATGCAGGATTTATTGTACCTCGGCCTTATTGTACCTCATATAATTGGCCTCGGCCCATTGATCCAGCTTGTCCAAGTCCCTCTGTAGAGCCTTCCTGCCCTAGAGCAGATCAACACTCCCACACAATTTGGTACCGTCTGCAAAAGGTCATCAGTAGAGATATTAAACAAGACTGTCCCCAAAACTGAGCCCTGAGGGACACCACTAGTGAGCAGCCAACAGCTAGATTTCTCCCTGTTAATCATAACTCTCTGCGCATGGCCATCCAGGCAGTTTTTTACTCAGTGAAAAGTGCATTCATCTACCCCATGATTTGCTATCTTGTCCAGGAGAAAGCTGTGGGAGATGGTGTCAAAGCCCTTACCAATGTCCAGGTAGACAATGTTCACAGCCTTCCCCCAGTGCAGAAGGCAGGTCGCATCATCATAGAAAGAGATCGGGTTGGTTAACCTGAGGTTATTAAACCTCCGTCTCATAAATCCATGATGGCTGGCCCTCATCCCTTGGTTACCTTGCACTTGCTGTGAGAGCTCAGTCAACATGATCCTCTCCAAAATCTTTCGTGGTACTGAGGTCAGGCTGAAAGGCCTGTAGTTCCTCAGATCCTGCTTCTGATCTTTCTTGTAGATGGGTGTCACATTAGCCACCCAGTCATCCAATGCCTTCCCTGTGACCAGGATTGATGATAAATGATGGAGAGAAGCTTGGTGAGCTCTCGCACCAGCAACTTGAGTATCTTGGGTGAATCTAGGTGCAGAAGCAGGTTATTAACTACTTCCTCCTGTATCATGAGGTGGCTGATCTGCTCTCCATCCTTATGTTCCAGCTCAGGAAGCTGACTCTAGGGGTAGCTGATCTGTCCATTAAAAGCTGGAGGCAAAGGCAGCATTAAGCATCTCAGCCTTGTCCTCAAAAGGGCCTGTAGGAAAGATATTAACAGACTTTTTAGCAAGGGCTGATGTGATGGGACAGCTGTTGATGGTTTTAAACTAAAAGAGGGACTAACATGTCCCTCTTTTTAGACTAGATGTAAGGATTAAAGGAAGAAAAAAATTATGATGAGAATGCATAAACGCTGTCACAGGTTGCCCTGAATGGTGGTAAGTGCTCCATCCCTGGAAACAAACTTTCTGTATTACATGGCATTTTACACTCGATTGTCTCCAGTCCCCTTACAAAAGACACACGTTTTACTGGATATGGACAGAACAGGCAGGCAGTACCCTCCCAAACAAGTACAAGTGGAGTAAAGTCTGGATCAAAATGCAAGTCTTACATCCTCAGGTACCTGAAGCCACCACTGTTTCTGCCAGGATAAAATATATCTCAGAATAATTGCTTGTTGGATTTATCTCAGAGAGGAAAAGCTCATCTAACACATCCTGAGTCTGCAAAACTGACTAGGATGTGGAATGCTTTTTTTGTAAATGCTGCTTTCAAGAGGATCTCTGAACGCTGTCCAAACCATCCGTCATGAGATACTTGGCAATCGTGGTCCTAAGCCTGACAAGAAGCCAAAAAATTCTCATAAATAAAGATATTTTCCCCCTCTTTTTTGGTTTTTTTTTTTGGTAAACATCATTTGCTCTGCTGATTTGAGCCAAAATTGTTTGATCTGTTTTTTGATTATAAAGTTTGCCTATCTCTTTAAGTACCAGGATACAGTGTGGGGATTTGGGGTTGGGGAGCAAGAGTTTGTAAAGGTGAATACCTCTGCACTGCACAGCAGCAAAGCTGGGTTGAAATCCAGAATAATTTAAGCTAGGCAGTGAGGGACTCTCCTTGCTAATGCACAATGGCATGGGTTCTTTTTTGTCAGAAAGCACGTAGGCGACCATTCACAGTGTGGTAACAGGCACACGTCTACAGTGCTACTTATCATGAGAGCAGTGGTGTGGATTCTGTCTTCTTCCAGCCAACATGGCTTGCCACCACCTATGCAAACAGCATTGCTGAAAGGGTATTGACTCTCTAGGAATATGCACAATTCACCTGCCTACGCTGCAAAAGCCAAGACTTTTTTGAGGAGAATATCTGCAAGAAAAACCACTGAGGCTCTTGTTGCTGTCAATGGAAAAGCATTCACTGTTGAAAGGAAGGGGAGACTCATTTAAAGCAATTGCAGCTAGAAAGGTCTGAATACTCCCTCATATGTACACCTGCCATATTTTTGTATATTTGTGTGGGCATGTGTGATTATTGTCATCATGAGGAAAGGAGGACGAACAAATGGGAGATAATGATAAAAATACTTCTCTTCAGTAGAAGACCTGGGCAGAAAGCAAACTGCAAAACAATCCATCTGGAGGGAATGTCTAGCCCTGCTTTTACCAAAAGGCTTCTACAAAACCCAAAAATCTTGAGCTAGTTTGCACACATCTGAGACAAGCATGACTCTCTGAAGGATAATGTTATTTGCCCTGTTTTAAGTTGTGTTTTTGACATAAATGTTGCAGAAGGAGAGTAACACGCTGGTCCTCTGAGACTTCTGCAAATCCCAAAATCTGGAAGCTTTCATAGCACTGTAAGACTTCTGGGGTTTTTTTTTATGAAGTTTTGGCTTATGATTAATTGGTTTAATTTTGCTTAGCAAAGCTCAATTTATGCTTTACAAGCACCATTAGTATTTGAGTGTCTGCTCCTGTGGTGATGGATGCCACATAGAGTTGGGTGCGTTTGGAAATGGTATTCCCATCCCTACAAAGCTCTTCAGAATTTTAAAAAAATAAAAATCATACTGAACTCAATCAAGAGGGGGAAAGTGCCATTAGTAGTGATATTATTTTTAGAAAAACCTCTTTGGACATCAAGATCCCTGTGGGTCTTCCTGAGTGCATTTTTCTCCCTCACCCTGGGGTGCCAAAGCTCTCTATTTGAATAAATATATGTTTAGTGGAACAAGGACTTAAATGTGTGAATTTTCCGTGTCCAAATTAGGTTTTAACCATGAGACTGAAGAGCTTGTCTATTTTCTGGCCGAATGAATATGTCATTATTTATGCAGCTGCAAGAGGACCTTCCTGGTCGTCAAGCAGCCAGGTCTTTAGGAGTGCATGACTTTCTGCTTCACAATAGTGTGGATACAGTCAGAAAGCTTTTTTTTTTTTTTCTGACAGAAGTTTAATCTGGGGCTAGTATGGGTTTTGTGAATGGTGCCAGTTTCGACAAATTATTATTTTTACATGAAGGAAAAGGAGATTCCATCAAAAGTTACAGGCCAGCAACTGTGTTAAGCAGCAAGTTCCATGCAAATCTGTGGTGACCACGGTGTTCATAGTCAAAGTGTTATAGTATGGATTGCCTGAACATACACAATGCTTCCAACAGCCAAATCTAGATGCCCTGAGGCGCTTGAGAATTTCTGGTCTGGAAAAACCTGAAGTGTTATCTATGTAGAAGACTCCTGGTTCAGTCTCAGTCAGCAGTTGTGAGCTAAATCCTGCTTATAGAATAGTAGTGCACTTGCTTTTTAATTGAGAAAAGTAGTTAGGAGATGATCACATCTCATAAATGGCTAGAATTCTCAAGTGGTAAGGTGGTCTAGTGAAAATACATTTTATTTTTAGTACATTGTTACTTGCTCCAGTAACTCATGCAAAGTGCAGGAAGGCAGAAATTTCAAGGAGAACTTTTAGAAGAAAGAACCAAGGGCTGCTATTCACTGAATTCTTTTTCCTGTCCTAAACATGGGGTTTCTCATTATTTATCTATTTGTTTAGTTGTCCATTTATTTAGTTAGTTATTAGTTCTCAAAGCTTTTATTTTGCACAAAATGATTGACTTAGCATTGCTGGCTGCAAAGTTTTGATTGCAGAGCCTTTGCATTGCATTAGCACCTAGAGACATCAGTTGAGATCAGAACCATATGTGCATACATGGCTATAGAGACAGGCAAAGATTGTTTGATGAGCTAATGATTTATATCAGCCAAAAATGTAAGAAAAGGGTTTTTTTACTACTTTTTGAGATGAAGAAAGAGCTAGCCCAAGGTCACATAGAAAGTCACCATGATAGACAAAAAATTGAATCCATGTTCCTGTGGCTGATTTAAGACACTATTTTTCATCTCTGATTCATTGATAAACATGGACAAACACCTCTCTTCTCCCCTCCCCTCTGTTTTTTTTTTCCCCCGAAATATTTCTGGTTTATTACAATGATGGTCCCAAGGCTCTCTTTTCTCAGGACATGATCACAGGGAAAACTTGCAGCTACATAATTTGGTTACAAATAATGACTCTCACAAGTGTAAACATGGTTCACATTGTGAGGTGTAGGAAGATCTAAGTGCTGTGCTTTAAAATACCAATAGTTGTGCAATTCACAGAGTTTTTCTTGGGGTTCACTGAGTCCTGAATCATGCGAACTCCCAGGGGTTTAAGAGCCATTCGGTCTAGGAAAACAAAGTGGAGTCTGAAGGACAGAGATTTCCCTGGTAAATTTCTCTAACCTCTCTTTTTGTGGTATATGAGTAGGTCACCAAACCAGGAAATAAAGACCAGGGGACAGAGTCATACTCAGGAAGTTTGTGGAATTTTAAATGGCTATTGCAAACAAAATATGCAATAAATCCAGGGATTCGTATCAGATCTAGGCCTTTCAGAACAAATGGTAAACTTTCAGGCAATGAGAATCATGGGGTTGTGGAAAAAGTTGAGGAATAAAATTTTTGCTGTTGACTTCACTGAGAGACAGAATTTCCCAGGGGCAGCTCTTCCCAGCCCACTGACCATATATTTCAAGTATGACTTGGGCTTCTGAGGTTTATTCTTTTTTCATCCTAGTCCTGTGTCCTTAGGAGTGTCCTACACCAGGGATCTGCTTTAAGAAGAGGAAAGAGCTAACAGAGAGGCCTGATCAAGAGGATATGAACTTGAGAAAGGGTGATGCAAAGGCAGTCTCAGCAGGAAATCTAGTCAAAGAAGAAAGATAGGCATGGCTGGTATCAGTGCAGGAAAAGACCCAAGGAAAGAAAGGAACTGACCCACAGTGGCAGGATATGAAGACAGACTGCTGAGAACACACAAGACAAATGAATGCCAGGAGTAGAAAAATTAACCTTCAAAAATCCAGTGAGTCTGCAAATGCCATTTGTATCCCTTATCCGTTTCTACCCTTCTCCTCATTCTGGGACTGTGGCTCAGATCTACTGCCTGGAAGAGGAGTAGACATGCCAGCTGTACCAAAAGGTTCTCTATGGTTTGCACATTTATTCAAAGTCCTACTTTATGGCAAAGCCACACCTTTACAAAACCTAATTAAGTGCCTTTATGGTTACAGTACAGGCTAGTCAAAAACAGAGACTTAGTCTAGGATCTTGAGAAATCCCCTAAACTCTTCATATCTCTGTTGATCCATTTATAAATTAACAATGATAATATTTATCTCTCTAATGAGTAGATGTTATGAAGTAAAAATCGTGAATAGATATCACATTTCCTGAGCTCTTTGTAATGTAACTTCTTGACAGTCTAATTTTCACTCTGGATTCCTGAAGCCTTATGTAGTGGTTCTGTCTGTCCATCTGTTTATCAGTCCCCTTACTGAAACCTGAAATCATTGTTGAATTAATCATGTTGAACAAGGGATAGAAATCTAAAAAAACACCAAAATGAGATACTAGTGAATTTCATTAAAAATAATGGGACTGTAGGAGGAAAAGACTGAAATGAATACTCTCTAAGTATGGGAGCAACCCTTAGCTGAGAAAGGCTATGACAAGATATTTTTTTATGCTTAGTCTGACACTGACCGATCAGCTCGTATACTGAGACCAGCCAGTTATCACACATATATTTTGGAATCAGCCACAACATGAGGTACTTTTCACCAGCTGGTAATTGCTAGACTGAGAAGAGAGCCTGGAGGCATAGAGCATACTGAAGGGAATTGGTTATCTACAGGATATCTTCAGGCTTTGAAAGTGGGAGCTGAGATCATAGGGAAATAAGAAAGGAAGAAAATAAATTGGGCTGTTGTGATGGAGGGAGGCTGCAGTTAAGAGTACTAGCAGGTTTTTTTAGTTCCCCTATGTACAAAAATTATGATTAATAATTATTATTAAAACACCTGATTATTAGTTTTAATAGTTGACTTCAAAATGACAGGAAACAAAACCAAAACGCAAAACATCTTTTTCTGTGACACCCAACATTTCCGAAAGTACTCACTAGTAAGAGAAGCCTCAAAAAGGCATTTCAGAAATGTGTTTTTAACTCAAAAGCCCCAAAATTGGGAATAAAATCAGCTTTATCTTTGCTACTGTTAAACATATGACTTAGAAATGCTGTTAAAGAATAAACCTGAAAACCAAAAGAGCTGCTAACAGTTTTTCAAGGAATGAAGCCATTGTAGCTCTTGAATCAGATACTGCTCCTGCTTTGACAAGGAAGGTTTTGCTATGTCAAACATTCAGCACGCTGCAGTGCAGAGCACATACTCGGGCAATACAAGTGATGTTCAGTCAGTAATGAAAGGTAATAGCCAGCAGCTTTATAAGACTTTTCTTCTCTCTGTGCAGTTCCAAAAAAGACCAGCATTGATGTAGTGTTCAAGTAAGTATACATGGTCACTATTTTATGATAAGGAGATAAGAAATTTGACATGAAAGCTGAACACTAGAAGAGATGAAGCTAGATGGTGGTTGTGGTTGGATAGGAAAGCTAAGTTTTCATGAACACAAATGATGATCTACGTCCAAGATCTCGACAAGGAAACAGGAAAAGGATTTACTTTTCTCTGTGTGATCTCATTGATGTTGTATTAGTATTATTATTATGATAATTTATAACTGTTTTCTTAATATGAATAATAATATTCATTCATACACCTAATGTGGTTGAGGGGTGTTGACAAGTCACAACTGCTAAAACAACAGAACTCCTAGGAAGTGTCCATAAAGCTGAGTTATCACACACTATGTTGAATTTCAATAATCCCAACACCTATGAACACCCTGGTCTCCCATGCTTTGTTCAGACACATTTCTGTTCTAATATCAGAACCAGGTGTAAGTCCAAGAGAACTTTAACTTTTGTACATCTCTAAGTAAAGAGGAAGGAGAGGGAGTAGTAGTACAAAAGCGCTCTGACCAACTGTGGTTTCACTTTGACGATTTAAGGAAATTTTCTTCCAAAACACGGACTTTATTCTTGCTTAGCCTAAAGTAATGTCATTGACAGCTGCTCACACAGCACATTTATTTCTGGGACAGAATACTCCTAGTAAGAGGAAGTAGAGTGTAGCCAAAACACATTTCCTATTTGTTGAGCTTGGGTATTTTTTCCTTAATGAAGAAAATCAAACCAACTTATTGCTTATGTGAAGAGGCAGGTGTAGGTATAATTTGTTTTAAACTGTCAAATGGACAGACAGAGACTCCTTAAATGCTGACAACATCCTTGTTTTCTATGAAGCAAGATGCCTGATTCATATAACTTCCAATGTCAAGCATTTAGCAATAGGAGACAAGTGGCAGAGAAACAATTACTCTACTACCTACACGTGGGAGGAAAGGAAAGTTTTCATGTTCAAAATCAGCAGGAATAGGTTGGAATATTTTTATGTCTTATGTTACAACTTGTTGGAGACATGAGCAACTTGCATGTTTTTCTAACATGGAAATAAAGGGAAACTAGAATTTAGCCTGGAAGAGAAGTGCTCTGTTCTGTTCCAAAACAAGAATTGCTATTACCTACTCCTAAAATTCTACAGAATAAAAAAAATCACATGAAAGTTTACATTGTAAGGGACCTTCAAAGATCATCTAGTTCCAGCCTCTCTGTTATGGGCAGGGACACCTTCAGCTGGATCAGAATTGTCAAAGTCCTGTCCAGTCTGACTTTTATGAGGCATTCGCAACTTCTCTGGGCAATCTGCTCCGGCGACTCATCACCCTCATTGTAAAAAATTGCATCCTTATATCCAATCTAAATCTACTCTCTTTTCGCTTAAAATTATTACCCTTTTCTGATCGCTAGAAGCCCTTGTAAAGATCTGTCTCTATCTTCTCTCTAGGCCCCGCAAGGTGGGGACGACTGATGGTGATGCATCAGAAGCCATTTATTCAACATAACAGCAAGGCTTCTATACCATTACAATATTCATTAGCAATTGTTATATAATGGTTAACGACCAATCACTTTTGTGTATACTATATTTGGGTGTTACCTAGGACGTTACAAGTCAATTTAGAAACAGCTAGCTCAGCAGTTAACACAATACCTCATCTTAGTATTTTTTCAGCGTGATTGTCTAGTTCCTTATTTGCTGAAACCACACTCTTAGCTCATTCAAAAACACAAGCTGTTTTTCAGTCCATTTGTGCACCTACTTCCCTTTTTGTAAGATTTCACTCACAGTTCTGTTCACCTGTTCCAAGGCCTAACAATCCCTTCAGACTCACTAAACAGTATTAACCAGCTTTTTGAGATCTCCACATCCTCTCTCTCATGGTCTTCATCCTTATTGACTGATTGACTGATTTTGACTATTTCTACTATAGCTCAGCTTCTTTATCTTTGCATTCAAATTTTCCCAGGCTCTCCCTACCAGGAAAATTAATCTGAGAGTACTACCAAAAGAACCTTCAGACAGGTTCTCTTTCAAGAATCATTCTTCTCCAAACCTTTCCATATCCTCCACACAGGCAAGAAAATACTAACTTAAATACAGTACATCTCGGTCAAGAACAGGCTCTGCCTTCCTCTGTTTGCATGAACAAGTGCAAGGACAGCTTTTTGCACACATTTTTCCATTCGGCTCTGCCAAGCAATTCAGCAGTGCCATGCCCCAGAGGGATCTACATAGGAACTTCTGTGTCATTGCATCTTTCACATCTATAAGCACTTCCATGCAGTAAAAAGGGCAGATGTGCATTGTTAGAGTAGTCAGTAGTTTCCTCTCCCAGTGCTTATATAATATTTCTTTTGAAAAGATAGTTTTCTAGAGTAAAAGTCTAAGACATATTCAACACTTACTGCTATTTGAAATTTTAATTAAAAGAGAAATGGGTGAAAAACAAGTAAATCAAACACAGGTAAATCAGCGAGAAAGATGATCCAAAGAAGCAAATTGAAAAAATTACTTTGTCCTTTAAGACTGTTGAAAAGGAGTTTATCTCAAAAGCCTGTGTGCATGGTGTGCGTCTGTGTATGGGTTGCTTGTGTGCATACATGTGTGCATATATGTACAAATGCACAGAAGTCCTCAGGATTTTATACAGTGTGTCCACATTTCTATCAGGGCTGGTTGCCCCTTCATACATTTAAGCTGTGTTCCTTCAGTTCATGAATCCAAGGCATACTTACAAGTATCTGCATATGAACTTGAGCCAAGTCCTAAGGGAGACTTGTGTGGCATTTGTGCACCCTGTTGACATTTAGAACAAAAATCAAGCCCTGAAAACATAACCAGATTATGGGTTAGCTCACTTTTTAGTGCCTGCATAAATTAGCCATACCGTCATCCCTGTCATTGAAAACTACAGCTGAATCAGCATATAAATTAATATTAACAGCACTGACTCACCAGTCATTAAACCTGCAGAACAGGGAGTAGACTTCACAATGGACTTTGCTTTAGAAAACTCAGATGAGCTGCAGCATCTACCATGAATTTTGGACTTTTCAATGATGGAGAGAAGGAATAATTATTGGGCTGTACTTCTGTGTAAGAACTGCTCCCAATTTTATTGGTGGCCCAAACTCCTTGTTCCAGATCTAAGCTACACAAAGAACATTATCTTCCCATAATCTTGACTTTGATGTAATACTTAATATTGATCTTGCTGGTTTCAATGGCCAAAGATAGCTTGGGCAATGCCACCTGTCTTCTTGACACTACTCCTTTCTTTCTGAACTGTCTCATTGAACATAATGTAGATGATGTGGCAAGCTTTGAAAGCATTCTAGATTACACAGGGAATCTGAGATTTTCAGCATCCTTAGTTTAGAAATGCACTTCTGAAAGAGCTTGGCTACAGTCCTTTTAGCTGCCCAAATTATATTTATAGTCACAATTGGCATCCACCTGACACAGATCTCAAGGCAGTTTTACAAATCACTGCTCTCCTCAATTTACAAAGAAGTTAAGAAAACTTAAGAGCACAGTTGCTCAGTTGCAGTTGCCCATACTCCTTGTCTGAAGAGTTATATTCTGAAACAGTGTCCCTGCCATGCGAGAAAGTGTGTAGCCTGAAACAAATCCAAACAAGGCTATATTGATTCAATCTGTAACTGCTTTAAAGAAAAAAATTCCAAACCCCAGAATAAACATAAATGCGAGCCACTGATCCTATGTTTAGAATGTCAGTAAGGATATTTTAATACTATGTATGGAGAAAGTGTATGTATAGTACTAAGGAGTACCCTAACCCTAAGTGTATTTTGTCTTCTGTCAATGTACAAAGCTGCCTGAGTGTAGTAATAGAATCATAGAATCATTAGGGATTGGAAGGAACCTCAAAAGATCGTCTAGTCCAATCCCCCTGCCACAGCAGGATCACCTAGACCAAGTCATAGAGTCAGTCAGGGTTAGAAGGGACCACAGGAATATAATAATAATAATATACAATAAAGATAATAATAATAATATAATGTAATATGGCATAATATAATATAATAATTTGCAGCTGGGCCTACCGCTGCATAGATTGCTTACAAACAAATCATTGCAAACGTTTGTACAGATGAATAGAAGACTGTAGGGAAAGTTCAGTCCAGAGTAGAGGCACCTCAGAGGAGACTTTTACATGTCTCACTATGCAAAGCCAAAATCCACAAGAACAGCAGAGTCACATATATTTATTGCAGTTTTCAGATCTGATAGAGCTTTACAAAGCTGATGGTCAAATGGTGCAGGTCTTCTGAAAACACTCCTGTGAATGGGAAAACATTTGATAGGCAGGATTTTAACAGAATTAGACCTTTTTTTTCCTAGCAGATGATATCAAAGAACTATGAAAGGTTCAGAAAGTATGTGTTATTTATCTTCTCTGGATGAGGGGAACTGAGGCTCAGAAGTGCCTTGTCTAAGGACTGAAGCTTCACTTTACCTTCCTCTGTTCAGACCCCTGTGAGTGCTGTGACTCATCACGGGGAAGAAAGAGGCTATAGAGGCTACAGCACCAATCTGTGCATTAAGATACACAGACCATAATACATTCCAATTATAACTAAGCATAACCTATAGTATTTACACTTCTACAAAAAAGCATTTAATCTTCTGGGTTTTTATAAATTTCTTTTCAAATCAAATTAAGGAAGGCAAAGAATCTTTGGAAACAAAATTAAAGTCAGTATTTCCCACCTAATAGCCTCACAGTCCTGTTCTTTCTCTGGTAGGATGATGGACTGGTTGTAATCCTGTCAAACCTTTCTGTCCTTAGCCAAATATGATGATCCCTGGAAAGCTTCTTGTCCAGTTCTTGCTTCGCCTCAGGTCTCTCGATCATTGTCCCTGCTCAGGCTCACCCTGTGAAGGAGTCACTTTAATTAGTGGGAAAAGTAATCACTGAACTGTATTCCCTTTCTTATTTTATTTATAAGCATTTACTGTATCCAGTTTTGGGCTTCATAATTCAAGAGAGACAGGGAAATGCTGGAAAGAGTCCAATAGAGGGCTGTGAGGATGTTTAAGAGACTTCAACGCATCTCCTGAGATGAAAGGCTGAAAGAACTGAGGCTGTTTAGTCTGGAGAAGAGAAGGCTTAGAGAGGATTTATTAATGTCTACAAATATCTGAAGGGTGAGTGTCAGGAACAAGGACAACTGAAAACTGTCTTTTCAGTGGTGTCCTGGATAGGATGAGGGGCACTGGGTTCAAGCTGGAACACAGGAGGTTCCACCTAAACATCAGGAAAAATTTGTTTACTGTGAGGGTGATGGAGCACTGGAACAGGCTGCCCAGGCTGTGCTTCTTTACAGATTTTCAAAACCCTCCTGGACGTACTCCTCTGTGACCTGTCCTAGGTGATCCTGCTTTTGGTTGGGGTTTGGACTAGATGATCTGCAGAGGTCCATTCCAATCCCTTTCAACATTCCGTCATTCTGTGTTACTCTTCCTGGTTAAGGGAGAGTAGTTATCACAGAGAATGCTTGTAAAAGAGGATGCAAAGCCTTTTGTAAGTTAGAGAGATAGAAGTGTTAGTATTATTTCTACTACCATACCTTAACTGCAGGGACATACATTACGAGATTAATGCATACAGTGGGAAACAAAATGAATATCAGACATGACTAAACACTACAGCAAATAAAGAGTCCGTACTGTGATCAGTATGTTCTACCACTTAGTTATCTTACCTTGCCTGAAGCAAGAAAATCAGAATTTCTTTAACAGGAACAAGGAATAATGAAGAAAATCTGTTGTTTCCTACTAGTTCAGAGAACAGTCCTTTTAACATATGCCTCACAACATCCTAGCAATTTTACTTATTTTTCTCCCTTTTAATTTCTTTTTTTCTTGTTTTTCTTTCACTTTTGCCCATATTTCTTTTCTTATTTAGTATGAATAAAGAAGTCTCCATGGAGGCTGTCATTCATTTAAAACAATGAGTGGAAGCCAAGTTTTCCATACTTCCACCAAGATTTAGATATATCCCAAAGGCGTGAATGGCCTCCGTTTCTGTAATTTTTTTGGCTTCAGTGCAATCACACATAGCAAAAATTCAGTCATTATTTTCAAAAAAGTGAGGTAATAACCCATATTCCTTGTTTCACAACTACTATTATGCAATTTCTTGACATTCAGGTGCAAAGCATTTAACTGGAGGGACAGTGCTTAGATCACCTCATGTCCCTAATTTTTCAACTTCCATTCAAGAGCTTTTCTATGATGATTCTTGTCTGTGTCATAGATCAATAGGACGAAATATCCTTTACTATCTAGGAAAGGCTTAATATATTGTGGTTTTCTTTTCTTTCATCTGTCTTCATTCAACCTCGTAACAAGTCCTATCTTTCTTATTTAGCCCTCTGATCTCTGTAAAAATGCTAGTGTGGACATAGTCCTGGGTTCTTTGGGCTGACCTCAGCTGGATCTCCTATGGTATGTCCTTCAGGTGGAATGGTATGTCCTCATGGAGGATTTAACTTTCCAGACATATGCTAGAAATATAATACAGCAGTGAGGGAACAGTCGAGGAAGTTTCTCAACTGTGTGGGAGATAACTTCCTCACACAGATGGTTAGGGAGCCAACAAGGGGAAACACTCCTTGACTTGCTCCTTCTTAACAGAGAAGATCTTGTTGGAGATGTAATGTTTGGAGACCATCTTGGAAAAAACAATAGTGAAATGTTATAGTTCTCAATTCTTGGTGAAGCAAGGAGGGGAGTCAGCAGAGCTGCCACATTGGACTTCTGAAGGGCAGATTTGGTCTCTTTCAGGTCAACTAGATCTAAAATTTGCCACTGTGGTGAAGGATAACAAAAAAAGATTTTATAAGTACATTGGCAGTAAGAGGAGATGTATGAATTGTCTCAACATGCTAGATGCAGAGAACATGGTGACCAATGATTAAGCTGAGGTGCTTAACACCTTCTTTGCCTCAGTCTTTAATAGTAAAATTAATAGTTCCCTGGGTGCATAGACCCCTAAGATGAAAGATAGGGATGGGAAACATCATAATCCATGAGGAAATGGTGATGAGCCAACTACGAGCTGGATGCTGATAAATCTATGGAAGGACCTGGTGGATGTGGTTGTCAAGGCACTCTCCATAATCTTTCAACAATTTTGGTTAACCAGGGTTGTCCCAATGGACTGGAGGCTGGCAGATGTGGTGCCCATTTCAAGAAGGGCTAGAAAGAGGATCCTGGCAACTACAGGTCTGTCAGTCTCACCTCAGTCACAGGGAAGGTTATGTAACAGATCATCTCAAGAGCCATCAAGAAGCAATTAAAATCAATCAGACTCAGTCAGCCTGGGTTCACGAGAGGCAGATCCTGCTTGACAAACCTGATCTCATTCTATGGTATGATGACCTGCTTAGTGGATGAGGGAAAGCTTGCCGATGTAGTCTAGCTGGACTTCAGTAAGGCCTTTGACACTGTCTCCCACAACATTCTCATGAATAAGCTGGCTGCTAAGGCTTGGATGGGCACGTACTCTGGTGGGTGCCAAGTGTCAGGTCCAGCATTTTGGTGACAACAGTCCCATGCAAGGCTATAAGCTTAGGGAAGTGTGGTTGGAACGCAATGTGATAGAAAAAGACCTGGGGGTTCTCACTGACAGGTGGCTGAATATGAGCCAGCAGTGTGTCCAAGTAGTCAAGAAGGCCAAAGGCACCTTGGCCTGTATGAAACTGTGTGTCCAGCAGGAGTTGGGAGGTGATTGTCCCAGTGTACTCAGCATTGGTGAGGCCACACCTTGAGTACCGTGTCCAGTTTAGGGCACCTCAGTACAAGGGAGATATTGAGGTGCTGAAGCAAGTCCAGAGGAGGGTAATGAAGCTGGTGAAGGGCCTGGAGAATAAATCTTATGAGGAGAGATTGAGAGAGTTGGGGCTGTTTAGTTTGAGGAAGAGGAGGACATTGTAGAGATGTCTGTGCTGATTTCGTCTCACAGGTAATTGGTGACAGAATCCGAGGGAATGGTTTAAAGCTTCAACAAGGTAGGTTTAGATTGGACATTAGAAAAAAATCCTTCATGGACAGAGTGGTCAGGCACTGGAATGCCCAGGGTGGTAGTTGAGTCACCATGGCTGGATGAGTTTAAAAGGTGCTTAGATGTGGTGTTGGGGGAATCTGGTTTAAAGATGAACTTGTAGAGTGGAGTTGATGGTTGGACTCAATGATCCCAAGGGTCTTTTCTAACCTGAATGATTCTATGATTCAGGCTGTCGTTTTACTTGTTATTGCACACCTTTCCTGATGCTTGCAGTTGGGCAAAGAAGAACACTTTGACGTCATTCTGTTTTTCTGAGCCAACAGCAATATAACACAGCATGGCAGAGGTAGATTCATAGACTAAAGGCGTTTTTGCTGAAGACGTGACATCCCCATTGTAATGCTTTGGGTGTGCTGCTCTGAGATAACTCTTCTCTAGTCCTGTAGAGCAAATGCTCATTAATGGCTGGAGCATGAGAAGGGGACTTCTGAAGCTCATGTTCCACTTCACTTTTACCCTAAAGGGATCCCATTTGCTCCATGGCAACTCTGATATGCAAAACAAGTAACACCAAGTGGGGACCACGAATGCATTTGCCTCAACAGCAAAGTAAAATGCCAGAGTAGGTGCATAATTGTGAGTCACAAAAACACTTGCTTTCTTTTTATTTTTAGATTTATTTGTTTGCTTCTGTAAGAAAGAATCTGGCCAGCTTTATTTCTCCTGTTTTCAACAAGTATCTCTGCTTTAAGAGGTGTCATTCAGTTCGGGAGGCAAATGTCACCCCTTTTCCCTCCTGAATAAATAAATAAGTAGTGATATGATGGAATCTCTATTTCCTCACTCCCATTTTTCATACAAAAGGGTTATTTGGTGATGTTCTACTGAAGCTAAATTTACAACTGAAACACAAATCAAGTCTTGTTTGACAGCACCATGGGTAAATGTAACAGAGGAGGCAGCATGGCTGGTGTAGAGCCTCCAAGACTGCTGGATAGCTGTGGAGAATACACCTCTTTTAAGAAATCAGGTTATTTGCGAAAACTGGCACCTAAACAAGAAAGGTTTGTGCACAAAACATAAACATTTTTTGCTTTCCTTAACAGATAATATCTTTGAAACGAATGTAGAGCTCTTCAACTGTGTGTCCTGTTATGGAATATGTTTGTGATTCCCTTGCAATGGCTCTCTTGTTCCTACAAAAATTCTTTACAGGGTAGAATGTTTAGATGGTAAAGTGCTACTAGATTACAACTCCTTTTATGGGAAGCCTCATGAGAGGGTGATGACAAAGACGCTATCCGTAAAATAGCAGAATATCAGGAGGCCACCCACAGGAGGTGTAGAACTGGCCAGCCCAGAGTCTCCAGGATTTTCCCACTCCCTGTACTCTTAAAGCCTGTGGCAGTCAGTGAGTCTGGTCCTGCAAGATTATCAGAGAAAGTAATGAATGTAGCAGGGGGAAAGAACAGCTTAAGCTGCATTATGAAATGTTCTGTGCACTTGAGAGAAAGAAAAAAATCGATCTCCATATGGGCTATACATTTTGATAGCCTATCGCTGGCCTTGCTCAAAAAAACAATGATGTTCACAATCTGTAAGTACGGAATAGATGGGGGAAGCATCAGTTATGCAACATCACACTAGATGTTTTAATGCCTGAAGATGAGTAAAGAAAAGAAAAGGGAAGATGACTTGCAGTGAGATAATTCTTCTCTCTATCAATTTATTTGGTCCCCTACATCTCTATGACCCTGAAACAAGCTTGTTTGGTGCTTAGTGTATGGACATCAGTATGTTAAAAATACCCAGAGCACTCCTTGACTGGTGCTGCACAGTGTTGGTGGCAGGGGGTGCATGCGTGTCTGTGGAAAGCTCTGAGCTATCACACAGTTCATTCTTCTTTTTAAGAAGTGTCACCTGTCCAGGTGGTGTTCTAGCTCCTTTTGAAATGTGTCAGCTTAAACAATCTGCGGAACACAGCCCTTCCTTCTATTCCTACTTCTTCCCACATGCTGAAAGAGTTGTTCTGTTCCACCCCACAGCCAGCACAGAGATTTTTAGACAAATAAAAGTTTCCAAAATGATTAATGGCCATTTCATTATGGCTGGTCTGCTGCATGGTGGTGGTTAAAGCATTTTGGATACCTATACAGAAATATCTTCTGATGGAGGGAGTCAGGCAACAGTCTGGGCTGCCTCCAGCAGAGGGAAGTGCTCCACACGCACTTCCCAGTGTGCTCCCTCCTGCCGCTGTGCAGAGTGACCAGAAAAATATCAAGGATTGTGTTTGCAGGGCTGAAATCCCCCCCAACACACACACCTAATTTAAACCCCTTCTCCTCACCGCTATGGTGTTACCCTCCATTTCCCACAGACCAAGAGATGAGCTGTCTCCAGGATAAATCACGTAAAATCCTCTACAGCAAGGTTTAACACAGATGTTGGATTTAAAGTCTCAGAGTAAGTGCTGGGAAACAGAGAGGCAGATAAAGCTCCAAAAGCAGTTTTAGTTTTAAGTTTAATTTAATATTCCAGATGATACTTTAAATCAGGGTTGCTTTTTCTTTGAAACTTATCATGAGAGGTGACAGAGGGACACTCTTGGGCTCGTACAGGGGGTCCTAGCACTGTCTACAAATGAATCCGTGTTCAGATGCACACCCACAATCAGTCCAGACACATAATTGTGGGTTTTCTTCCCTTTTACTTGTCACATCCCTATCTTTCTGTCATAGGGTCCCTTCTGGTTGCACACAAAAATGCCAACATAAACTGAACACAAAAATGCACTCATCTCGAAGGGAGGAAATCCTTTGACCACTTTTCCTTGACAGTCATACACATTTAAAACTTATTCGATTCTTCCCTTAGCAAATCTGCCTCTAGAAAGACTGGAAGCTGGTGATTAATTTATGGGGAAGATAATACCCTTAACCTACAATTCCCTGAACTGCCTTAATACTAGTTGCAAAGCAACCAGATGACTTTGTGTCTCCCTCACCCGATCTGCAGCCTCAGGGAAGCAAGATTTGCCTCCAGCTTTCAACCTTTTGATGCATGGATTTTCCACGCTGAGCTACAGTAGGTGGGTAACAAGAAGATCCTATTAAAGTGAAATCAAGTAGGAAAAGGATTGTCAATACAACAAATCAGAGACATATAGGACCTATCCTTTTTTGACCATATCCCCTCCTGCTCACAGCAAGATGAGAAAAAAAGTGGTGAAGGGGGAGAAAAGAACACCAGAAAGCAATAGAAGTACTGGCAGTGTCTTGGTTCTATACGTAGGAAAAATTAAACATTACTGCTAAAGACACAGCCTCTTTAATGAAGAGGCTGCTGCAATATCTCGCAACAACTAGCAACCCACACGTTGGATTACAACAGGCTGAGCCAGTGCGTGCTCCCCTGTGCCACACTCCAAAAAAAACAAATCTAATGTCTATACCTGAGGCTGCTTCATTTCATACGTACAGATCTACTCTAATGCAGGCTTTTCACGGAAACTTTCTTTGCCAAGAAGGGGCTGATGATGGCTTATTTACCTACTTACCTGTCCTTGAGCTATGTGGCTTGTATTTGAATAAATTAAACCAGCTCTTTCAAGGGATGCTTTTAGCCTCTTGAGTCTGAATCTAATTCTCAAAAGAGTTTTTGCTTGAAACCTGTTTTTCAAGTTTTCAACCAAGTATCAACAACCTGCAGGAAGTATTTCTCTTAAAAGGACCTTGGTGCCTATGGGTAAGAAAAAATAACGTCCTATCTCATTACCTTGCCTGCTTTTAGGTTCCCCATGTATTTACGAAAGAGTAAAAGTGAAATGAAGACTTGCTAAAAGAGGGAAATGTCTTTTTCTGTTAAGTTGCTTTCCTTGTTTGTTGTGTGTGTGAATATGGGACCAGATTTTCAACTGCTGGGAGTTACTTCAATCCACTGCTAGCTGATATGTTTATGTTTAATGTTTTAATGGTACTTTTAATATTCCTAAGTGAATAAAAACATTTGCTTTGCTTTTGTATGTCCGTTTCTGTATTCCAGGACAAAATACTTACATCAGGAGAAATTCCTCTTGTAGGTAGGAAGTTTGATTTTAGTACCTAAAAAGCAGAGGAAAATCTTGCTTTCTGTTTCAGGTGAGGGGTAGTGTTTGTCATCTATTTTACAGGATCTCAGCAGCAGCAAAATTTCTGAGGCCAAAAGCTCATTTGTGTACCCTGATCTACCTCTGAGGCAAAGAATTCTATGATTCATCAAAAGAGCTGTCTTTGTTATGGACAGGGGGTGATTTTTTTTTTGTTCCCTTGGGCATCTAAGAGAAGAAATGAAAAAAAAATAGCTACAGTGAGAAGTAGAAAAACTTGCCCTAAAATATGCACAAGAAGTGCCTCTTTTTCTTTTACATACTGTGAAAAGTTGTAAAGATGTTGATCCAGGCATGCTAGAACTCAACATGTACTAAATCTGACATGCTGCTCTGGTGAACTGTTCTTTCTTCTGTAGTTGCACTGTTGGTATCTTTTGTCCATGTCATGCATTATTACTGTACCCAAGCATCCTCTGTCTGCACATATGCATGAGCATTTGGAATGGGGAGAGAGTAAAGTCTAAGGATAGTAGAGAGCAGAAAAACAGAGGTTGCTTTTCATTGCTGAAACTGCCATGTATTCATCGGGACCAGAATGAAATAGATGTCATCAGAATTCTCGATGATGCTCAGGACACAACTACAGACAAATATCCAAGCTCACGACAGAAGGGCAAAACAAATATCCAAGTTCAAACCCTGCTTTGGAAATGTTGTCTCACTATTTACGGCTCTGAGGAGCTAGAGCTCATCACGTACCATGCTGAGCTCTTCAGTGAGTGCAAAATAGTCCCTGACTAGAGATATGCATGTTTCATCCCTGTTGCAGTTTGAGGATTACCATAATTTTCAGATGTGCAGAGGTGCTTTCATGAAGAATGAAAAGTTTTTGTTACTTCCCTCAGTTACCTGTCCTGGGGGAGGTGAATCTTCCCTGGACAGATCTGTCCTGGGGGACCTGTCCCCAGTGACACAGGTCCCAGGACCCTTCTCCGGAAGGGCCTGTCCTGGGGGACCTGCCCCAAGGTTGCACTGTCCCAGGAACCTTCCCCGGAAGGGTCTGTCCTGGGACCTGCCCAGGAAGGGCTGGCTAGGTCAGCCTATAAAAAGCGGGGCAGGGTCTGTGTTCGCACCCTTTTTGGTGGCTGTGGCCCTGAAGGGAGTACAACCCCACTGCCCAGGGAACGAGCAGCAGTGGTGGGGGAACCGTGGCTCCGAGGGGGACCGCAGGTCTGAAGCAGCCGCACCTGCCACGGCTTCCGCACCTGCCACGGCTTCCAAACCAGCCGCGGCCCCGGCCTGACCCCACCGCCAGACGCACCTGCCGCCGCGCCATCCGGAAGCGACCCCGGCCACAACTTGCCGTAGGTGCGCAGTCCCGCCCCACCGCGGCTTCACCGCCGCCGCACCGCAGCCCTGGACTGGAGAAACCACGGACGCTGCCACGCCCCAGACCCAAAGCAGCTCCCCCGCCACGGCAGCACGGTGCTGCTGCTGCTTGCCGCCGCACCGCGCTTGGACTGGAGAAGCAAGACTGGTGCAGATTTGCCATCACGACCCCCCCACCATGGACAGCCTTCAGCATCGGTGAGCTGGAGTACTCCTCTTCTCCCTGGAGCTGGGATAAGAGAGGGAGAGGAGAGCAGAGGAGAGGAGAGGATCTTTGGAAGACCCTCTTGGCCACGTGTGGAGTGTGGGGGGGTGCGGCCCTGCTGACGCCGCCATGCAGTCGGTCTCCATTTTGGATCCTGCACACTGGCTGGGGCCATGTGGCTGGGCCGCCGCCATTTTAGAAAGACTGATCAGCAGGAGGAGAGGTTGTTTGTAATTTCTGCTGCTGAGAAAAGACTGGCAGCGCTTAAGTTTTGGGGGAGAGCTCATTCGTGCTTAGCTGATGGAAACAGAAGGACTCGGGAATCCTTAAACCTTGGATCTGAAAGACAGAGACTGGGTTGCTTGCTGCTGCACCGAGGGATGCAGGTGTGGGCACTGAGAAACTCAGGCCATCCTGGACTGACTTGCTCTCTTTCCGAGGTCTCTAAACTAAAGGAAGAACCAAGGCCCAAACTATAGTGATCTCCCACTGTATTTTTCTCAGGTTGTGTGATGGCATTTATGACACAGTTTCTAGTTTGTGTGCCCCGACCTGCGTAGCCTTTTCTCCCATTCTGTATATAGTTATAGTGTTAATAAACCTTCCTGCAGTTTCCCTAAGCCATCCATTGTCTGGCAAACTTTATCCGAGATGTCATCGAGACCTCCCTGCTTTACTTTCCTTTCTTTTATCTTAAATTGTGGTCCTGAACCCACCACAAAATTGGTGCCAAAACCCGGGAGCAAAGCACTTTTAGTTTCAATCCGCTACACATCCCCCAAAACATTTTGATACTTCTGCTGCAGACAAGAAATTTATTCCAGATCTAGTCTGATGCACCTGAAACCAGAATTTGGGCCTAAATAAAATGGTTAATATTATTACTAAAATCATTGCTATTATCTCTGTGTAAACAAAATACCACATACCATGATGAAACTCGTGCTTTTATCTGTCTTTGTAATGCCCTAAATCCTGTAATCTAATTGTTACACATTCTTGCTCAAAAGAAAGGCTCAAATATTAGTTTAAGGTTGTAATAGCAATTAACGCTGCAGAAGCTTAAGCTATCTGTGTGCATCACAGGGCTTGCTTAATGCATATTTTATCATCATGTTAGCTTGGACACCTAACCATCTGACGCTGGAGGTCCTGAATTCAGCTGATTCTTTCTGGTGTTTGTCCTGGGAGTTTACACTCTACCTCTCATGCTATGAGTGACCCTGCATTAAATGCAGAAGGGAATGTAAGGGGTGAGGAAGGGGGACAAATGGGGAAAAACTAGTGTTCTAGCAGCAGAATGGCACTAAATAATGTCAACATATATTTGAAACAGGAGTGGCAGTAGGATCCACTTAACTGATCCTAGGAGAGAGCCAGAAGCAGGTTTTCATTGTCCACTGTTGGACCCCAGGCAGAACACTACCAAATACCACCAAACACCATGCTTGTCCGCTGAACAGGGCAGAGCACTTACTGCTGCCACTTACTCCTGGGAAATTCATACACTGGAGATTTGGAGGCTGGATATTCTAGTTGGCTCAGTTGGTAGAGCATGGGACTCTGAATTCCTGCAGTCATGGGTTTGAGCCCCATGTAGGACATCTTGAGACAGTACTGTAGGCTAACCCTGCTCCAGAAGGGGGGGTTGGACTTAGATGATGTTTCAAGGCCCCTTCCAACCTCTAACATTCTGTGATTCTGTGATACAGTGGCAAACTTACTGCACGCATTTACTAAGAGCATTTTGAAATATAATCCAGTTTGTCTCCTGTTAATTGGCTGTGGAGAGGAAATAATGCGGCTCCTTCTGTAGGGTGTTTTCTGCTCGTGTCCTGTTTTACCCCTATTGGCAATCATCTGAATCAAGGTACAGGATTCTAAGGACTTTTACCTTAAGTCAGCATGGTTATTCTTAATCTCCGAAGACAACAAAGAAGCAAGGTCATCACCAGAGAAGCTAAGCCCCACCTTGTCCTCTAGCACAGGAGGAACAACCAAGTCCGTTATCAGTTTTAACCATAGATCCCCACAAAATCATACCCTCTGTTCTTCCTTTGCTTGTGTGACACAGCAACACCGTTTTCTCTTTGCTTCAGCCCTCAGCATAACTTCATTTCCATTTTTTCTCTACCTTGTTACATGTATACTCCCTCTACAAAGGTCTTCTCTACCAGCTGGCCAGATGTGTTGTGTGAAAAACTGAGATGCCACTAAGAGGTAGCTGAGCAGGCCACTTTGCACATGCTCACTAGCCACCTGGCAGCTGCTGCCAAGCAATTAGCTAACAAGCTTATACCACTGCCTTTCACACAAACAAGCTGTGCTTTGTCGCTGTCTCCCACAACACTGATTTTCATAAAACATGTGGGATATTTATATCTTTTAAGCATTTGCCCCTCTAGAATGGAGTGAAATTACCCACCAGGTTCAGAATATAGTGCTGGGTGCAAGACTGGCAGATGGGGAGCCAGATGGACAAACAGCACTCCTATAGAATCCTATTTCCCCAGGAAAAGAGGCCTTCAGTTCTAACCACTACTAGTATGGGGTTGTAGGGTGGGGGATTATGACCCTAAATAAGAGAAGTCACATGTCAGGCAATTCTGCAGAGAGATATAAGGACAAAGTAAGTGAGGTACCTTATTTTGTTTCAAATGTGAGCTGAAGTCCTCTTGTGTTTTTGGTAGACTAGTGTGGCTTGTCATTCGAAAGGGAACCAGAAAGGAAGGCAGATTTGTCACTGGCTTCATTGCTCCTTTGTGTATTGTCTTTTAAAGGCATTCACGTGGCTTTCCTTAATCTGACCCAATAGGCTTATAAAACCTTTTCTGATGGTTTTCTTTACCCAGCCCAACAGGATAAATTAAAAAGCATATTAAGACTGTAGGCTCTCATCCTGCAAATGACCAAACCCTTTCCCTGACCCAGCTGCAATCTGAAAATGGCTGGATCAAGCATCATCAAGCCTAACAGACAACACAGCCTGTATGTGGGGATCTCAAACAAGAAAAAAAGACAGTGTTCAAATCTACTGTCTACTGAATCTTAAACCTGTTATTTAAGCATTATTTTCTCAGGCTGTAGTCTCTAAATGTGAAATGCTGCAGCTCCTTGCTGGGTGGGGTTCAGTAGCAGTGGTGTACAGCAGCAGTTCTGCTTTTTGAATGTTTAGCCCTGCAACTGAGTAACAGTCTGTAGGAACAACCTCATGTTTTATTTAGCCAAAAGCACACGCCAGATACTGATGTTAATTTCTGTAGCATTCCTCCTCTGTGACACCCTCTGGGTGGCCCCTAGCGAGCTGGCAAGTGAGGTGGGGAGTATAAAGCAACTGTAAAGTGAAATGCCATAGCTGGGAAGTTTAGGATGAGCAGTGTTGATGTGAGAGCAAAACTTGTCTCTGGTAGTTATCAGACTTCCCCCCCTAGGAAAGCATGGGGGAAGCCACTGTCAAGCCAAAATTCCTGCTAGAAGAACTGTTGATCAGCAAGGATGCACTGAGTTGCCTCACTGCTGTTTGTATCTGGCCGCTTGTTTGTAGATGCTAACTGTAGAGTGAGGCAGCCATGAAACCGAGGGGCTAAAAAAGCTTCAGAAAGTAATGTAGCTGTATTTTTGAAGGACACAGTGTTACTGAACCATTTTATTTATGTTTAGCTATGAAATAGCTATGAAAACATCTCATGCTCTTACTCAGGGGTCCTCGAACCCTGGCCTGCGGGCCAGATATGGCCCCCCAGGCAGTCCAATCCAGCTCGCCGGTATTTATCCCACCCCGCCAAGCAGCTGCAGTTGACTTCTTCCTGCCGACTGCATTGCGGGGCTGGGCGGCTCCTCCATCTCTCGTTCCTAGGCAGGACAAACTATAGACTGGCCCGCGACACTGTCTGAGGGACAGGGAACCGGCCCCCTGTTTAAAAAGTTCGAGGACCCCTGCTCTTAGTGCTAAATGTAAAGTCTTCATAGCAAAGAGCATTCAGTACAATAAGAAAAGCACAGATGTTGCTGGGGCACTTCAGAACAACTTTCACTCCGCATTTTCCAGTGATCCGATGCACCTTCAGTATCAAAAGCTTTGTAATCACCCTCCTTTCTTTTCTTTTGCTGCAACAGTTCCTCTTAAAAAATATCAGGCCCAGTCTTCAAAGATAGTCACTGACTTCTGAGGGATGTTCTCATGTCTCTGAGTTTGAAGTTACTGTAGAAAATTTACTTATGTAGGATGGCAATCCAAATAATCTTATTTTATCCAAAAGTATATAAAGGTCATATCAAAATTTCATTGGAGCTCCATCCCAGGAAAAATAAGTTGCTTGCTTATGAAATTCTGTTCTAAATGAATTTTGCATCTGGTCCTCCAATGTTCATGCTGCTTCTTTTTGACCCTTGCAATGAATAAAGGCAAGAGACATGAGCAGAGATGTGCAAGATTAGATCCATTGCTTTTTTTTTTTTTCTTTTCTCTGGCATTTTAATGATAAAAGACCAATTTCTGCCCTTGCTTAACCTCCAGCAACCCCACTGATTTCCTTGTTCATTTCAAATTGTAATGAATGACTTTACACACTGGAGCCTTTTCATTCTTTCTCTTCCAGATTGAGTGTCTCAGCCCAGACAATGAGCTCCTGCGTACACAAGTGTACAACTGGGATAAAGACACTGACTTTAGCAGACTGCTCCACTGTGACTGAGAGCTGAAGGTGGTCTGTGATACACAAACTTTAATGAAGTGTAAACCAGGGAAAAGCACACAAGTAAGTACCATTTTTAACTCCTTCACATAGTTGGTGTTTGTATCAGCCCTGACTCATGGTTTATATACACAGGGTATATATTAAATGTCGCTGTTCTTGCACTGCATGTATCCATTTGAGATAATTATGCCTATTGTAGCACTGGTGGGACTTGCAGTCTTTAATGCATTTACCCTTGCAACATCTGATAAAGTGAGGAAGTATTTTTATCTGTGTATTTTATAAAGGAAACTGAAGCCTAGATCATTTTTTGCTACACCAGGGAACTGAATCTGGATTTTCCAAGTTGAAAGATAGCACTCAGACTGTAGGTCTGTCTTGATATAAGCAGTACAAATAGGCACAGAGAATAGCACTTTGTGTAAATTTGGGATACTGAACTACTTGGTAGTGATGCAGCAGACATGATAAATTGCTTACTGTTAAATAGAGTGTTTGGGAATAATCACGTAGCTGCAGAGAGGCTGCACTGTTATTAATGATACACAAAGCATATATTTCATCTCATACTTCTATATCCATATTGACTTTGAAGTGCAAACAATAATACAAACTAGATTTTTCCAGTAAACTAATACAATTTATCTGGAGAACAGAGCAGAAAGTGGGAGCGTGCAGAGGCATGTCTGCTCATGGAGGTGGTCCAGGCAGGAGACAGAGCAAATGCAGATTCTCTTTACTTGTCTGGTGAGGATTCATTAAGACAGACTTTTGGTTGAGCCTTAAGTGATTAACAAGTGATGAAAATGTGTATCAGAGCCAGTAATCATACTGAGATCTGCTGTGCCATTACCAGAAGCTCACTTTTCTTCTCTGTAACTGTGCAGTAACGTGAATAATTTGCCATCTTAAAAGTCAATGACTGGTTCAATGCATGGAATGGAGATGCTTGGATTGAAGATGTTGGGGAAGTGGGAACTTCATTCTGCTGTCTCAGAAGTAATTCTTTAAAAGGAAAAAGAGGTGTCTCCTCTTGAGACATATTCTTTTAGCAAGACCTGAGCTGTCTTCGAGTAAAATAACGGGCTTTTAATTTCCCCAAAACATCTAGTGTATGATTGGAGCTACATTTGAATTTTGCTGTTGCACAAGCATAAACCTATAGTGAGTCATTTAAAGTTATTCTAAATAGGTGGTCTTATTAGAGAATAAAGAAATATTGTACAGTTGTCCAAAGCAGCAGTTTTCATCAGAAAAGCTCTCCTTCCACAATGAGATAATGGCTTGCATATGACTACAGATTGGCCTTCCGTTATTGTCTGATGTGCTACAGTATTTAATTTCAACTTAACAGCAATTCCTATTCACAAAGCTATTCTAAATGTTTCTCATATGTACCTATTAGTCAGGTTTATACATCAAAATCTGAACATTTTACTATTATTACAAACAAAAATGTAATCTATTCCATCCACTTCGTATGGTAAGGTGAGTAAATCTGGATGTGAAGTCACAGTGCAGGATTAGGAAAATTACTGTTTGGAGTTTCTTCTAATACACTTGTGGCAAGTTTACTGAAGATGTATTATACTACAATTGTTCCTGGCTCTTTTATCATGTATTGTGGATTAAGAAACATTCAGTCCTACTCCATGGATTAAGAAAACCCCCATCTGTACTTTAAATTTATACAGAGGAAAATATGTGTATGAAAAAGCATAATATCCTCTGGGCAATTTATACTCTTCTTGACATGATCTGCACCTTCTTGATGCATAACTTCCTCCTTCATAAGACCTCAGTGGAACTTCTGGAGACAAGAGAGTTCCACTTCATTAGAATGAATGAGCCAGTATATCATTTCAAGCTGTCCATGTATGGCATATGCAGCATATTTGGACAATACCTGAGCACTTACTTGAAGAACAAGTGTCTTCCCCAAAGGCAGCCTCTTCCTTAAATGCTCTCCACAGTTTTTAAAAAAACCAAACCACAACATAGACAGAGTTAAAATATAAATAATTCATAGGGAAAAAGAAAATAATAGGCTTAGGGAAGGGAGAATAGAGACCTATACACTTACAGGACCTTCCATCTAATTGCCTATAAATAACCATCTTGCACACACTATCCACAACAGAGCATGGTCGCTGACAACGTTATAAACCTGGATGTCAGATGCACAGCTCAGCTGCTGTTTGTAAGTGACTGCAACAGTGCTCTTGATTTTTCTGTGCTTACCATAGATAGTTTTGTTTTATTGGCACTGTACTGTAAGCATATTCTGCACTATGCAAATATAAGAGCTGAGAAGCATATGGGCAGAGTCATGCAACACTCACTCAGGCAAATGTCCAATTCACTTGTTGGGAACTTTTCCCGAGTAACAGTAAGAGCAGACTCTCTGCTCCACCATGTGACACTCAGGTATGACAACAGACACTGATACTTTGCAAACAAGGAAAGGAAGTACCTGGTACTGTGGGTAGATGCTCAGTTCTGTCCTCCTGAAGTCCTGAGATCCACTGAGATGCTATGAAAGGCATAGTCAAGATAGAATGACTCTCTTCATCCTTTAGGATCCTGATGAAAATCAGCTAATAAAAGGAAAGACTCTCATAAGTCATAACTTCTCTCCCAACTCTAGAGTCCACCTCATGATACCAGCAGTGGAGACCTCTCTCTTTGAAACAGTTCAGACTAGGTTAAGTTGTGGACATCCTCGAAGTGAGTAGGAAAAGGAGAGAAATCCTTATCTTTATAAAGTCTGTGTTTTCTGGCTCAGCACCCTGCTCAAGAGCTTTGGCAGACGCACATACCTCAGGGTGGGAACTTCAAGATTCATGTCTGCATCTAGCTCTTGTTCATCCATCATACAGGAATGAGATTTAAACTGTCAGGTCTGCAGCTGGCTAAAAGCTCTGTCCTACAACATGGTCCACCCAAAGAACAGGTTGTGGACTGAAGGTCCAAGTCTTACAAAAGCTGACACATATGCTTAACTTCTTACTTAAGTCCAGTTTTTTCCTGCACTGCCCAAGGCAGCTTGATATATCTCGGAGAAGCTGGATTTCTTGGATCTAGCTACCACAGGAACCCTTGCAGCAATGATGCCATAGTACAGACTTCAGTATGAGCCCAACAAGGACTCTGGCTAGACACTTGAGGCTCCTAGAATGATCTGAAAACTGGGCTGTGTGTTTTCAGTGCTAGTGTCATGCCTAACAGCTACAACAACAGTAGTAGTGGTACTCTTATCTTCCTTTGTCCTGCAGCCATTTACTTTCAGCAGTCCCTGACTGGAAACTTTAGCTGCAGCCCTTACTCACATGCCTTGTCCTTATCCTCACGCACCTTTAAACCCAAATGACTAATTCAAATAGAGGCTTAAAGGTCAAACCCTCCAGACTCGTTTTTGCAAACCCTTTTGTACACGTCTTTTTCCCTTGTCAAAAAAAAAGCTAAAAAAAAATAGCTTAAAAAAACCTATTCTCATCAGGAAATCTTAGCAAAAAGGGTTTAATTACATAAATTGTTTGGCTCCCTATGGAGAAAGCATGAAGAATGGCATATTTCCACATTTGAATTGCACATTCATCAAGAAAAAGAGTAATTTCCCCTTAAGAATGTTCTGGAGGAGTAGAAAAGAGCATTGAACCCTGGGGTGTGTATTATTTTATAGTCTCTGAAAGGCAAATGGTTTCACTTCCATTGATTAAAATATATGAGTTTTTCCCTCTGGATTACTCTCCTGGAAGTAGGAAAAAAAGCTGTCAGCTAGTGCAGCACCTCTGGCACAGGGCTTGACTAAACAACCAAAGACACTCCTGCTGCTGAACTTCTTCAGCAACAAACCTTTGACCATGGCAGATGTTGCTATTTTTTTGCTTGATGAACAGGGACTTTGCGATAGGAGTTTTCACTGTTGTGCTGGAGCAAATGTCAACATGGAAACACAACCTGACATCAGGCCTATTAAGTGCTAATTTGAGCGGCAACTCCAGGATTTGCTCTCTTTGCTCTCCTGGTGCACAAGGTCTAATAGGCTCACACATTAGTCTTTTCAATCACCTTCTTGTTCCACAGAAGTAGTTTCTTTACAAATTCTACAGAAAACACTGTTTGGAAGAGAGTTTGACTTAAGAGTCCCTGTTTGCAAGGAGCATTTCAGCTGTGCAAAGCTCCTGTGGTACAGGGCACGAGCACAGTACCACAGGCTGGCGAACACTGACATTTTGAAACGTACATCTTCATAAAATATGCTCCAAATCAGCATGCAGCACACTTCTGCAACCACGGTAATTCACAGTGAATTGAAGCAGAGGGATTTTCCTGAGCAAAGTCGCTTTTCCCCATTTAATTGATGTCTGCCTTTTCTTTTCTTTTTCTTCTTATTCCAAGAGTATCGTTGTCTAAGTTAGTGAACAGGGAGAGGCCAATTACGCAAACAATGATGATCTATTCAGCCTGGCTTTACCAACCAGAATTCAAACAAACAGCATTCTACTCCACACTTGAGTTTACTAGTTTTCTTTTATTAATGCTGCTGGAGTTGAATAAATAAATAAACAAATGGCTGGAGAGAAGAGGAGAATCCAATGGAAGAATTTCAAAACTCCAGGGAAATACTGCGAACAAGTGAGAGCACTAAGAAACAGGAAAAAAAAATTGAGAAGTTATATGCAATTGTAAGTGAAGATGTTCCAGTTTTTTCCCAAAATCAAATGCAAACTGCTCATGTGACTGATTTAGTATCGAACAAGAGAGGGAAAATTGCTTCTTGGCATTTAAATGGAAATGTTTCTTGTTCAGAAATTTTGGAAGCTTGCATACTGTATGATTTTTGAAAGACTTACACAATTACCATTGAATTTGGATGAGCTCTATTCCTAACAATATATGTTTTTTCAATTAAACTTTTCACTTCCAGAGACCCAAATTACCTTTGTCTAGAGTCTAGATTCCTGATGTGGAATATATTCTAGAGGCAATAAGGCAAATGCAAATGCATTTCATTTTTAATGTGTATGACTTAAAAAAAAAGCCAATGAACAGCAACTGCTATTTTGCAAAGCAGACCTTAGTGTGGAGAACTCTGCTGTTTAATTCTGTTCTGATTTTCTGGGTGCCTTTTTACCATGATTTCTGGGTTTGGAATCAAACACAATCTCGCCTTTTGCTTTCCACAAAGGCTGCAAAATTTTAGAACAAGAAAAGAAAAAAAAAAATTAAAAAGGCAGAACCCAATAGATTTGCACCTGGCTGATTTAAAGGTCTGCCACATGAAGAGGACAATCCCTGCATAGTGCAAAGCACTGCATGAAGTACTGCAGTCCATTATGTTCAGCATTCTTCTCACAGTGCAGTTTTAGGGTCAAACCCAGCATCATTCTAAGATTTGTGATGCCAACACAAGCCATGTAATGATGATTGCTGAAAAGTTTTACAAGAGTAAATTTCAAGGAGGGACTTGAAACAGAGAAATGCGATTACATGGTGAATTAAAAAAATATAAGCTGACTGTAAACAGCCACAGACGATGAATCCTGGCAGGGATGAGTTAACAGGGACTTGCCCAAGGTCACCCAGCAAAGCAGTAGCAGGGCCTGACACCTAGCAACATCACAACCCTTTCTCTCTTCAGACCATGTTGAACAGCAGCATTAAACAGCTCTAATTTCCTGTCACTACAGTTTAAAGGCAAAACTGCCCACAAATATTTAAAATGGAAATACTAGTAACATTGATCTTCCTCAAAAAGAAAACGTAACCTTGAATTATGCAGCTGCAATGTTGCAGGCCTTCATCCTGAGAATTTGATTTTAATTATCCAACAACACAGTTATGTATAAAAGAAAACAAAAAAAAAGACATTTCGTGACACCACCACAGAAGATGCTCCCTGATCCCAAAAGCAAGTTATAACACAAGTTGCCAAGGGTAGAACAAAGGTTCCCCTTCCTCATTACGTGTTAAAGTCAGAGCCTACCTGTCTTCAAGATAAGAGGTTCACCAGAGCCAGGACATGAAGCCACCACCCAAGGCAGATCTCCATGGCATCCTCTTCTTTATCACCCTCCCAACCCCCATCCTGTTTCTATTGGGAACCCAGTTCCCACCCCATCTCATACCCAGGCTCATCCCATCCCTTTCACAAGCTTGGGCACAACCTTTCCCCTCCCTACCACCTGCTACATTATGTGGACATAATGCTTCTGTCCACACCCAGCCCACCTCCTCACCATGTCTATACCTTATGTCCATACCCTTGTTGTCCCCACTCTTTTTGCACACCCTATCCATTCCCTCTACACACCCATCCCCTCCTCACACCACATCCACCTCTTCCACATGTCATGCCTGTGTTCATGTCTATGCCCCCTCCTTCCCCAAGCCCCTGTAATACCCATGCCTTTTGTATGACCTTGCCTTCCATATGCTATGCTCATATGCAACCCCTCCATTTGCCCATGCCATGCTATGTCTATACTCATGTCCTGGTCATCCTTATGTCTATGACATAGAATCATAGAATCATAGAATCATTAGGGATTGGAAGGGACCTCAAAAGATCGCCTAGTCCAATCCCTCTGCCACAGCAGGATCACCTAAATGTATGTCCATTCCTGACACATCTATTGCATAACTATATCATGCCCATGCCTGTGTCCCCTGCCCCTGCCATAACCCTGTCATAACTGTGATCACACACGTCCAGCTCTACTCTATATCCATGTCATTCTCGTGCCTATGTCTACTCTTGCCACATGTTTGAGCCATAGCCATGTCATGTCCATGTCCCATGCCTATGCCATGACTCTGTCATGCCCATACATATGTCCATAACTCCCTTCTACGTCCGTGTCACACCCATGTCTATGTCCATCTCTGCTCCATACCTATGATATGACCGTGCCATGCCCATACCCATATCCGTTTCCATCTCATAGTGATGCCCATCTCCTCCCTGTACGATGCCATGCCACACCCATGTCTGTGTTCACTCCATGTCTCCTGTCTATGCCATGCCCATGGCCTTATCCAGCTCCTCCCACTGCCCATGTCCTGCCCATGCCTGTGCCACGGCCATGCCATACCCATGCCTAATTCCTCCCTCACACTACGCTTATATCAAGCCCACATCCATCCCCACCTCACTCCCATCCCCATCTGCTCCCTATCTCCATCTTCCCCTCTGCCCCTTCCCACGTAAAATCCATGCCTATGCCATGCCCACTCCCTCCTCACGCCATGCCCACGCCCGCGCCTGAGCCACCTTCGGGCCGGGCGCAGCAGCCGTCCGTCCCCATGTGTCCCTGTCACTCCCAGCCCGAGAGCGCTGGCTCCTGCCTCCCATTCATGTAACCTGTGTGTGTCTCTCTTTCTCTCTGTGTGTAGCAGAGCGCGCGAGAGAGAGAGCGCGAGCGAGGCAAGGAGAGGAGGAGGGGGGGGAGCTTTAAATAAAGCCTTTGGATTGCAGCTGCTTATTTTGGGCAGTCCTACCAGGGACGATTCCTGACAGGAAAGAAACTGAACTGGCCTTGGCTTGGGGTTTTTTTCATTCTTATCATTATTATTTATTTTGATTGTGGCTTTTGGGGTGGCGGCGGTGTGTTGCCGAGCTGCCTGCTGCCATGAGCTCCGGTGCCTGGCCGTAGTTGCCCACTTTGGGGTCGCTGGACACACCATTTCGGAAGGGGAAGCCTGCAGACATGGTAAGCTTTGGCTTGTTTTTCACTCCGAAAAGTGCATTTGCGCTATCGCCTCCCGCCAGTTTTCCCTTCCCCCTTTTCCTCTTCCCACCAAACGGACAGGCACACGGGTAGGTGCTGGGGAGAAGCTCCCTGTATCCCTGTTTTTATCTCTCCACCATCACTCCTTCCCTCCCTGCTCGCTCCCCTCCGCCCGCATACCAGCCCTGCTGCTCCCTTCTCGCAGTTTGCAGCAATTCAGCGGGAGGCAAAGATGCTGCTGGAGGTTCCTCGCTGGGGCAGTAGGGACCCTCAGCCTGGCAAGACCTGGCTTTAGAGGATGTTTGGGCTGGCCTCTTCCATCCCAACACCCCCAAACCCTTCCTTCTGCACATCGAGAGGTGCGGCTGTGATGGGGGGGCGGGGGGGGTGTGCAGGGGGTGTGGAGGCAGCAGTGCAGATTTAGAAGCCCTGGAGCAACGATGCAGCTTTAAGATCAGTTGGTGTCATTTGTGTCATAGTCAAAGCAGAGCAGGACGAGAGGAAAAAAAAGGTTAAAAAAAGAGACGTGCCTGGGTATTTCTCGGCTGCACAATGCTCTTTTTGCTCTTGTCTGGACGCTTACCCTGTCCCCATGTCCTGCTGCAGGGTGGTGCGTGATGGGAGTGTGTGTGTGTATGTTTACATTTGGTTCTGTGATAGAGTCAGGGATGGGGAAGGGGGTTCCCATTTTCCACAACAGGATGGATTTGCCTCCAATGAGAAGAAGAAGAATGTACTCAACTGCAACCTGAGCAATAATTCCATTTCTAAGGCATTAAATGTTAAAGCCTTGCTTCTAGCCATGCCCTGCTAGTATGAAAAGTCCCCTCTAAACACTGTGGCATTAGAGAAAAGATGCTTAGAGTACCTGGGAGAAATGCAGTGGTTGCGACTCACGCTCACATTCTCAGTAATTTGCATTTCGAAATATAAATTTTGGCTGAGGAACATAAAGCCGGGCTGCTACCAAGGACATGCATTTCTTGGGAGTTGTTTTGATTAAAAATATGTGGGTTTTTTTTAATTGGTCTACAATACCTGGGATAGTTGACTTTGAAATTAGTGGTAGTTATGACACACCGAATCTTTGAAAAAATAATTTAAACAAAAGCCTTCAACTCTTAACAAGACAGTATTTATTTACTCTTTCTTACCATGACCATGCTTAGAAATTTGCAATGGTTACAACCATCTGAGCACATGATTTTTTTTTAAATGTTTATTCCACAGTCTTCCTTGTCTTAGAGGACAGAGAGCCCGAAATATTTTTTCATACAGCCGAAACAGAGCTAGATAAATACTGACTAGATAAGACCTTTCTGTGACATGTTTGCATTTGCTTATGGTTCTTCTACGGAAGTTCAATTCTTTATGACTAAAAAACCCCAAACCTCATTCAAACACACTAAATCAAATGATAACATGATCTCTCCACTTCCACACCATCTTCCTCCTTAACCTCTTGCACTGAGGTCTGAATTCATATCTGCATTATTTCTTTCTTTATTTTCTGAGAATAGTCCTGTGAGAAGGGAGGGACCTCTAAGGAGAGAATGAGAGCAAAGCTTTGAAGTTGGGAGTTTTCTGTGCGTTTTGTGCAGGGAAACTTCTGCTGTAGCCTGGAACACTGTCAGTTCGCTGCTCCCTGCTCTGGGGTGCAAGAACTGAGTAGAGGGGACTTGGGATATCCCAGCCTATCCCAACCTCAGTTCTTTCTGCTGCACTTACCCTAATAAAATTGCTTACTAGTTGAGTGGTCCCTCCCCTCCCATGAAAAGTGCTCCCAACATGTGTGCCATATGTGCTTGCTATTCCCCAGGTTTACAGGGCATGTCTGTACTATGCCAGCATCCCACATCTGCCAGCCACACACAGGGTCTGGCAAGGCCGGGGCCTGGGCCTGGGCCATCCGAAACCCGGATAACCCTTTGCTTTGCTGGGGGAGGCTGGGTCTGAGCCAGTGATTTGTATTTAATTTATTTCATTGGCCTCTTCAGAGCCAGGCACCTCCCACTTAGAGCCTCAGCCTGTAGCACTTTTATAGGCTTGGGTGGAAAAACAGAGGAGTGTGTGTATTTATATATATACACATGTGTATATATAGTGCTCCGCGTGTGTGGTGGGGAACATGAAGATAGGAAGATGCATCTTTCTTGCACTGCTTTGCGGTGAGATTAACCCTTCACAGAAGCTCGCATGGCTCTGTCTAGGTTACAGGGCTGTAGGAATTTGCTGGTTAGTGGCCATTGAGAGCTGCCCTTTCCTGCTAAATTCACAGCTCCTAGCCTGTGCCATGCTGCTGGCTCAGTTCTTACTGGTGCAGGCTGGTTTGTAGCCATAAGGATTCCCTGCTACCAGAACAGGACTCGCAAGCCAGCACATGGGCAAGGAAAATTTGGGTCTGTGCTGGTTTCCAGCAGGTTTGGAGTTGGGGATGGGAGTATGAGGTCTCAGTGTGTGACCAGGCATGTGAAACATGTTACCTGGGTTGTGCTTGCCCTGAGATCAGGACCACTGCTCTGCACTGAACTACTCTGGGAAGGGAGTCTGCTCCCACAGCTGGGGCAGGGAGAGGAGATGCCTTTGCAGAAATACTATTTCTGTTTTCCTTCTTTCCCCCTCAAGAAATTACCAGAACTGGGAATTACTGGCAGTGCACTGAGACTGTTATATCTGTGCAGAGACACTGTGCCTCACCCTCCCTTCTGTACGTATATGCATGCATGTGTGAAGACTGTTAGCAGGGGAGATTTTCAGTTTGCCTGTCATTCATTTGTGTGATCTGGAGGAAAAAAAAAGTAATGTTTTGATGTAGAAAGAGAGTCTTTGGTGTGGAAAGAGGCTCTCAGGCTGGTCGTTGGCAGGGAAAGGGGAAAAAGCAATAGAGGCACAAAAGTTAACTTCAGAGTTTCTTTTTTTAATAGCAGGGGTCTGGTGAGAATCGGCCTTCTCTGATTTTAAAGGATGGGGAACAATCACTGAAAGTAAAACTTTGGGTTTTGGTAGCTGAGGGAGGGGAGATAAACCCCCTTCCCACAATTGGAGAAAGGGCCAACATTGCTCTGGTTTTGGTGGGTCCAGGAAAAGAGTGGGAGATTTGTTCCGAGAAGGCTGTGGGTCTCTGAAGTCCTTGTAGCTTAATTATTTTCCTTGAACCATTTATATTAGATGCTTTCCTTTTGTTTTGGTGAGCAGATAGTACCCTGGCAAGGGAAAACGTTGTTCTCTTTTGTTTTACAAAGTGAGGAATATTTTTGATTTTATTTGATTTGATTGGTCTCCTGGAGTGCATAGTAACTAAAACGTGATTTCATTCCCTCTACAACACATACACTACTCCAATTAAGAGACAGCTCTGATTATTTTTAACCTCATAGTTTACCATTTCTCCGCTGAGGAGAATAAAACAGAGAGTTCATGCACTTTCAAATAGCTGAGATGCTTAAGCAAAAACTACCTTTTCCCTGGGAAAGTAATTTCCAGTCTTCTTTGAGTTCCCGCTTCACTGGTTCATTTTCTGACAGAACCACAGCCTTGCAAGGAGCAGAAGCCTGGTCTTACGTAACTTGATGTTTCCAGATCAAAAGTTACAAATATTGCAGTAATTCCACAAAGAGAGAGATTTGGCAGGAGGGATATTGCTTGCATATGTCATTTCTCAGTCAGGTTTCAAAACAAGGTGGGTTTAAAATTTATGGGGGGGAAAAAAGAGTTTACAAAGAGTAAGAAACAAAAATGTACTAATTTGATTTATTCTTTAGCATCAGTTTCTCTATCTCATCTCTGTAGCCACTTGGGTGTTTTTTTTATTTTTGGAAGCAAATTTTTCTGTGTTTATGAAATGTGTAATTGTAATATACCAAGAAGTGAAGCGGCTTGAAACTCTCCCTCAGATTTGATTCCGAGAAATGAAACTCTGTAAATCAATGTCGGTTCAGATTTATAGACTGGCTGTTACCTGCCCTGTTACCAGGTCTATCAGCAGCGCTTACTGTAACTAAAAGCTAAAATATTCCGTTTCTATGCTGAGCTGAGAGGTTGGCATTGCTGGGCACTTTGGCAGGGCAACATGCACCTCTTGACAGTGAACTGGGAATTGATGGATCCTGGACAAATATATTTCAGAGAAAAATATTCCCATGAAGTATTTTTTAATAATGTATGTATTTTGTCTTTGTTGTAGTTAAAAGCAAAAAGAATTATGGAGAAATTTTGTAACATCTCTATCAGCACAGCTTGAGGAGTTGTGCTGCAGTGTGGTTACAGGACTTTCATCTTTACTCGGGAATTTTGGCATCCCTCTGTGGCATTTCATCGTCGCTGTGGTGGCAGTCAAATTATTTTCCTAGAAATATGCATTTTTTTGCCAGATGTCCTGAATCGCTCTTCCTGGAGCATCTTGAAAGCAGAAATGAAATCTGAATGGGAGGGCACTTTCCTTTGGCTATGTGGAATAACTTGTCTTGCAGAAAGTTCAGATGTCTTGGGAAGTCTGAGCCTTACTCACCAAAAACCTTATGCCTTTGTGTCAAATTGCTGTGAATGAAGCGGGGAGGATTCGAACTTCATCACATAGTGTCCTGCTGGATATCAGCAGAGGTGATCTTTAGAATGTAAGATGTGCATGAAAGCAGCAGACATGCAAATCTCTGCTCTTCCAGTATGCTGGCAGTCAGAAGGAGGAAAATGCATTGTGAGATGGGATAAGGCTGGCAGTTAAGCTTTTTATTCCAAATAAGACTTCCTTTCTAGGTTGTGACACATCCTTGTTTGTTTAAACAGAAGTGAATCAAAAATGGGAGTTGCTGGTGCTCAGTTTAGGTGGAGGAGCTTATTGAATCACATTTAGCAGTCCATTTAAATTGGGGTGATTCAATTAGATGTCACTGATATCTCTTTGGGCTTTAGTGAAGTTGTGTTCGCTGCAGTCTAGGACAAACACTGCAGCCCAGAATCCTGCTTCTACACCGTAGCTGTCACTAAGCACGAGCTGCAGACCTGCTGCCCAGAGAGAGATAGCACACCTGAAAGCAGATGTCTTACTACCCATTGATTTAGGTTTTAGGTGCTTATTCAGTGCAGTTTTCTCTTAAAACACTGAGCAGAAGCTGTACTGCTTGCCTGCTCACTGAATCTTCAAGATATTTCCAAAGATCAATCAGTTAGACAATTAAAAGTTAGAAAGCCAATGGATTAAGGCTTATTGTTTTAATTCAGTCTGGTGTTATATATGCAGTAAGGGCTGGCTGGCTTCATCTCTTCCCCTCAAACTCCAATAAGTGCATTGAAAATCTTAAGATTTCTTAAAACTTTCAGTCTGGAGCTGTGCCTCTGGGGAATATTTGGTCCTGGTCTTCTACACTACACTGTGTGGAAGGAAAGAAATGCTAGGATTCATTTCTGAGAAAGAGTGTCAACAGGAGAGCTAAGTCCTGGAGGTCACCAGGTCATAAACCATTTCTTTCACTGGGTGTCCTTGACTTGAATTGCCCCATCTAATAAATGAATTGAGTTCCTTAATTTGATAATGGCAAATTTTCAGTATTATGCCAATTCCTTCTGGACTACCTTGTATCTTTGGATGCTGAAAATCATGTCATCCTCACCTATGCAATGTAATGAATAGGAAGGGAGAGTTTGCTTCATCAAAAAGCCTTCAGAAAGAACTGCTAGAAGAGGTTGCAAAAACTGATAGAGCATGAGAGACACTGGAATTTGCTTCCTTCCATGATACACGTGGCATTGGATGTTGCAGCACAGATCCTGTCAGCCAGGAACAAGCAAATGCTGCTGTTTGTAGAAAACTGCCCTTTGTGTGGTTGGGTGTAAGGTGTGATCAGCTTTTTGGCATCGGCATAGATTTTCATGCTAGAAAGCAGAGAGTCATCTCAACAGCTGATCTCACAATGCATTCCTGCAGACACAGCCACAATTGGGGGTTACTTACGCTGCTAAAGAAGAGCAACATTCACATGGCCTTTAATTGCTCTTGTGGGCGTTTGACACATAAGCAGATTAGATTCCCAGCTATCACCATGAGCATCCAGACGTTGCAACACACTTAGCTTTCACACGGTTATGAAATATTGGATAGAAGTCACTTGCCCAACATTGCCCACAGACTTGGGGCATCATTCAACTGCCTTAATCTGAAACACATTCATCCTCGTTTCCCTGTCCTTTGCTTAGTCACTACAAACCTTCCTGCTCTGAAGTGTGTGAGACAGGGATCATAAGCCTCATCATTCTGCTCATCATTCTCACTGCTTCATCTCCAGGCTGGCATGGCTAACACACAGTCATACCAATAAGGACTGTAGTGGAATGAAGGCAGGCAGCACACTTGATCAAGGAAACTTTCATTATGTTTGGTTTTTTTGTTGTCTGTTCTGGGTCTCCAATACATACTGTTACGTCTGATCATTGGTCTCTTAGCCTAGCCTTTGCTGGATTTACTGGCTTTTTAAGTCTTGCAAGAGGTGGTCGCTTTTTCATGTGGTATTATTTTGCTGTTTCTACATGTCAGTGGTGTAGATTATGAGATCATCATTGCTTGGTTTAACAGGGTACTCTGCTCCCTTAAACAGATCCCTCCTGGTCTGTCCCTCTCAGTCTGGTCCTCTCTTGCTCTATTCTTCCATCTCTGTTCTGAAATCCCATTTGCTTTCCTCTGATCCCTGCTCTGCAAGTCTCTCACGCTGACCTCATTCAGCTCCTCATGGCTGGGGATCATGCTGAGCCCCAGAAACCATCACTGTTTTCAGTTCTGATTAATGGATGTGGACCTGGCACATCCCACAACACGACGTTGAGTCCCGCACAGGTGGAACTTTAGCTGATGAAAGCTGGCAAATGTGTGAAAACAAATCCGGGGCCTGTATCAACAATATTTTTATCAAAGATGTGTAAGCTTGGCCAGACTCACAGAGATTTGCTCAAAATTCATTAAAAGAAAAATAGTTCTTTCCCAGGCAAATTTCAAGTTCTTCCTCTGAAGTCCTAAAGATCCCAGAGGTGGTTTTAAAGAGAAGGCTAAAGGCATTTTTTTAAACTTGGAGAAAGCAACATATTTTTCCCTAGCCTTGTTCTCAGAATCTGCTGAACTGTTTTGACTAAAATTTTCCAAAAAACTTCAGCCTGAGGCAGACAGCTGGCATCAAAATTTTCAGCCCCAACAATTTGCTTGGTATAGTTATGAGAAATGGCAAATGCTATTTTACTATTAAAGCTGCCTTGCTCTTCCCGTAATTGACAGCACCACTAATTTTGCCTTTCCCTAATAAACAGCTAACTTGAGTTTTTGTTAGAAACTAATTTTGTGTTTGTGTGTTTTATAGATATTTTCATATATTGGAAAGTTATTGTAAAACTGACACACGCATTTCAGCATATGTTAGCAGATGATGAAATCTCAGGCTTTTTGGAAACAAAAGTGAATCCAACTAATGAGAATCCCGTAAAGCTGCATCAAAGTGATGCGACACTACAGGATTTGTAGAATGGGATTAAAACCAAAGAAATCTCAGGAGATACTGCACTAACAGAGTAATCATACAAACTCCCCTGTATAACACCTTCAGGTTCACGGTCCTTCTAACAGAAGAGTTTGGATCTAATACAACAGTGTTGTAACGGTAGCTGCTATTGTACAGCACAGACAGAAGTCATGGGGGAAAATATATAGGAAACCTCCAAAACTCAAATAATAGACAACTGTGTGATCAGCTTTCTTCTTTTTTTATCATTATCACATCTTACTGCTAAAGATGTAGTTTCACATCAGAACCAACCTCAGGACTCACTGCCATGAAAGGATGAGTACCTGCTCTCCCTCTCTCCATTCTTCCCAGCTCTTGTCCTTCCACACCTTCAGAACATGTCTGGTGGTTCAAATCATCAACCCAGGAGAAAATCAGCTCTGTCTTTTGCTAGAGGTTTTGTTATTTTTTTTTAATCTGCTGAGTGAGTGACTTACATTGAGTCAATGTGGCGAGAGCATGTGTCAAGAAGAAAGAAAAAGGAAAGTGGTTACAAATCACTCCTTGGAGGTCATGAAAAGTTTGGGCTGGTCCCATGACCCTGAGTTGCTAACTTTTTACAGCAGTTGTATCATGCTGGTACAAAGTCTTAATTCATACTAAAATAAAGTGCACTTTTTCATTGCACTTGTCTAATCTTCAGGACAGCCTGTGTGCTCCGAAGCACCTGTTCTATAACAATTGGATCCATTTTCTTTAACCCAGTGTATCGTTGCGATGGACACACCAAAAAAAAATTTCATCTCTTAAAATCATAAAAAGAGTGAAAAAACCTTCCTTTTGTTTCTTTAACTTCAAACTCACAATTTGATAATTTCATCAGGTGACTCCTTTTTGGCTTATAGGCTACAAGATTTGATATAGTTCTGTTCCTCCCACTTTCTGTTGTTCTTTTCCCTGCTCTGTCTCTCCTGCAAAAGTCTGTCCATATTACTTATAATCTTTGCAGTCCTTTTCTCTGCTATACGTTTTAGTAATGGGTTGACAACAAATGCATGTGGCATTAAGACAGGAAAGCTTCATTAGCTTGTACATCATCATCCCGTTATGGTTTTCACCCAATTTTTGTCTATTTTTTTCCCCAACATGTACCAGGATTTTGCCTGGATGTTTGACTGACACAAGCAGAGAGACAGTTTTGATAGAGGGCATCCCATGGTGACTCCCTATCCACCTTCCTGTGTGGTAACAGTTAGAGCTCACAACATGCATATATTTTTAGAACTGTTTTCCCCTTTGCTTTTGTTCACATTGCTTTGCTTTTATTGGCATTGAATCTGATGTTTTTATCAACCAGCTAGTTACTTAGTACTGTGAGAGTAGGTTGTGGTGTAATAATTGGAGGCTTTGTGAGTGAAACAGAATACAGTGAAAAAGGCTCTCATTTATACTTCTTCTTGTCCTGGGGATAATCTGACAAAGATACAACCAACAAAATACACTTCACATCAAGTGAGAACAAGCCTGTGACATCTCACAGTGAAGTTGACTGTGGCTGAGATGGTTTTGCTTCTTATTGACAGCATCTAACCTTTTTTCGTAGTCTTCCTTGTAGTGACCATTTTCTCTTCCCTCAAACAACAAATTATACTTATTCACACTGGAGTATCTGAGTCCTGAACCAAGGGACAACTTAATGACCATTCTCTCACAGCCTGACATGTTTCCCCTGCATTTTTGTCTCTTAAACTTCTTCCAATCCTAAAATCCTTGTTGTTCCATGACGCATTGCTAACACATCTGTGATTTGGAAGCCTTCAATACTCCTGGTTTGGCTTTTTTCTGGCAAGAAACTGTGATCAGACAAAGCCACAGGTCTATCACTTAAAGCCTTGTTTGTTGATGGGTACTTGGGTCTGCTGAACAGTGCTCACTTTAGGGCTTGGGGTTTAAAGCTGATCATTGCTGGTGCTGTTAACAATATTACTTGGGGTTGGAGTGATCATAGAATCGTAGAAACATTAGGGATTGGAAGGGCCCTCGAAAGATCATCTAGTCCAATCCCCCTGCCACAGCAGGGTCACCTAGACCAAGTCACACAGGAACACATCCAGGAGGGTCTTAAACGTCTCCAGTGAAAGGGACTCCATGACTCCCCTGGGCATTCTGGTCCAGTGCTCTCTCACCCTCACTGGGAAGAAGTTCCTTCTCATATTTATGTGGAACCTCCTATGTTCCATGTACACTCATTGCCCCTCGTCCTATCACTAGATGACATTGAGAAGAGCCTGGTTCCATCCTCCTGACACCCACCCTTCACATATTTATAGACATTAATGAGGTCACCCCTCAGTTTCCTCTTCTCCAAGCTCAAGAGACCCAGCTCCCTCAGCCTCTCCTCATGATTGACACATGACTCACATAGAAGCTATAAGCCATTGCTTATATGCCTGCAGCCTTCCCATATGCTTTAAAATGTCATCTGTTTGTGGCTCCCTGTGCCAAACACTGCTGATCATAGACTCTGGAGAGCAACATTATTGTGTGCCTGCATCACCTAGTTTTGCATTATTTTATACCTTCTGCATAATTAATATTCTGGTGAATTTTATGTATTGCTCTACTTTGGCTTTTTATTTCTTCTCATTAGATTATCAGACAGCAAGTGTCTTGTTCAGGTGATGGATGCTAACTGGAAAGAAGGAGATATTGGGACCTAATGTTACTGAAGAAAAGTATGTCTTTTCAGAAGGCAGCACTTCCCAGTGGAAATGGGGGAATACCAGTTATAGAGGGACGTTTTTCAGCTCTTGGTGCTAGAGCTCAATTGCTGTAGCTTGTACACTGTTGTACTCTGAGCTGTGAAGATGTTTTGATTTTTATTTTCTCCCCCCTCTATTTTCAGAGCATGGAAGATTCCGTAACATCTCTGATGGGCATGAAATAAATGAGTAACAAAACCCACAATACTTTTCTTTGTAAGTTAGTATTTAATTTCTCCACATCCAGCACCAGCAAAATTGCTCATCAAATAGGGTTGCACACGTTATTAGTCTGTGAATACTCTTTTTGGTTTCTCTCTTGTCTTTGTAGAAGTGAAAATAACTTGAGCTAACTTTACACAGACTATATGGTAGCTCACCTTGCATCATGTTCCTTTGAATATTTCATGAAGATCTTTTTATAAAATGTGTGCTGCTCTCTCAGACTCAGTGCTGGGGAATGGACATTCCCAGAAATAAAGACTTTTGGAGATAACAAAAACCAGTCACATCCAATCTTACTTGAATTCCCAAAGCACTGAAACACTTTAACCTAGAGCAGGGCCAGATTCAGGGATCATTACTGTTAATTCAAAGGCCACCCATTGATTTTAATGGGCTCTAGATTAGACTTTTTCACTCCTGCTGTGGAACTGTACCAGCTCCCTCAGTGCAGAAATATGAAATGGTCATGAAAATTGGAGGTTAGATTGGAAATGGATGTCATTTCAATGGCCAGACTAATTGAGCGTGCAAGGGAATGTGTTTGGGGTTTTCTTGATGTTTCCAAGTAAGTGAAAATTCCTATAATGAAAACATGTAGTGTGGTGTTTTGTAACTATTTTTATACCAACATTAGACTTGATGTTAGTGGCTTTGAATTATTTAGCATTTTTCTTCCTTAGTCCTCTCCAGTGAGTTTTCGTTGCAGGACTGCAGGACTTGTGTAGAGATCAGTGCAGGCAGCCTGAAATTTTCTGCTGGGGAGGGGAGAATGTTGCCTGTTTTTGTTGTGTTTCATTTCTTTAATCTCATTTTATCCTTCTCTTGCTGGTGAGAGGGACATCAGGCCAAGGTATTAAATCATACTGACTGGAGTGGGCTGGAAATGAAGTACTTGTCAGCTAAAACTCACGAATGGGGAGTTTTCAGTTTAAACCACCAAGCGCTAATGTCTGTCACATAGGAGGAGCCAACTATTTAACATTCAGTCCATTCAAAAAACATTATGATGCCCCAATGGTAATTTAAAACCACATCTGTTAGAACCATATGTGGGGCAAATCTACCTTTTTTTTCAGTCCCCAGTTCTGCTGTTGATATGGTTAGCTCAATGTAGGCGTCTCTCAGAATTTCAGACTGACAGCCATGAAATGCCTGGAAGAGAAGAACTAAATGATTTGAACTCTTGTCTTTCCCCATTTGTGATTAGTGTGTGGGGCCTTTAGTGGATATCTGCAAGCTGACAACCAGCTTTGAAAGGAAACTTTCTGTAGGTTGGGATCATGCCTTATGCCTCTGTTGTCTATAACCTGATATTTGTTTTTTGATCTGAGATACTGGATATTTCATGGTTTTCTCCTTGTGCTTGTTCTAACTTCCTATGCATATGACCTTTGAAAACAGCTCCTTTGGGCAGCCAGAGCATCTAATTTTTGCTTTGTAGAATTTCCACTGAATTATTCCAAACTGAAAACTAGAAGATGCAGGTTTGTTTTTAAAGCATCTCGTTATTAGCATTATTTGATCAGTACTAACTGGCATAATCTGGAGATATTTAAACCTAAACAATGTACCTGATATGGCTAGTGAAAGTTAGCTCCCCAGAACCCTCGGGTCAAAATGTTTGCTATAGGTCCCTCACTATGTGGTGGGGAAAGCGCTGTGTGCCACCTGTGCCTTGAGTGCAACATACTGTGCCAAGTCTTTACTTTCTTAAGTCTGGGTTCATCCAAGTTAAACGTTAGTGCTGGAGTGAATTGCTTTGAAAGAGGATAATTGGTGGTAAGCAGTTGTCCCTGCAGACTTTAGGCACCTTCACCCATGTCATCTGCACCTTCCATCTGAGAAGAGCCTTCAAAGAATGTGGATAAAGCTGAATTTCCAATTGGCTGGCAAGCATGGACTGTCTGTGTCTGCTTAGACTACATGCTGTGTAGTGGTAGGGAACATTTCCATTATCTTATCCTCTCCTGAGAAGTCCAGTTTTAAATGGTGGTAGCAAGGAGAGTTGTGCTTCAGTTACGATACTCAGGCTGTAACACCAAAATACAGGGTTCAAGCTGTGATCCCCTATTGTTAACTAAAATTGTGCATATGACGTGATGAACTTAGAGAACTCTCAGACTTTGGGCTAATGCTCCCGGTACACCTCCGTAATAGCCAGCAAACAACTGCTCTGCTGAGCCTTTTCAAGTGCTTAGTCCTGAATGGAGCGCCACAGAAAACTTGGCCGTTCCTTGCAGTTATGGATTTCCCTGTTAAGTGCATCCACATCTGTTTGCAGCATCAGGCTTTCTGCTGTTCATCCTTCACAAATAGGCTGAGTATTTCAAAGAGAAATAATGAGAAAGTAAATAGATAAGCAAGCAAGTTGTATTTGTGAAACCACCTCTGTGCAGCAGCGTTTACAGCACAGCATATTGTGCGTCTCCCTCCAGCTGTGTTTTAAGCACTGAGTGATTAATTTCTTTGCTAAATAGGATGTTAGTGATCCCAGTGTACAGAGCACCTGACAACCGAAGAGTTAAATACACAGCTATAAATAGCATGCCTACTTTGGTGGGCTATGTTGTATTGTAATCCTAGCTCTAATTAAAGTTTTGTTGTAGGCATGAAAGATCTCAGTCTTTCAGGAACATGTGTACATCTCTGAAATTAAACTGGTTTTTGTTTTCTGAATGTTTTGGCACGGTGGTGCCAGTTGCGCATATGCAGTTTTATGAGTAGCAATATAGTAAAGATGGCTTTGCATGTCAATGAGCAGCATTTCTTGATGAATCAAGTGCTGAAGTTAAATTGAAATGTGTTAATTTGTTCTTGGTTTGGAATGACACTCCCCTGTGTCCTGAAAAACTTATGCCTTCCTGTAGCGAGCTTATATTGAAAGGTTTTGGTGGAGTTGAATGCTACCAGATAAGTGAGAGAGTAGCTGTGCTGAAAACAACTTTTACTTGAGTGATGTGCATGGGAAATGTGGGAAGAAATGGAGCTACAAGAGAAACAACACATTTTATTTTTTTGGCACAGCCTATTTCTTATTCCTACTCCCTGTCCTTGTGTGATCCCTGATCACTTGATGGATGATAAAGATAATTGTTGATCATTTCATGAAGCTCTGCCATTAACACATAACAAATATAATTAAGCCTCCAATTTTGTGCTTTTAAATACATTTTTCACCAGATATAGCAATTAACCACTTGTCCATCAGAGCAGAAGGAGATAAGGCCTTTTGGGTCCTGTTTTCTAGCTACAGTTACAGTGATGTGTTTTACAGTCATGAGGTTTTTCATTCTCAAAGCAGTTTCTCATTTCTGTTAGATCATTTCACCTTTGAGGTTTCACAGGAGTCATCCTGGAACTTAAGGAAAATTGCCACAAATGATGATGTTGCTTCCTCACATGGTTGAGTTGGACCTGGTCTGGTAATTCCTGTCTCACTAGGTAACTCACTGCAGAGTTCTTGCAGCTCGGATAATGAATAAGGGAAGTTTAATATCATTCAACTCTGATTTTAACCTGATGCCCCTGGCATAGATCTTAGGGTAATTTGTTGAGGGAAGAGTTTTTTAAATACCTGTTGTCAAGCTGATTAATTTCATCCAAGGTTATTTTTCTTCTCTCTATCATACAGGAAAAAAAATTGATTGTTATCAACTTTGATGTAGCTGTTATTTTTCTCAAAAGAATTCCCAAGAAAGTATAATTTAGGATCTTCAACAGAGGGACCATCTTTAAGGGAAAACAATGGCAATGACAGATTGATGTTGAAAATTAACGCCTGTTGGACACTCTCAGCACAGTCTGTGGCTGTTGGTCACTAAATGTCCAGAGCCTGATTCCACTGGGACACAGCACGCTGTACATTAGGGCACATGCCAGTGCCTTAGATTTGCTTTGGCAGCATATGCACTAGACAGCTTGGGTGGGATCTGAACAACCTCCAGCCTGCAGATTGTGGGCCATGGAGTAAATTCACTGATCCCTTTTCTTGGTTATTGTAGGTCACTCTTCCCTGCTGTTTCATTAAAGGACGTGCTTGCAAAGCCTTCCTTTTCCAGTTCCTTGTGCTTTAGCACTGAGTGAACATTAAATTTGAAACATGACTGTACTGCAAGTGTGATGAGAACACATACAGCTATCTATAGCTGTATGTGTCTATAACAACACTGACTAGTTGTTAAGGACACAGTTGGGCCTTAGTAAGTAGACTAAAGGAGGGGACAGAGGGAACTTTGATCTGTTTGCAACACTATTTTGTAACCCAGAAGAAGTCACTTGCATTTTTTGTCTCTTCATAGTATTACAGAATGCTTGAGATTGGAAGGTACCTTAGAGATCATGTAGTCCAACCCCTCTGCCATAGGCAGGGACACCTCTCTCTACCATCGGAGCAGGTTTGCCAGAGTCCCATACAACCTGATCTTGAACACTTCCAGGGAGGGGGCATCCACAACCTCCCTGGGTAATCTGTTCTAGTGCCTCATCACCCTCACAGTGAGGGATTTATTCATAAAGCCGAACCTAAATCTACTCTCTTTTAGCTTGGAACCATTCCCCTTTGTCCTATCACTAGAGTCCCTTGTAAAGTCTCTCTCCAGCTTTCCTAGAAGACTTCAGGTACTGCAAGGCTGCTATAGAACTAGTTTTCTAGTAACTTCCTAGTTATTTTCTCTTTGCTAAATAAATTCTGGTGTCCTGGAAGCTCTGTCTCTCATTCTCCCTTCCTTTAATATATCACTTCAGTCTCCTGGCAGCACTTATTTTTGGCTACACAAATTCAGCCCATCATTCTTCACACAAAATTACTGAATGGGAATCACATTTGCAGTCCAGCTGGGAAGTAGAAAGCTAGCTGACCTGTATCTTGGGACATTTGGTTTTATTAGGTTCTACTTTGATCCCTCCAATGCTATCTTAGAAGACAATTCCAGGCTGGATTATTTGGTTGGTTAGGTTTTTTTTCCCAGTAACAGTTTTTCCTCAATTTTAATCCACTGTTTTGCCTGAACCAACTGGACTAAAGTTACTTCCACTTGGAACATCAGACAAGACCTCGCAGGATCCATGTCTACAACATACTGTGCTTAGTGTAGAAGCATGTGTCCTTTCTATTGATCACATATTCATCAGAGACTGGTAATCTCAGAGAACGTACTTGACCTACATTCCAATATATTGTGGGTAGGCTTTTCTTGGCTGGACAGTGTCTTGTCTTTACCCCACCCGAATTGCTTCATCCAGCTCTGGAGTCTTCAGTACAACAGAGGTATGGACCTGCTACAGCAGGAGCAGAAGATGCCCCAGCAATTCTATGAGAGCTGGAACCCCTCTGCTTTGAGGCCAGGCTGAGAAAATAGGTGATGTTGGTGCTGGAGAAGAGTAGGTTCCATGGAGACCTTAGTGTGACCTTTCAGTGCTTAAATGGGACTGTGAGACAGATGGAAACAGACTTTTTAGCAGTGGCTGCTGTGATGGGAAAGGGATTGATGGTTTCAAACTAAAAGAAGGAAGATTTAGACTAGATGCAAGGAAGAAGTATTTTATGAAGAGGATGGAGAAATACCAGACCAGGTTGCCCAGAGAGATGGTAGACGCTTCAACACTCAAAACATTCAAGGTGATGTTGGATAGTACGTCAGTCAACCTGATCTAGTTAGAGATGTTCCCTGCTTACTGCAGAGGGGTTGGGCTAGATAAACTTTAGAGGTCCCTTCCAACTCAGACTATTTATGATTCTGTGATTCTGTCTTCTAAGAAAGAGAAAAAAAGGACATTAAGAGGGGAAGAATGCAAACCAGACCTGTGTAGAAAATTACCCCATCTTAATGCCCTTGCCTGTTGAGCTTTCCCATGGCAAATACTAAAAAGGAGCAATGTTTCAATACTGTCTCAGACCCAACATTAGCAGAGTGTTAGATGTCTGTGCTATTAAATCAGGTTAGTATCCTCATAGAGGATGTTAACTTTCCATCTTGTTTTATCAGCAATGGTGCATTGTTTTCTACACATAACAACTGGAGTGGAGACAGAAAATGAAGGAGACTAGTTGGAGTCAAATAAAGAAAGAATTTGCAAGTCCTTTTGTTGTCTTAATTTAACCTCACTGTTTTTTACAAAATAGACCATGTGAAGAACAAAATCAGAACATAGTTATCTGAACTGTTTGGTCAAGTGCCTGGACATTCTGCCTTTCTGAATGAAGTTGTAGGGACAAATGCTGAACCAGGAGGTGGAACAAGATTCTGCAAGTCTAAAATGTATTTTTTTTTAAACTCAGATTGATTGGAGCAACTGATATGCTAAAGCCACACAAATCACATAATGTAGAAATGGTTTATGCAGGATGACTCTGATTCACACGTATGAAAAGATCAGGTCTTGACACTGAAAGACAGGGATGCATAGGGAAGGAAGAATCTCAAATAACAGTGTTAATTTAGACATCCTTTTGGGGAGCCATACAGATTAAAAGAGAAGAGTAGACAAGTATTATTTTAAAAAAGGTTAATACAAGAAATCTCCATCTTTTTGTACAAGCTGCACAGGGAAGTTGTATTATGAAACTCCTTTGAGGCAATCATGCCAATTTTTTTTCAGTATCTGTTCAGTTAAAGCATCTATTTACTGAGCCTATCCAAAGCAGGTGCTTTTTTCCTCTTTGATAAAGGACAGGGCAGGAACTCTTGATGGAGACTATTACCTTGTGGTCACCAGGGAGCTACTTACTAATAGAAACTGAAGTAACCATCACAGCCCAATGGGTATCAATTCCCTTTTCTTCTCCTTCTATTTAACTTAGTGTGACTGTGGTGAAGGTAGATTCCTTGTCAAAATTCATCACTCTAAGAATCAGAAAATCCTGTGCATTTTGTCCTTTCTTCTTCAGATCTCCTTGGCAGGAAGGTTGCATTTGCCAAGGCCTGAGGATTTCTAGCTAACAAATTATTATATTGGAGAGACTGCTCAGCCAGTAGCCATGCTAATTAGGTTCTCGCTGGCAATTTCAGGTCAGTTTATATTCTCAACATTAATGTAGGTCAGGGTGGTGCAACGAAGTGCTGTAGTTTTTTCTTACTTGCAGAATAACTCAGAGTCTTAGGAAGTTGGTAAAGAAACCCTTGTCTAATTCTGTTTTCAAAGTATCTTTGGGGCAAAAGTGCAATACCAGTAGTTCCCTGACATTTCTTGTTACTGGCTCTGTATCTAGATGCTCTTAATTATAAATACTTTAGAACTGGTAAGATTGCTAACTTCTAGGTAGGAAGGTGTCAGAATGACATTGATGTCCTTGGAATATATTCTTCACACCCCAACTACTCTAAAAAAGTTGCATATGATTATTAATAACTCCAAGGCATATTATTTCCCACTTGAGAAACTACCAATGAATGTCACAGATACAGACAGACACCCTGCCAAGTAGCATTTTGCAGGAAGATATTAAGTAAAATACGGAAAAAAAAAGAAGAAAAATTCCACAGAAAATGTTTTACAATACAGGGTGTGGTTTTTACAGTTGCCATAGTAGCCAGTATTGCTAAATGACCAAAAAATATGCTTTAGTAATTAAACTGTATAGAAAGAAAATTATGAGGTTAAAGACCCCTTTGTGAGATGAGTAAGTGTATAATCATTTCAGTGTTCATGTTGCCTTTAGTTATCTGCAGGTGTCATCTAACTCTTAATAACCAAAACACATTCATTTAAAATTCTTTTTTTCCCTACAAAACATACATTGGGTAAAAGAACACAGATTAACTGTTATCTGTACAAGAAGGGCTGCTTCTGTCAAGTTTTATTCATAAATGGAATTGTTACAGGAAGTGTATCTCTGTCCATAGGTCATTACTGAAATTTTTCCTGTGTGTCTTTTCTGTTTTAGGAGATTAGAAGACACTATTTCCTAAGTTTACATTGCTGCCCATGTCTTTCAATGACTTGGAATTAAAAAATACAGCCATTGCCAATGGCTTGCAGGTGATCTAAAAGTTGGTGGAAATCAGTAATGAAAGGAGATTCTGAAAGAGATCAAAGTATCTTGATTAGCAGCTTACAGACAGTAATATCTTCTTTAATGTAGTGTAATGTCAACTCGTATATCAAATAAAATAAAAAGCAAGATGTGCTTGTCATTAGGGATACTCTATCCAGGCACTCTGAGAACCATGGAATTATAGAATCACAGAATGGTTTAAGTTAGACTCTTGTAGTTCCAACCCCTCTGCCATGAGCATGGACATCTCTCACAAGACTAGGTGTCTTACATAACATGGGAGACTAGTGAATTCTAAGGGCTTTTTGAAGGAACTCCATTTTAAAATCATTAATAAACTCTTCTCTACTTAAAGCTTGAACATAAGTTTTGTAATTCCTTCTTTTACATACATGAGCATTAATTGTACTTAGGGAGAAAAAAAGAATTGAATAGCTGCAGCATTTTTGTGCAGAAAATGTTTCGTAACAGAAAGGTAATGGAGAAATGTGATTCATATGTAATCACAAAATGCATAAAATTTTTATCCAAAATGATTATGAAGATACGTAATTCAGACAAAATGCCCAAAGTCCACAAAAGGATGTCACCACTTCTGTTTTCCTAGGGCAGTTGGTGGTACATTATAAAACCTATTGGCAATGTGACCTGGAATTACCTAAAGGTAGAATGTGCCTAGGAAATCCAAGGTTCTGTTGCTTGTCAGAGTCACACTGAATCACATCTGTATGTTATTTTCTTAACTTTTTTGATCACATTAATTGCTTTTGTTTTAATTATTGTAAATGTTCTTGCAAATTAAAAACACAGAAAGGGAGCTTTGGGATAGCTGTGAAAATCAGGTATAATAAGAGTAAGGCATTCTGGATCTTTTAAAAGGTTATTCCAGAGATGCTGTGTCCTAGGGAAGCCATGGAAAAGATTAATAAATAATGTAAGTAAAAAACAGCTACACATGTTGAATTCCAAGAAGGGAAGCACTTATGCCTTTGATAAAGAGTAGGAATGGATCAGGAGCATAGTCAAACACTGCTAGGCTCATAGAGTGAAGAAGTATAGACTAATACGCTTACTTAATGTTACATGGTAGATGAAGTATATTTCTATGGAAAATATTTTTATCCATTTTACAAGAGGCTCTAAGTGTACTAGCTACTACACTGCGAAGCACTGCTCTGTCTTGATGGATAATTAGAAAAAAACAAAGAGCTTTGAGTTTAATGAGAACCTTTACTTGTGTATATGAAGAGGGGAGTCTCGAGTAGTCACAGTATAATCACCTCAGTTTTTGGCATGGGTTAACTGCTGTTGAAAGACTTCTTTCACTTGATACCAGTGGAAAAAAATGCATATAAACAGAGAAAAATTAGAAAGCAGAAAGGATGATAATGTGTTTAGTAACAGATCGCACCGTGAATAAAAGGAAAAACTCCAATGGTTTAGCTCCTCAGAGTACAAGTGAAGTAGTTAAAATGCAATCATTTTGACTACTTACAGAGGTAGCAAAAGTTCCCTGGCAGTAAGAAATGTAAGGAAGATGGTGCTAGGCAAAGAGACCTGAAGCAAGCCACTTGCCATTTCCTATGAAGGGAAAAACTTAAGGATGAATAAAATGATACTCTAGACATGGGCTGTATTTTGCTTGGTTGGATTTTTACTACATACTTTTGTTCAAGCTGGAATTAACTCAGCTACACCCGCCACTCCGTGCTACCCAAAGGGCCTGGCTAGTGGTCTCTTTTATCTGTGTAATTACTGAAAACACAATATCTGTATTTCGTTATTCAGCACCTCCTTTTCCCATTCTCCCATGTGGATAGTGGTGGTCTTCTTTGTCTTGTGCATGCTTTAGAAATAGTGACAATTGCATTTCCTGAGAACGACTTTGGTTTCCAAAACCATTCAGAAGTTATTTGTTGGAGGTATTTTGCTTACTAAGAGTTGGATCAGAGGTACTGAAATGTCCTAAATCTGAATAAAATTAAAGTGAACATGTAAAAATCAATATTTCTTATAACAATCTGGACTGTTTGCCATTGCTCATATTTGTACTGATCTGCATCTTTACAAAATGCATGCAAATCCCTTATCAAACAGTAAGTGCACTGTATATCTTATATGCAGCAAAAGATAGATAAAGCAAAGTGACAGAATTCAGGTGTCTACTACTCAGTCTAGATTAAATTGGAAATGATAAATAGATACAAAAGTGAAATAAATATTCTAAATCAAGGTCAACAAAATAAAAAAATAACACTGTTCTGGTTCTGAGAGGTTTGGAGTGGAGAAAGCATGGTTATGAACACATAGCATTTGTTGAATTTGAAATACACTGTCTGTTGCTCATTCAGACAAACCTCAGTACAAGCAGTTGTGTCCTATTGTGCACCAGATTTGTTGTTTGTAGCTTCAAATCCCCTCTTAGTTCTCTGTCTTGCTTCAGCCTACAACACTGCCTTCATATCTTAGAGAGTTGTGTCTTGTTTTAAGAAGAAGGAAACAACAAATCCATTGATCCTATTACCAAGAAAAGTAAGGAGAGAGGAAAACTGTTCTCTCTTTAATGTTACTGAAATAGAAGTTGAGTCTCTGGTCTGCTTCTAGCATCAGTCCATATAGTGTACTTGTCTCTTAATGTAACTCTTCATCATTACGTGAAAGGTGAAATGAGTGACACTGAGATGTTGCACTTCAGAATGGCTGTAAGGAGCCATGAACTGTTCTGAGGGCAGAGATGGCTGCTGGCTTCTTAAAACTACTGTTCATGTATTCATTCATTCCCTCAAACGGAAACCGAAGTAAGACAACCTCAACCTGAAATTAATTGACCTACCAAAGGGTTTCACTAACTTAGATTGTTTAAAACATGCAAACCTCATTCATGTGGCCTCTGGATGAAAGAAGTCATTATTCTTCATTGGTCTTGCCTTTTTCAGACAGTTACACCAGCACAAAATAAATACTGAGACAGAATATTTGGTCAAAGTGCCTTCATAAGGCTCCAAACTATATTAAGTCAGTCCCCTTTTTGTACATAAAGTGTAATGGCTTTGTGAAGAGCGAGACAAATGAGACCATATTTCATGGACTTGTGCCTTGACAATTTTGGATCGTGGATTTTCAAACTTTAAGGTCAAACAAGAAGAAGAGTAAACTCAAAGAGGCTGGAGCATAAAGAAAGATTTCTTTCTTTTTGACTGAAATAAAGAGAGTGGGACAAGGTCTTTGGCTTTACGGGAATGGATCAACCTTTTGGGAACTGAGGTGGCAAGAGCAAACTTAGTTTTAGACCATGTTATTTCACTTCCAGAAAATAGTTGGGCTCTGCAAAATTTAGCAGACTATTGGTTCATAAGCATGGCTACAGGTGATGGTAACTTGTAAGTGCAGCAGTGTTTAAGACTTTATTTCTTTTTCCTTTTGTTTAGTGTTTGGATTGGCAACCAATAGCTTTCACTGCAGTTTGAAAATCCTGAAAATTGATTATTGAACCAATAATTGTGGCACCATAAAATACCTACTCCTTGCACAAAGCTCTCTTTATCACACTACAGACTTTGCTGACATGGGCCCAACTTCATGTACTTACACACGTTCCTGATGTTTTTCTTCACTGAATTCCCACTTTAATAGGTAATTCCCAAAGCATTTAAGGAAATGGAGAATTAATAAAGAATGATACAAAAGTTCCCTCCCTTTCTAGGGAACTCTTACAAACCAGGACCTAAAATGCCTGATTGATTTTAGAAATACCCTATTTTTTATAACAGAGTGCCACTGGCAATTTAAAAGGGGGATAGTTAATCTGAAAAGCAATTGTTTCTCTCTAATACCTTCAGCTATATTTGTCATTGCTTTTATCTTTGTCATTTTCCTTTGTCCCTAGAATTGATTCTTCCACATGAAATTTAGACTCTCCTCCCTGTGTAAAATTTCCCATGAGTAAAACTAATAGTAAAGGCTATTACCCAACATATTATCCAAGGCTGAGGTAGTTGTTCTGACTGTCTTTTTTATTTAATACTATATATCTTTTCATCTTTACCCATGGGACAGACTTTCATTCCCATTAGTCCAGTTATAGGCTAGTGTGACTCCTCTGATATCACTAGACTTATATGCTCACTATCATGATATTTTTGAGTGGTGAATTCCTACACCCTAGTGTTGTAGTTTGAATTTGAGCAGGCTTCTTGCCTGAGACCTTGGTATTTAGCAAAGGCCTATGGCAACTTGTGAAATTTTTTCAACTCTGTGACCTGGTGTGACTGGTTTGGAGCTTCCTGTTTCCTGCTCCTTCCTCACCTGTTCTTCTTCACCTGCACCTTCTTCTGCCTGTTGTTTGGGAGAGATGCATAGCACTGCAGCTAAGCCCAGCAGCCATCTTGCCCTGGGAACATGGTGAATGAAGAGAGAGAAAGTGAAACCTCAGAGATTAGCGGAGGGAAGACTTTGCCTGTAATCCATTATTTGCTAAATTGGACAGTTTCCCCTTGTTCATGGCTATAGAAATCGTCACACTGGAAATAGAGGACTGGCTTGGAAACACATGGAACAGCAAACTAGAATTTAAAGTACTTGCTGACACTAAGGAATGTGGGCCCAGACTGAAGGGACTTCACATTTCCACAGGGGAAAAAACTCCTGGAATTCTCTTCCCTTTGAGTGGGTGGAGATAACAGCTTGGCCCAGTTATGTAAGAACATGTGATTAATCTCCATATGTCTTTGTGTTGGGATTTTGTGTGGGGTGAATGACTTGTGTCTTGTATTTACCCAAATCCAGTTAGGTTTTTATTTGTTTTTTCCTGCAATTCATAAGTGTTTTTTGAACCCTCTTTATTTTGTTTTTGTTTTGACCCATTAGCACATTAACTAAATTAATTGGTTAATTTCATCTCAGGATAAACCCTTGACACCTGGAAATTTAGTTTTGATCCAGACCTATCCATGTTAAACATCACAATATGGCCTCTCAGACAGCTGTTTATTGTGTTTGCTATAGCAAATGAGAAACAGGCTTCAGAATCACAGGTTCTCTTTTCATTTCTGAAACATGATTGAAAAGAGTTTCACTGAACATGTTTGCAAGTCATTGACCATCCCTGTTTCTGCAAAGAAGTCCTTAGATTAACTTAATATGTCTACTATAAAGACAATAAAGGTTAAGGTTACCAAGAAATATTTTGTAATGGGTCATTACCCAGAGAAGTGGGTGAAGAGACATAGAGATGGAATGTTGGATTAGTTAAGCAGGGTTGAGCCTGGTTTGTACTTGGATGGAAGACAGTCTGGGTACACCACGTGCTGTAGGCTTACCCTGCTTCCGCAGGGGGGTTGGACTTAGATGATCTTTTGAGGTCCCTTCCAGTCTGTAACATTGTGTGATTCTGTGATATGTCAGAAGGACCTTCTTAAAGAGGAAAAATAATTTAATATGTGAAGCTGCTGAGAATTAACCCAAGCAGGCAGCTAACCCATGCACAGACATTTGCTCACTTCTCCTTGGTGAGCTTGGGGAGAGAATTGACGGGTTAAAAGTGCAAAAACCCATGGACTGACATAAGAACAATTTAATAGGTAAAAGTTAAAACTGTACACACAAAACAAGGAATTCATTCCCCGCTTCCTGTCAGTAGACAGATGCTCACACATACCCAGGAAATTCAGGCTCCATCACACGTAATGGTTACTTGGGACGACAAACACCATTACTCTGAATATCTTGCCTTTCCTTCTTCTTCCACTAGCTTTGACTGCTGACCATGACATCATATGGTCTGAAATACTCCTTTGATCAGTTGGGCTTGGCTGTCCCAGCTATGTTCTCTGCTGGCTTCTTTTGTACCCCCAGTCTGTTCACTGGTGGGAGAGGGTGAGAAGCAGAAAAGGCCTTGACTCTGTGAAAATGCTGGCCTGCAATAATGAAAACATCCCTGTGTTATCAACATGGTTTTGTTCATAAATCCAAAAAACAGCCCCATGTGAGCTACTAGGAATAAAATTAACCCGGCCAAAACCACCACACAAACCCTCAGATAAAATGACATGAGAATGGAGGTAGGAATGGGGGTGTAGTAAAACCTCAATCTCAAGTATTGGTACCACAATCTCTTACATCTTGCTACAAATATTCATTGACACTAGATTTTTCTGATTTCTTTTCAGCTAAAATTTGGCCAGAAATCAATGCCAGAAACCTGTGTAATAGTTGGAACATCTGTAAACTTCCTTTACATGGTAGCTCAAGGAGTAGAGAGCAGCACAGCCCCACAACACGTATGTTGTAAAATTGTAGTTACCAAACCATTTTATTGCCTTAGAAAGTGGAAACTGAATTCTATTTTCATGACAACTTAAGCCCAGAGGTGACAATGACGTTATCACTGTTTCACTCAGTTTGTGCTAAGCAGGATATACCCAAAAATGTTTGTCATATTCCACTTGCTTCCACAATCTTTCAAATACAGTGTTGGAACAACAAAGAAAAGTGCTGGCACTCTTATCCTTCCTGAGGAGCGTTGCACATCAGAGAGCTGCAAGCGACAGCCATTGATCCAGAAGCTTGTGTAACAGAAGTATTTTTCTGTCACATCAACAGTGAAAGGTCACGTTTAGTTTTCTGCCAGCAGATCACCCTCTGAGCTGACATACAGAGGAGAAGATACTACTTATTATAGTGGCTGTGATTTTTCTACCCAAATAGGTTGTGTGAGAAGGAGCTCAGACTCCAGTCCCTTGAGTGCAGAACAATCTATACACCAGCCTCTCAGCTTGCTGAGCCAGCAAAGCAGAGCCTGTTTGCTCCCTAATTTCAGATAAGAGTTAAACATAAATAACAATAATACCAAAGCAGCCTGATTGTTTCACAAAATGGTTTAAGTGCTCCATATAATCTTTGGGAAATAAAAGTATGAACTCCAACCTGAGTGTTTATTTCCCTCATACTAAAATATCCAGAATTTGCATCTAAATTAAACAAGTAAAATGCAAACAGGGAATTCTTCTGCAAGGCCTTTGACAGAGTTTCCCACAACATCCTACTCGCCGAGTTGGAGAGTTATGGATTTGATAGGTGGATGGTCAAATACAGAGAGTAGCAGTCAGCAGCTCAAAGTCCAGATGGACAGCATAACAGTAGTGTCTCTCAGGGGCCTGTACTGGGATCTGCACTGTTTAATGTATTTATCAACAATATAGGTAGTGGGATTGAGTACACTAGCAAGTTTGCAGATGACACCAAGCTGAGTGGTGGTGTTGATAAGCTGGAGGGTTGGGATGTCATACATAAGGACATGGACAAGCTAGAGAGGTGGGTCCAGGGGATCCTCATGAAGTTCAACAAGACCAAGTGCAAGGTCCTGCATCTGGGTCAGAACAATCCTCTCTATCAATACAGGCTGGGGGCTGAGGGAATAGAAAGCAGCCCTGAGGAAAAGGACTTGGGGATGCTGGTGGATGAGAAGCTGGTCACGAGCAGACAGTGTGCATTTGCAGCCCAGAAGGCCAGTTGCATCCTGGGCTGCATCAAAAGAAGTGTGGCCAGCAGATCGAGAGAGGGGATTCTACCTCTCTGCTCTGCCCTGGTGAGACTCCACCTGGAGTCCTGCGTCCAGTTCTGGACAGGAAGGGCAGGGACCCAATGTACTGAGTCCAGAGGAGGCCACGAAAATGATCAGGGGGCTCTGCTATGAGGACTGGCTGCGGGTTGTTGAGGAGTGTTGAACACTGGAACAGGTTGCCCGGGAGGAAATTGAGGCCCCATTCCTGGAGATACTCAGGCTGAGGTTGGACAAGGCTCTGGGCAACCTGATCTAGTTAAGGATGTCCCTGCTCAATGCAGGGGATTTGGACTGGATGCCCTTTGGAGGTCTCTTCCAACTCAAGTGATTCTACAGTTCTGTGATTTTGAAAATAAGTGAGATGATGTTGACTTTTTCAGTTATATTCAGCATTTCTATCTCAGGGACAGATCTTGGAGTGGTAGATTCTTGACTAGATAATCTTCTGAAAGAACATAGATTTTTATACCAGCTGAGAGTTTTCTTGTGTCACCAGAAAGCATGTCCTGGGATTTGTGTAAATGAGTTGTGCAGGTGTCTCATGGTTTGCAATCAGGACTTCTCCAGTGTCTGCCCATTCAGGCCACTTCCTCTTTATCTGCAGGCTTGGCAATAAATAATTACCCATCAGATTCTGGAAGAGTTTTGAAAGGGGGCTATATGTGGGAAGAAGAGTGGATAATTAATTCAGGATTACTGGGTGAAAAAAAGTAGATACAGAAAAACAGGCATCAGGACTGGAGAAAAGAGGTGCTTCCATAAGTAGGGAAGCTGTCTCAGAAAGACAGCTGTGAGAAATTCTAGGGATTCAAAACCACTGTGGAGGAACTGAAGACTACGCTTCTAGGAAAGCTGGAAAAGCCTCAAAATTTTCCTTCCCCATCACACAGGTGCTAGTGTGTGGCACTACTTGCAGTGTTTACTGAGAGCCATACCTGGTGTGTCACAAGGCACAGTGTTACGCTTTGGAGACCAACTGACTAACTGCTTGAAAAAAACGCAGTAACTCCATGAAATGAGTTGCCTGGAGAATCTTACAGCCTTTGTAAAATTGAATTTGAAAATGGAAGATAAGATTTGTCAGATGCTGTATGGGCAGGGCAGTGCTGCTAAAGTGCATAGGCAATGACTGGTAGCTACAAGCCCTGCATCTGTATCTTTATTTTAAAGTCTTTCTATTTTCCTCTGTGCTTCTTATCTGTGAAGGGGAAGGGAAAAAGCAGCATGGTTTGGGAGACACTGAACTTTTACTTTTTCCTGATGGTTTCCTTAAAATCATGGAATCAACCCGGCTGGAAAAGACCTTTAAGATCATCAGGTCAAATCACTAACCTGACTAGCAAACCCACCACTAAACCATGTCCTTAAGCTCCATATCTACATTAAACACATTCAAGGATGGTGGTTCAACCACCTCCCTGAGCAGCCAGTTCCAGTGCTTGACGACTGTTTTAGTGAAGAAGCTTTTCCTAATGTCTAACCTAAACTCCTATCTCAACTTGAGGCCATTGCCTCTTGCCCTATCACTAGTAACTTTTGAGAAGAGACCAACACACACTTCTCTTTGGCCTCCTTTCAGCTAGTTGTAGACAGCGATAAGGTATCACAGTATCATAGTACATTAGGGAATGGACGAGACCTTGAAAGATCATCATCTCCCCTCAGCCTCCTTTTCTACAGACTAAACAGCCCCAGCTCCCTCAGGTGCTCATAAGGTTTGTTCTCTAGATCCTTTGCCAACCTTGTTACCTTTCTTTGGATCTGCTCCAACACCTCAGTAGCTTTCTTGGGTTCCCTTTGGCAAACTTTCGTGTTCTTCTCAGGTCTGGAGACCTAAACAAGAATGAAGAAAATTTGGAGCTCATCTTCTACTGGTAAGGAGCCAAATCTTTGGCCTTTCTTTCCCTAGAAGGCAAAGAACTTTTTTGGTGGGAATGATGCCTGATTGGGTACCAGTCATGTGGTGGTAGTGTAGCTGTAGCCTTGAGATAGCATACTCCTGCATTTCCAGCCTGTGAAAGCCTGCAGGGCCAGCAGCTGTTCCTACCCATCGCTGTGTAGTTAAGTGCTTAAATACAGGATTCTTTATGGGCCCAGCACCATGCTTTCACAAGGAGTGCATGTGGAAAGCAGAACTGTAGTTTCTCTACATATTGCCTCTCTTTTTTACAGCTCTGGGGAAGAGACTCAGGAAAGAGAATGAACAAGTAAAAAAAAAATCTTATATTGCTGTATGCAGGACTGATTTTATAAAACATTGTATTTGGGATTGAGAGCAGTAAGAGAGCAAGTTTCACTGCAACATCTTTGTTTCTTTATGCATATTCTTGCCTCTGCTCCCTTTCAAATTGAAATGGTTTTGGTTTTGGTTTTTTTTTCCTGTTTTTGTTTTTCCAAGCCTCAGTTTTATTTGAGTTATATATATTCCACACTTATGGTAGCAATCATCTGGTTTGCATTTGCACATTTAGTATGGGTAGTTCTGTGTGTACTTTCTTTTTCTATTTGCACATATGAGGACTAGTGTTTAAAATGGCAAATTCAATAGATTTTCACTTAGGAGACTTCAGGAAATGAAAACACTATCATGTAGAAAAATTCTGCTTTAAGCTGTTCTCTGAAGGCTGACGTCCCAGAGAATGGAATTGATGATCGTGTTCACTGTGTGCATGATTAAAGAATAAACAATGAAGCATGAAAAAGAAAAACAAAGGAATTTCTTTCTTTTGTCCATAAATGTCCACAGCCATAGGGAAAAGAGAATTGTTTTTCAAACCAGAATGTTTCTCAATTTTTTTCCATGAGATGGCAGCTCTTTAAAACATGAGGACTGGGGAAGAGGATGTTAATTCAAGCAATTAGAAGAGAGAAGGACTGAACTGAAAGCACCTTCAGTTTATATCTTGAGCTTGTGGAGAGAAGACATGCTTATCTAAAAGACAGTAAGAGTATCATTACAAAGAAAGAAAACCTATCAGTCTATAGTTCTTTATGATTCTTCATTTTCTAAGACAGAGCAAATGCATCTTTCCTTCCTAACACAACAGAGCATAGAATCATAGAATCATAAGGGATTGGAAGGGACCTTGAAAGGTCATCTAGTCCAATCCCCCTGCCACAGCAGGATCACCTGACTGCAGAAGCCATGGAATCAGAGTCAGTCAGGGTAGGAAGGAACCATCATCCAGTTCCAACCCCCCCCAGCACAGGCAGGGACACCCCACCCTATACCAGGCTGGCCAGAGCCCCATCCAGCCTGGCCTTAAACACCTCCAGGGATGGAGCCCCAACCACCTCCCTGGGCAACTCATTCCAGGCCTTCACCACTCTCACGGTGAAGAACTTCCTCCTCACATCCACTCTAAATCTACCCATCTCCATCTTTGCTCCATTCCCCCTAGTCCTGTCACTACGCGCCATCCTAAATAGTCCCTCCCCTTTTTGTAGGCCCCCTTCAGATACTGGAAGGCCACAATAAGGTCACCTCGGAGCCTCCTCTTCTCCAGACTCAACAGCCCCAACTCTCTCCATATGGCCTCATAGGAGAGGTGCTCCAGCCCTCTGATCATCCTCATGGTCCTCCTCTGCACTTGCTCCAGCACGTCCACATCCCTCCTGTAATAAGGGCTCCAGAACTGGACGCAGTCCTTCAGGTGGGGTCTCACAAATGTGGAGTGGGGGGGGAGAATCACCTCCCTCGACCTGCTGGCCACACTTCTCCTGATGCAGCCCAGGATCTAGTGTGCCTCCTGGGATGCAAGTGCACACTGCCAGCTCATGTTGAGCCTCTCTTTCGAGCCTCTCATTGATGCATCATCACTACCCACTTGAAAGACCAGAAGTGGGTAGTAATCTGAAGGACTCATAAGGTTGGGGACTTTACCCAAAATGGCCTCAACTCTGGCACCAGGGAGGCAGCAGACCTTTCTATGGAATGGGTCAGGTCTGCATATTAGGCTCTCTGTTCCCTTCAGTAGGGAGTCTCCCATAACAGTGAATCTTCTAGGTTTCTTTACAGGATTGGTCATGATGGCTGGCCTGAGGCTTCCTGTCTGTTGTGCAGCTACCAGGCTTTTTGAATCCTCCTTGCTAGTGACCTGCTCCTCCTGCAGAGCATCACACTTATTGTGCAAGTGCAGTGTGGGTTGTGATCTTCCTAAGGTAGCAGACCTGCTCTGTTTTAGTTTTCTTTTGTTCCGCCTGACAGAGACCTGGACAGGCTGGAGAGCTGGGCAGACAGAAATGAGAGAAATGTAATGAAGTATAACAAGGGTAACTGCAGAGTCTTGCATCTGGGAAATAACAACCCCAGGTACCAGTGTAGGTTGGGGACTAACCTGTTGGAGAGCAGTGTAGGAGAAAGGGATGTGGGGGTCCTGGTGGAGAGCAGGATGACTATGAGCCAGCAATGTGCTCTTGTGGCCAAGAGGGCCAACAGCATCCTGGGGTGGATCAGAAAAGGGGTGGTTAGCAGATCAAGAGAGGTTCTTCTCCTCTCTTCTTTACTCTGCCCTGGTGAGACCACATCTGGAGTATTGTGTCCAGTTCTGGGCTTCTCAGTTCAAGAGGGATGTGTAGCTGCTGGAGGGAGTCCAGCTTAGGGCAACGAGGATGATGAAGGAGGTGGAGCACCTTCCTTATGAGGAGAGGCTGAGGGAGTTTGGTCTCTTGAGCTTGAAGAAGAGGAGATTGAGGGGTGACTTCATTAATGTCTACAAATATTTGAGGGGTGGCTGTCAGGAGGATAGAGCTGTGTCATGTAGTGATAGGATGAGGGGCAATGGTTGTAAGCTGGAAAACAGAAGGTTCCACATCAACCTGAGAAGGAACTTCTTCACAGTGAGGGTGACGGAGCACTGGAACGGGCTGCCCAGGGGGTTGTGTAGCTCTCTTCATGCATTTCCCATAGGGAATGATGCTGGTAACCAAGGGCGAGTTACTGTGGCAGGAGGACAATACAAGCTGTTATGAATGAGCACAAGAGGCCATTAAGTCCAATTGATCCTCCTCTCACACAAGCCTCCTTGAAAGAAAACGTATTATCTGTGCAACTGCATGGGACAGATGGGATTGAATTGTGATTGTTTTGTGTGTACTTCATGTTTATCATAAATCCTAATGCGTCTCTTCATCACTGAGCTCTGCTAAAACCAGAGATCCACTAACTTTTCTCTCAGAGCTTAACCTACGTTGAAGGGTATCCCTATAGCTCTTTTTGGCACCTTTCTTTCTAAGCTCTGTATCCACATATGTGAGAGTAGAACACAACAGTCTTATATTGCTCCTTTCTCTTTATTTGTTACAGAAGTGAGGGCTAAGGAAATAATTTGAAGAGGAAAATAGTATGTTCCTTCAATGGAAACCAGTGGAAATCACACTTGCTATGCTAAAATTCATTCATACATAAGTTTGTTCGGTCTCCTACCTTATGTTTTTTCATTTATTGGAAGAAACTCTATTCTAAATAGTCCCTAAAGCTTTTCAGCACTAAGATGATAAGTGTTTATTCCCCTCACTGTGTTGGCCTATCTTCTAGAAGGCTTCTTTTCTAACTAATTTTGGTAAAAATGCCCTCAACCAAACAGCCACCAGAACATTCCTTTCCAGGGATTAGCATTTTCTTTCAAATGCTGTCCATTTCCCATGTGTTTCTGCACAAAGGAGGACAGACAGAAAATGTACACAGATACACTCTCAAATCTTAAAAAAATATTTAAATAGAAAGTTACTGGCTGAACCACTGACGTCAGACTTTGAGCAATCCAGTAGTCTGTGCCTTCTGCAAGGTATCTTCTCTGCAGCATGGTGGTGTAAAATGAACTGCTTAAAGAATTTGAGGTCAATAGAGAAAAAGCACCATATGAGTGTTTCATATGTTGAGGCAGAGCAATATTCTTGGATAACTAAAATTTGTTGGGAATAAGTAATACCTTAGCTGCTAGACTGCTAAGAAACTAGCAGTCTTTGGGTGCCTCTTTCATGTTGAACGATGGAAGCTGATAAAGACACAATAAAACATAATGCATCCCACAGCTTCTTTGGTTGGGGAACACAGACTTTCAGATGCAATTACAGGGAAATTGTGTGCTTCTACTGTGTTTTCATGGGCACAGAGTTTTATGTCTTCAGTATATCATAGAATCATTGAATCATCACTCTACTTGATGAAGTATTCTTAAAAAACATTGTAAAAGTGCCTTTTTAATTTTTGTTTTAAAGTAGTCACTAAAAATGAACTCTCTGACATATTATTGCTATTACTAATTCACCTCTAATCACATGTATTACAAGGCAAAGCCTGAGAGGAGATTGAAACATGAGATAAAAGGTGCTAATTTGATAATGAACAGCAATCCACATTATGTCTTCTATGCATTTTTCTCATTTAATTCCTCTTGATTCCTTGGAATATCACATGCCAAATGAAGCAACTCAATTAATTTTCATTCACAATGTCCTTGTGAGAATTTTTTTTCCTTTGGTCATCTCAGAAATTGCAACTACAGCCGGTGTTGACTCCATAACAGCAAATGTGAGGTGTGGATCAGAATAGTAGTTATGGTTGCATGCACTGTCCAGCCCATCACAAGGATTTTTGGGCCCTAGAGCTTTCAGTGGCATTTGAGCAAATCTTGCAGACTATGTACCCCAGGAGGCAACATTTCCACTTTATTCAGCTTCACAAGTTAAAGATGAAGGTGGTTGTCAGACTGAAATTCAGCGTCCACAGCAAATCACTCCTGTATCTTTTAAAAGCACAGAATACTCTGTCCTGCTTTTTCTGTCACTCTCTGGCTTCCAGCAAACTGTCAGCACCATCCACATTTGTAGAATAACTAAAACTCTATCATAACCAGCTATTATAAAATGTCAGGGTGGCAACCCCAGGAAAAGGTGTTCTACACTGTATTGAAGACAGTATTCCTTTCCAGGTTACTTGCACCCCTAGAAATGACTAACATGGGAGATGGTCCCAAAATGCAGGCAGCATTTAGGTCTTACCTTGTGGAAATACCTTACCTTATGGAGAACTTGAACTACAAGTTACCAAAAATATTATCTTTGTGTAGTAAATTCTTCTTAGGGCATGACCTGTCTAAGTAGTAGGAGATTTACTCACTGTTGTACAAATACTGACTAACATTTCCCGTCTCTGATCACTTTTCCTTGTGTAGACAGAGGTAATTATTTCTGCCATCTTTTGGGAGTATGGTCTTCAATTCAGTGGGAGAACACATCATTTTAATCTAGACCCTTTATCTAATTTGCTTTGCTAGATGGTGAGATGAAGCCTTATAGACTAGACTGGTATTAAGGATGTGGATGCTGCTCCATAATTTTCTGTAGTCCCACTTGCTCAGTTGTTGGGAGCTTGTCAGGTAATTTGTAAAGATTCTTTTTCATCAAGTGTAGGAGGCACCCTTATTTTCTTGGGAAGAATATTTGAGCTGTTGTAAGACTACATAACGTTTAGAAGCATTGGATGAGCTGGCATGTTCGTTATCATTAGAATTACAATTTGCCATTGCCTATTACATTGACAAGTATGACAATGTGATTCTTCATCCAAGAATATGCCTCAAAATCATTGTCTTGGAAATTAACTGCATGAAAATCAGGCATCAAAACTTGAGGTTGTTTTAGTCAAGCCAATCAGTTGATCCTCTTAAGGGTTCACAAGCTCTCCGTGTAAGCACAATCTTCCTAACACATTCATTGTAGCATTTCAATGGCAAGTGAAAGAAGGGCTAACATGAAGATGAGGTATCTTGCTGGTGTGGTGTGTTGTGGTCTGAGAAGGTGGGAGCAAAAAGCAGGAAGTACCATCGTTTCTTCCTGATTTCATCGTTTCTTCCTGATTTTATCATTTCTTCCTGGTTGGTTGTGTAACAAAGCAACTGTAATGAAAAGTCTTCCAATACAGCCTTGATGACTGAGTTTTCATTCCACGGAATAAACTCCCAGGACATCACTAACCAACTGAACAAGTGACAAACCAAGTATCATCGCAATTTTATTTTGTACAGCTGCTACCACTCAGTGATAGATGTGAGCTATACTTTCTCAAAAAATGTTGAAAATACTACAGTGTATTAAAATTTCCTTGGTGGAAAGTGAGAACAAAGATCCCTTTGCTCTCAGGAATGACAATATTTTACCTACCTAGAATCTTGACCTGAAAATCGGATCAACAAATCCCATAGAGCAGCAAGACTTGTTGAGGAATCAACTGCAGTCATTAAGAACTAAATGCAAAATGGAAAATAACTGTTGCTTGTTATTGAACGAGTGCTTACAGTACTGTGGCAACCTCTAGCAACTCTGGCCTCTGATAAGCAAGTATTGTCCAAATTTTGATTGCAACCCATTCAAGCATTTCAACTTTTTGTGCATCTTTCACTTACCTTGTTACCCATCTCACACAGAACGAAGACTAAAGACAGGCATGATGACCATGCATCAATGTAGTATAAAAATGATGGCAACCAAAAATATTTCATCTGCTGCTTCCAAGAAAATCCATGCTAATTTGTCTAAAAAAAAAAATAAAGCCCAAACTCTTTGTGTAGACTAGAAAAAAGGGCACAATGAAGCATTGAAGTATCTTCTGAAGTCTGCCCCTTTACAGTTGTGCAAAAGGTAGAAGCAAAGGCAAAATGTCAGCGTGGCCTTGCCCACTTTTCACCTAAGATTTTGCTGCAGAAAGAAGAGATTCACAGATTACAATTCTGACTACTTGTAACATCCTTCTCAAGCCTTCACAGTCTTCATAATCTTTTATTTAGAAAAAAAATAATCTTATCTGCTGAAATATTTTGACCTGTGCTCAGATTGTTCAGTAACTACAGCTTTTCTCTGCTTTTTAGCCTTCCTTCTTCCAAATTTCTTTAGCTAAAATGTCTCTGCTGAATTTGTCATAGAAACAGAGGGGCATGTAGGTTGGAAGGGATCTCAAGAGGTCTGTAGCCCAACCTCCTGTTCACTGCAGGGTCAGCATGGAATTCAGCCCAGATTGCTCAGGGCTTTTTCCAGCTAGGACTTAAAAATCTCAGAGGGCAGAGGGGCCATGATTTATTCAGGCTTGACTATCTCATACAAGATTTTTTTCCTTTTATCCTTCCTTGTCTTGCATCTCAGCTTGGCTCCATCTTCTTAATAACTTACTCGGAGGTGCTGTAAGGTGGCTATGAAGTCCATGCTGAGTATATTCAGGCTGAACAAAACCAGCTCTTTCAGCCTTTCTTTGTACATCTTGTTCTCCTGACTACCTTGGTGGCCTATGCTAGATTTCATGAAGTTTGTCAACAGCCTTCTTTTGTTGGGAACCCAGCTGAATGCAGTATTCCAGATGTGGGCAGATGAGCACCAAGGAATGGGAAAAAGTATTTCTGAAATATTCATTTTTCCTTATTCCAATCACCTTTTATTTTTTTGTTTCAAATATGTATTTATGTTTTTAGGAAAGAACCTTGCAGCAATCTCATACTCTGCATGTTTTCTGTTAGTGAATTTATTCACATTTTGCATTCATTTTCTCTTATGTGTCTTGCCACAGTTTTTCTTTCCTTTTGGATTTTCCCTTTTCTCCCATTGTTTGTTTGATATTTACTCCGATGTTTTTGTTATGTGTTCTGGGCCTTTTAGTGTCAACCTTTGTACCACTAAACTAGCCAACCCCAGAGTAGTTGCAGGCACTGCTAAAGCAAGAACTGTGTGCCTTGCAACAATCTTGTTTATTTCTGAGACTCTATCCTCTGAGTTAAAATAGTCTCAGCATCCTTGAACAAGCAGCATCCAATATACAACACTCTCAATATGTCGAGAATTTGTATTTTCCTCTTCAAATCCCTGGGTCTCAGTGGTATCTTGTGGAAGGAGTTCCATGTGGAGCTGGCTATGGAAAATGTCAAGCTTCTTGATGAAAGCAGGAGGCTATCCAGTTGAGAAGAGAGAATTCTAGCTTTCTACTCAGCAGAAGGTTTGGGGATTGCTGTTCCTAAGCAGGCATGGGGGTTCGAAGCCCTATGACTTCTCTCCCTCAAAACATTGCCGAAGTAGGCAGGAAAGTAATTAGGCCTAGCATGCTTTAATTACTTCTCCCATTTTTTAATTTTTCTGAACTTCAGGGGTGCTGGCAACCAGCATAATAAAATAAAGTAACTTCTTCAGGAACAGAACTTCTTCCATGTGTCCCCTCATTTTTTTCAGATGAGGAAGTAACCAATACTTTCCAGGACAGGGCTCATTATTTTGTTCTTAGCTAAAGTAAACACATGATACATTTCCAAAGTTTAGATTAACACGATTGTGATAATGACCTTAGAGTCCGAAGAATAACTCACTAAACAAGGAAATTTTTGCATGTGTTATAACCTTTATAGATACAGCTTCAGAATGGCACCAGCTTAATGAAAAAAACATTTGCAAATAAGAAATGTATTTTGGTTGTAGAACTGAATTTTGACCTGCCTTTTTGATGATTTGTTTGATCTCCAGAATCATAGAATCATCAGGGATTGGAAGTGACCTCGAAAGCTCATCTAGTCCAATCCCCCTGCCACAGCAGGATCACCCAGACCAAGTCATAGCGTCTGTCAGGGTTAGAAGGGACCACAGGATCATCCAGTTCCAACTCCCCTGCCACAGGCAGGGACACCCCACCCTAGACCAGGCTGGCCAGAGCCTCATCCAGTCTGGCCTTGAACACCTCCAAGGACGCGGCCTCCACCACCTCCCTGGGCAACCCATTCCAGGCTCTCAACACTCTCACGGTGAAGAATTTCCTCCTCACATCCACTCTAAATCTACCCATCTCCAGCTTTGCTCCATTCCCCCTAATCCTGTTGCTACCTGACATCCTAAATAGTCCCTCCCCAACCTTTTTGTAGGCCCCCTTCAGATACTGGAAGGCCTCAAGAAGGTCACCTCAGAACCTCCTCTTCTCCAGACTCAACAGCCCCAACTCTCTCCATATGGCCTCACAGGAGAGGTGCTCCAGCCCTCTGATCATCCTCGTGTCCCTCCTCTGCACTCACTCCAGCATGTCCACATCCTTCTTGTAATAAGGGTTCCAGAACTGGATGCAGTACTCCAGGTGGGGTCTCACAAATGTGGAGTAGAGGGTGAGAATCAAATCACCTCCCTCGACCTGCTGGCCACACTTCTGATGCAGCCCGGGATCCGGTTTGCCTTCCGGGCTGCAAGTGCACACTGCTGGCTCATGTTGAGCTTTTTATCCACAAGCACCCCCAAGTCCTTCTCCTCAGGGCTACTCCAGCCAACAATTTAAAGCCTACAGCACCAGGTTTTCCCAGGTTCTCCCATGTCAGTACTAACCTGGCCTGACCCCGCTTAGCTTCCAAGATCAGACGAGATCGGGCATTCTCAGGGTGGTATGGCCATAGTTTATGGGAGCTTAATAGGAGCCACACAGCAGGCACCAAAATACTGAGTTTTGATTGATATGTTTGAAAAGAATGTTCATACATCAGTCCAACTCTTGACAGAAGGATGGTGAAGAGACTTGCAGTTGCTACGTTCTGGTTTTCTGATATCATTCCTGTATCTATTGTTATCATATTGGATTTTTTATTGTTTATTTCATTTCGGGTTCAGTGAAGGACAGGGCCTGGAAGAAGTCTGTTTACCAGTTTATTATTCTATCACCATATGCTCTCAAATTCCTTGTTCCTTTGCTTTCCCGTTTGGAAAACAATAAGAATAATTTTGCCAAGACTTGAAATCACTGTCTGAAAATCTCTGAATATTGGTTTAGTTCTGTCCTGCTGCCACAGGAACAACCTAAGTAGAGGCAGCACCTTTGTATATGCTCTGAACATGCTTCTCTTGAAAAGATTTCCGATTCCTGGCAGTTTATCCCTCTGCCATTTTTGTCTCATCTTCCACCATTTTGTCTCACAAAAGATAACCAGGAAAGAAAGCACTATGGGGAAATGCAGACAGGAAAAAAAGTTAATGAGAGAGCCAGAGAAGTGAGTGGATATTTTTATTCCTTTTTCTCTTTCAAAGTAGGACACTTGTTGAGTTGTGAAGCTTAACAAGGAGCAAGTGGGGAAAAAAAAGCACCTCTGTTCTTTTGTATGAGTTCTTTCAGTGTTCTGCTCCAAGTTCAAGTGGCTGCTGTAGAGAAGCAATTCACTCTGTTCTCCCCTATTCCTTTGTGCCCCCATTTGTCATCACCAGGGAAAGGGAGGGTGAAGACTGAAAGAAAGGAAGAAAAGCAATTGGCGATCACAGAGCTGAAACTTTCAGATTGCACCTGCAAGACCAGATTGTAAACACTGGTTTCATCTTCCTCTCCAGTTTGGGATAACAAAACACACAGAGATAGAGTAAGGTTTTGTGTCTACAAACCTTCTGATTAAGTTTCTAGTCCCAGCCAGAACACTGGTTCTTCCATTTCCCTCCTGCTGTTTCAGCACCTTTGGTTCTCAGTGACCAAAACTGATGCCAACATGCCTGGATTTTACTTCTTTCAAAGAAATACTGCCTATAAGGAACTTCTCTGTTGTATCTTTTGGAGAAAAACTTGGCAGACATTATGAAAAAATGAGAGAGAATTGAATAAAATTGATGAATAAGAAATGTTCTGGAAAAAGGTTTCAAAAAACCTTTTAGTGGTAGGAAAGGAAATAAACACCAGGCTCATGTGGGAACCAGGGCTGTGCATTTGTTTATTCCAGACTCTCTTCTACACCTGTGCAGCCTCCTGCAAACATATTTTCAATTTTACCCTCTTGCTGCAGGAGAATAATAGAGAGTTGAATTCCCAGAATCTGAACATAGCACTTTTTTCATGCAGCAGTGTTAGAAATTTTTTTCCCACTTCCATTATATCTTATTAGGGAAAGAGACTCTGTCATTACAGATATTAATAAAACAAAAAGCATCTGGGAATCTGTGAAGCTGAGAAAGACAAGATCTCCCCAAAGCCAGTTCAATGTCATCACAAATTGTTGCTTCTGCAAAGACTTCAGGGAGGAAGAAGGATCTTCATGACAAGCAAACTGTATCAATTTTATCCTTTTTCTATAATCTCACTGGCTTTTTACAGTCTGTCCCAAGCCTTTTGACCAAACAGATTAGATAATTGTTTCGATCATTAAAAATTGGTCTGTTTTCTTTTCAAACTGTTTCTCCCAGCTGTTTCTCGCTCAACTTTGTGCTGCTGAGTTATGGCAAAATAATTGATCCCAAACCAAGTTATTCCATAAATCTGAACGGTATGCACAGTTAAATTATTGGTACAATTTTCTGTTTTCAAGATGTCCTTCTCATGAAGCAGTTGATCGTCCTTTGGTCCCTTTAAGAAATGCCTCTTGGAAAGAGTATGTTTTGTGCTACATTTATTAGTTCATGGAAAAAAACCTCTGTTTAGCTCCATTCTTCATAAACGCTCTGCATCAGAGTCCTGTGGGAATGCAATTTGTAGTAGAAAGTGTCTGTATGCTGAAGGCCACTGGATTGAGCATATTAAAGAGAAAGCTATGAAATTGAAGGCCCCTCTTTTTGTTCCCCATCAGTTTTACATCAGTGACATTTCTGGTTTCACTGAAACTGTTCATGATTTATGTTGCTTAATTGAGAAGGCCAGTAAATTCTAATTCTGCACAAGGCTAGACTCTTCAAAGAGTAGTAAAGTAATGTATAGATAGGTACTTGTGGGTAGAGAATTTCTAGGTAGATACCATTTTGCCTTCCTTATAAGTATTCAAAGTCTGCTGCTGCTGGTAAAATATGCAAATATCCATTTCCCTCTGAGAAGAATTTAGTTAAGAGAAATGATCTCTTACCTCATTGTCCAGATTACCTGGTGGCCCCTGAAGTTCTTGTAGTAAGGACATGATTCAGTGAGACACACTGGCTTGTGCTTTTCAGCAGTAATCTCAGCTGAATTGCTAAGTAGCTCAGCTGCTCGAACAAGATAAATCAAACCATCAGGTGAGGCAGTGTGCTAAATCTAAATGTATAGGATTGCATAAGACTTTGAGGAGATAAAAAATAAGAGGTATGGCAGCAGCCTTCATCTCTGCAGCTCTGTTTTAAGCTGACTGTAACCTTGCTTTCAGTGGAGTTAATTTCTAGTTTAATGTTAACAAGGGGATAGAAAGTCCTGCTGATTGTGTCCCATATAGCCCAGTCTTCAACCACAGACATAAGTGGCAGCCAAGATACCAATAAAAGATGCTTAGTGGGATGGTGTAAGGAAAGGAACTATAATAGTCTCAAGCTTGCTGGTATCTGTACACGGCCTAGACAGTATGTTTTACCAAGTCCAAAAATATCAGTTTTGACAAAGCCTTAAAACTTCCTTGTGACTAAGGTGCCATTTCTGCTTTGCCAATGTAGTATATAGACTAATTTGTTTGTCCTAATTGATTTGTCCAGCAGGAAGGAACACAACCAGGTGACTATCTCCAGATTCCTATCCTATAATTCTAAGGGCATTAAATATGTTGCAATTAGATTAAGGTTGGGGTTAGGATCGCAATGTTCTACAGCCATGCTACCTTCTGCCAGTGCTGTAGGGATTGCTTCAACACACAGTCCCATTGCCCAAAACAAAAAGCTGCATTAACACATTTAAATATTCAAAATAAATCAGGAGTTTCTGTCATGTGAAAACAAAAAAAACTAATGATACAGTGAAAGGCTACATTTCCATAACTCTGGCTCGAATCTACATATTTTCCATTTGAAAGTCAATAGGAACCGTGTGGCTGAGTGTGATGTGACTCTGAAACACAAAGGCAGTCTGCCTCCTTGGCAGGCACATCACTGTCCTCCCGCAGAGGAATCACCTATGTGATTTGCATCTTATTTCCTTGCTAACCTGCAAGAGAACTGGAGCCACACCATAGGAGATACATCAACGGGATCTGAATATTTAGCAGCATGGGAACGAGGGGTAATTGATTCCTGGCTTGGGCAGCTCATGTGGCTCCTCTTTACATAGTCTGGAGGAAAATGGAGTTGACTTGAGCAAATATATTCATCAGCTGTTAGATTCTCTTAAGAAAGAGATTTTTAACCCCGTATGTATAATCTACCAAGGAGCTTCAGTCAACACTTTTCACATAATTCTATGTTTTTCCATCTATAAAAGCTTGGCCAGAAGCACACCTCTATGGTGGGAAAATGTTCATTAAACAAAGATGGTTAAATAATAATATGACTGCTTGGATGGTTAATATAGTTGGTTTTGTCCCACTGGAGTTTTCGCTGCAATAAGACGTGATGAAGACGATCAAGCAGTCAATGTGTAAAAAGCAAACTGAAGACATAATTTGGTTCTACTCTGTGCAGTCTAATTTTGGGTAATGTCAAACTATGTGTGTGCAAGCTTGAAGGTGCACTTTCAACTTCTGTAAAGTGTTTAAAGCTCCTTTTCCATCGTTTTGAAAGCTTTGTACAGCAAGGGTCAAACACAGGAAGATTTAGAAATCCCTGTTGCTGAAGTGAACCAGCAACAATTTTCCTAACCATAAGTCTGTTGGCAATGAACATGGAAGAAAATAAAATAAAACTCACCAGGATTTGTGAAATGCACAAAGGAAAAACAGAATTCCATTTTAACTTCATTTATTAAGAAATAAGGTTTGGTGATCCCATTTCTTTTCTCATATGGGTTTTGTTCTCTTTATCTTTGTCCTTGGTACCAGTCAGAATCATGGAATTGTTTACATTGGAAAAAACCTTTTAAGGACATCAAGTGCAACCATTAACCCAAAAGTAACAAGCCCAACACTACAATAGGTGCTTAACCTCCATATCTACTTGACTTTTAAACATGTCCACAGATTCACTTTTCAGTAAAACAATGGTCCCACAGGTTGGTCAGGTCCTGAGCAAAGGTGACCCTCTGATCAACCTCAGCCATGGGGGCTCAGGAACCTCTCACCACTTGCAATACAACAGAGTGTAATTTCCAAAGAGAGAGGAAACTGTGACTCTGGCTGGAGTCTGCACCTTTCTAGACACACAAGTTATTAATTACAAGATGCAGCTCCATAGAAAAATGGGTGTCTACCAGTTCCTATTGAAATCACATTTTCTGGACTAAATCCTGCCTGGTTCTGCAGTGGACCTCGTGGTAGGATACAACTCATCCGGTTTGTATTGACACAGTGGTTTTAACTTACTCAAAACACCAACATCTGATTACTTCCCAGGGTGTTCTGATTGATGGTGAATTAATTTTTGTTTAAATGTTTTGAGATCCCAGGAGCGACACAGATGGGAAGCCTTTTCATTCATCATGTCAGGCCCCTGACTCTGAATCCCATTCTGCCCCATCCATTTACTAATGCAGAATAATCATTACAATTTCAAAATTAACATTAATTTACAAAAATAGCATGAGTCAGAGTCATCAATCAGGATCGTTATGGACGTTCAGGTTAGCAGTTAGGGAATTACTCTCGGTGTGGATTTAGCTATTTGTTTGTGGTTACTGGTTTTATCTTTACAGTTAATTCAGCAGATGTAAAACCAATTAGTGTTTAACCATCAAAAAGGCAATTTCAGTTTCCTTCTTGCATAGTGGCTTCAACTCCTTCTTACTGATTTGGCTGAGCTGCTGGAGGACTGCTTGGAATAGCATGCCACTGGGCCTCCTCTTCTAAGACTGCTAGTAGAGCCACAAAAGGTTTAAAGAAAGCTGAGGAGAGGGTAATTTGACTGCATTTAAACCAGGCTACTTTATTCATTATTCAAGTGGCGCTGTTGAATGTGAAATTTTCAAGTAGTGATTTCCTGGGGAAAAAAATCATTCCTTTTAGCCTTACCACCTTATTTTCATTTTAACCTTCTGTCCTTATTTCCCTTGATTTTAAAACATATTGTTCTTTGTTTCTTTGGGTATGAAGTGTACCTTACTCTCAAGCAGTTATTTAGTGCATTTACAGATGATCAAAGTCACTGTTAATGCTTCCATTATTAATTTTACTTTAGCACGAAACTCTTTGCTGGTGAATCAGGGATGTTAAACAAGCAAGGAAACTTGCCTTCAGGAGCAGGGCATCTGTCTTCCAAGTCAAGGAGGGAGTCCCAGGAGCAGCAAGGACAATATTAATTGCAGCCTTGGGATCTAGGTTGCCATAAATTGTTGATGTTCATGGCAATTACTTAATTATTAATTAAAACTGCAGCTGGTGGTATTGTCCATGAAGGTGCTGTAGTGCACTCAGATCCCACCATGAGGCAGGAGATTACCCACCACAAGTGAGAAAGATCTGAGAAGGCTGGTTCCCTTGTGCACAGCTGAGGTTTTGTATGATTTGTCATTACATGAATACTGTTACATACATTTTTGGCAGTAAAGGGATGGTTTGCCTTTTAGCAGTGTCTTCAGAACACCAGCAAGTTTATCTTTCTGATTAATACCACACATTTCATGATCAAAATGGTCTCATGAGGGTCAAGGGAGAGTGTCCACTGGGAACTATAGTCATGGAGCTGCATGCCTCCTTCCCACACTGCGAGCTCAGCCAACTCTTTAACTTGTTACCAGGCTGGCGACAAGCTGTGGAAAAAGGCTGATTCCTCCCATCACCATTTTCTTTAATGAATTTCTTTCAGCCTTGAAAGACATCACCTCCAGGTGAAATAGCCATTAGAAGCATGGAAAGAATTTTCCATGCTCAGCCCTCATTAAAGCTCAGCAGCTCACTGGTGCATTTAATTGAATAGAATTTCAACTTAAAGTTTATGAGCAGATTGATTCACTAATCCTTGTCATTCCTTAGACCTTGTATAAAGAAAAGGCAAAGGTGGTTGGCTGCTGTGTGGATTTGATGTCCATGCAAATGGAGATGCCCAAAGAGGGCTTCAGAGGGGTTACTCCCTATGAACTACAATGCTTCAATGTCCTCTCTATAACTGGGAGAGCAGAGAAACACAGCTCCCAATGTGCCCGTGCACTACAAACCAAAGTGTAGTAGTAACACTCATCCATGCCTAAATGTCACTGAAAGGCTCTAAGGAAAGAATAACATGGGAAAGCACGCTCTGGTGTCTGTAAGGACTGAAGACTTTCTTAAGGATACAGTTGAGCTGTTTGGCCTGCTTCAGAAAGGATGTGTAAGCACATGCTTAACATGTGTGCTGAAAACCCACTGATTACTCCAAGGCCTTAAAGGTGCCCTAACATGAAGAGATTTCCTCTGAAATGGCTGCTTATATCTTTGTGAACCAGGACTTGAATGATTTCTTGTACGCAAGTCTGAAATGACAAGATCAAATGTGACCATTTAAATTTTCCTATTAGAAGCCATACATTTAATAGAAAATATTTACTAGGGAAAACCAAAAAATTGAGTAGCATCTAAATGTCTTAGAATTATGGAATCATCTGGGCTGGAAAAGACCTTCAAGATCATTTGGTCAAATCATTAACCTAACTGCCAAGCCCACCACAAAACCATGTCCTTAGCTCTCTATCTACATGCCCTATAAACACATCCAGGAATCGTGTTTCAACCACCTCCCTGGGCAGTCTGTGCTGATGTCTGACTACAGTTTCAGTGAGGAAGTTTCTCATAATATCTAACTTAAATTTCTCCTGTCTCAGCTTGAGGCCATTTCCTCTTGTCCTATCACTAGTTACTTCTGAGAAAAGACCAACACACACTTCTCTATGGCCTCCTTTCAGCTTAATTGTAGACAGTGACACGGACTCCCCTCAGTCTCCTTCTCTTTAGACTAAACAGCCCCAGCTCCCTCGGGTGCTTCTCATAAGACTTGTTCTGCAGACCCTTCACCAGCCTTCTTTGGACCCACTTCAGCGCCTCAAAGTCTCGCTTGTATTAAGAAGCCAGTAACTGAACCTAGCACTAAAGGTGTGGCCTCACCAGTGCTGAGTACAGCAAGTGATTCCCAAGTGCTGCCAGTGCTGCCATTTCTGACAGAAGCCAGGATGCCATTGTCCTCATTGACCACCTGAGCACGGCAGATTTGCCTGTGATTTGGGTCCCGCATGCATCCTCTGGTCATGTGAGTCGTGTGGTGCTTCTCACACCACTCTTACGTGCAGACTGTTTCTTTAGTTTTAACTCAACTTGGAAATGAAAGATAAATAGAAGCATCCAAAGAAATTTTTGTTTGTGCTTCCTACTCAACTGATTTTTCAGATTTTTAGAAGTGAGCAGTTTGACCTTCCTTTATTACAGTGAAAGGTTGCTTCAGGAAATTATGTGGATATTTTAATGGCAACTTTTGTTCTTATAATATTTGAAAAATTTATTAATATTGCTAAATATATCATTAAAGTTTTACTGAAGTGGAAATTTTCCATTTAGCAGACTTTCACGTTGGCGTACAACCATAAACGAACAAATGTGCCTAACAGTCTCTCCTCTTGTCTCTTTCTCCTTTGACGGGGTGCCCTCTTACAGGAAATAGAAGTTAAAATTTGTTATGTGTATTTTTTTTGGTCTAGGCATGCTGTAAGATTCAAGCAGAGCTATGTCCTCTGTAATCTTACTCTCCAGATCTTCTTTACAACATGGAAACAAAATAATTAGGTGATTAGTGTGTCTGTAATCCTTCAAAGGATATAAAAAGAAAAGGTATAAAACCTTTCAGCAATTTCATAGTTTCAGGTGGGGGGAAAGGAACAAAATACAACCTACACACAAACAGCAAGGAAACCTTGCTAAAATCAAGGCCAGCCACTTTCAGAGGCCAGCTGAGTGGGTACCACCAGCTCACAGACTAGTTCACACATGTCATCTGAGGACACGGAAATACTTTGGTGCTGTACCATTGTTTCTTATATATCTTCCACCCAGCACACATCTCTCTAAGATGAGCTTCTTCACAAATGGACAACAGAGGGCATTTTCTGTCCCAAACACTTTGTAAGCTAAGAAAGAAAATTAGTACAAAGAGACAGGACAGAGGCTATACTGACAACCAGATGCAGAGAATGAAATGAATTCTGCATCTTAACATCTGCTCTGTACCTTCCCTGTGCCTGGACACTGTTGACACAAAGGGCCTGATGAAGCTCGTGGGACTAGCCCAACCCTTCCCAAAGCACTACAGCCACATGTGGCCTCACACTGGTCATACCCACTCTGCCTTCCTGGACTTATCTTTGCCATGCTTACAGATACACATCTAGCAGTAGGTGCAAGTGCCTGGAGGCAGATAACCTGTTGTTTTGTGTGGTTAGACTGTAAAGTAGCCCGCTTACTTCAGAATACTGTAGCCGAGCCTATGAAAGATGCCTGTGGCAATTAGTTGTCCAGATGCCATTGACAGTCAATGACAACAGGGTGCAAGCCTGAGAATGAGTGAGCAGACAAATGCTACCATATGCTCATAAGCTTTTCTTCCTCAGTCTAGCACACTGATCAGCACAAAATGGCAGCCAGTGTAAGGATTAAGACTGTGAATAGCAATTGAAATAAGCATAATAAATACAAAAGCAAGTGCCTTTCTCTAAGTCATATAGTGAGTTAATTACTTGATTTTCAGTTCAGGAAATTATGTGTTAACATAACTTACACTGGGGCACCGGAGTTGCCAGCATTACTTTTGTCTATTCCTTACTATGGTTGCAGTAAAGGTAAAAAGAAAAATCAAGAACATGATCATGTCAGAATATGGTTTGTGCTTCCTTTTGTCCCTCCATTGGATCAGGGACCAAATCAAAGGAGAACAGCAGCAGACTGTTAATTTCTCTCATAGTCTCCCATTCCTCCACAGGTGCACCATTTGGCCTGTGTTTATTCCATGAAATACATAAAAGCATGGAAAATTAAAAGACAGGAATGTTAAAAAAAGAAGTAAACCGTGCATTTTCCATGCATACTGAGCATAGTATTTCCTATCCTGTTTATTCAGGGAGCACCCAGACAAGTTTAAGATTAAGAGAGACTACAAGAGATCTTTTCTCTCCTTTCTCTTTGCACACATGTCCCACATCAGGGACATATGTACTTCAGTGCTCCATAAACACCTCGCTTTTGTCTTGCACTGTTCCTGTGAGGGGTTGCATCATACCTTGTAAAGGTGGCACTGCTGGAATTGGGTTGTGCAAGTACAAGCGAAAATAAAAACACAACCCCAAGCTTTAACTGCACGTGTCTGACAGCAGCTTATTAAACCCAGAGCCATCATCAGAAAAGTGAGAGCACATGGATGAAAAAAAAGAAAGGATGAAGGAACAATGTTTTCTGCTGAGTGAAAGAACTAGGTGGGAGAAACAATTCCTGGGCTGGTAGGAGGTTCTTTTTTATGGAGCTGAAGTTTGGGATGTCAATTGCTAATATGGACTCTGCAATTTAAATTTCCATCAAGCTCATCAGCACAAATATTTGCACATGCTAATTTGTTCAGCTGAGGCCTCTTGATCTGTCATATTCCTGTGAATCATGTTTTCTGTTGGCTCATTCTTTGGGACAGCTTGCCTCCTTTTGGATTTGTTATTAAAAGATAATATTGACTTAGTTTCCTCTACACTGAGCAACAGCCTTGTCTCCTAAACCCTTCCTTGGCTTGTGCATGTTTGTGTGTGAAACAAGCTGCTCTCAAAGACTCATTTCCTGCTGCTTTTAATGACAAGAATAATTAACATCATCTTCTCAGGACTACTTGGTGTCCTGTGTCCCACGGTCATGCTGTGTTTGCAGGGATTTCAGCCTAGATTTGAGCGTCTGCATGAACTTTGGGACCTCAAGGAGGAGTTTGCCTGGACTTGCTTTTCTTGATACCAGCTTCCGGGGGATGTCACTGAGGGTAACAGGGTTGCCAAAACTAAACAACATTGCAGCAGTGATCCTCAGCAGGGTAAACTCAATGAACCACTGTGCAGCAAACCCCTGCATGTGAGGAGCTGTCTCTGTATCCATCTCTTTCTGCTCCCAGAAATGACAGCTGGGAAATGCATGAGCTACCTTTTCTTGATTGCTCTCAGCTCTCTTATCCTGAAAAACGCTTGGTGACCATCAGCTCCAGGGCTGCATGTTTTTGCACAGATCTCCTTGCACAGGCACATGCAAGGATAAGCACCTCAAGAAAAGTGTAGAGCAAGAGCTTTCCCTGTCCTTCTCCCTACCGTTAGCAAAGGTCATGCCTTAGCAGAGAAACAGCAATTTCTGCTGCTGTCTGCCCTCTGTTCCCACCCTCACTGCACTGCCTGAAGGCTGTAAATCGTAAGGACTGACAAGTAATGCTTTGGTTTTTTCCATTTCTGTGCCTGTGCCAGTGCACTTAGCACTTGTTCTTTCTTTCTGTCTTGAGATTTTTTTTTGGCGTGTTGTGGCAGAAAGCATTAGAAAGGAACAATTTAGGACTGCCTCTCCCTCCGGAGTTATGATGATGGACAGTGAGCCCTCTCTCTGTATAAAACACTTCTATGCACAACAGACTTCTCTCTGCTATTCTGTCTTTTTGCTGCCACATGCACAGCACTGGGACCAGCAAAACCCAGGGGTGCAGATTGGAATGCTGGTAGTTTGAGGAACAGTAAGAAGGTTCTTACTTTATTTTAAATTTATCCTCTTACTTTACCAATGTCTGTAAGTAACATAAGGTAAGGTTTGTGTTTCCGTGATCTATTGTCATGTTTAATTTTTATTTTTCATTTCATCCCGTTTTGTCCATAGCTTTTCATTTCAGTTCTTTCTTTTTGCCTCCTGCTTGTATATAGGGAAACGAAGTGAAAATCTAACCTGGACAACAGAACGCAGAGTTGATTTTCAGAAGTTACATAAATCAGGAGAGGTTCGGTGGTGCTTTTTTCATTTTTTTTCCTGTTAATTTTTCCTGGGACACTGAGGAAAGGCAGGGAAACATTTGGAGTGTGATCTCAGTATCCCTGTAGTCACACCTCCTTCTCACACCTTCCCTTCTTCTCCAGGGAAAAGCAGTTGTGTCTGTTGACTTAAAAGACAATTTGAAGAATTGCACAACTTTATTCACTTATCAATGTTATGAAGTTCGCATTCCCTTCTCCTCTAAAGCACAAATTCAGAAATCAGGTTGCTCAGGCTGTGTAGGAGTGAATTTCATTAAGCAGCACAGCACAGAAATTCTTCAATAACAGCAGGACCTATCCACTTCCTTTAGCTAAACCTCACAAATTCAGAGAGAGAGCTCAGAGAGGTCATATTGACATCTTGTCTAACAGCTTGCTTTTCCTGGAACACTGCAATATGCTTCCCACTTTATAGAATTTGTCCTCATTCTTCAGCTTCTTTTCCCTTACTCCCAGACTCTGATGGAAAACCAGCCCACAGAACAAGAGTACAATCGCTGTGCTTCAGTGGATACAGAAAATAAATATCTTGTCTCCTACACCCATTACTTATCCTTGCTGTGTGTTTTTAGCCTACTTCCTATAAAAAGAAGCAGCTAATTTATAATCATGTTGTTTGTTGTGAGTGTTTGTTCACATCTGTCTGTCAGCAAGTTTTATAAATCAGTTAGCCCCAGACAGACACACTCTGTAGCTTTCTGCGTTCCCAGATGTCACTTACTCATCAGCAGAAAAAGCAGTAGCCTTCACTGCCTCTTGATTTGGGTGCATGTGGGAAACAATTATGTCTTCCGAACACGAGTATCAAAAGCGATCCAGTTACCTGGCAACCAACCAAAAAACTACACTGGAAAGCCAAACACCTGAGTACAATGCTGTACCTATTTGCATAGGCATGCATGCATATGCCTGAAGAGATAGATGGAGAGTTATTTTAGTATTAAATAATATGGGCTTGGGGAATTTCTTAAAATAACTGAGTTCATTTATAACCATTTTTGCAAATGTGGAACTTAGGCAGGGAAAATAAAGCTATATATGAAGTGTACTGCAGTCAGGGGGATTTACAGCGCTTGCTAAAGTGACTGGTAAAGTTTACAAGCATCGCGCAGCAGATAATTGCACTCATCTGGTGCTTCACCATCCTACTAACTTCTCTCTTTTGCTCGAAGACTCACAGCAGTATATTCTGTTAGAGTGTAGTACATGTGGTCTCTGATGTCTCTTTGCAAAGCGCTTGCTATGAAAAACTTAGGCTGCTCTGGCCCTCGGCTCCATCTTCTTCTGGAAACAGGAACTCACAGAAGTGAGTGCCACAGGAGTGGGCAAGGTATGGACAAAAGATCTCTGTCTGTTACCAGCATAGAAGGAGACAGTTTGATCAAATCACCTTTCTTCTTGGGTGTGGTTTGAGGCAGTGACAAAGTGGGATGCAGGATGAAACGAAGAACAGCAAGAAGGTAACATATGAATGAAAGCAGCATTGGAGAGGTGCAAGTGGAGAGGGAGCAAGTGGGACACAGGTCGGCGTGATGAGAGGAGAGGCTGCCCACCAGCTTGTGCACTTCTCTGGCTTTTGCACCTGTTGCCCACAGCCAGGGCTAAAAAAGAAGAGATGGAAACAGTGGGGATGAGCACAGGCAGGTAGCTCCAGAGCAGGCAATACCACCAGGCTGTAAACCTTTGGTGTGAGGAAAAGGAACAGATGTAGTGGTCATTCCTCCACTCTTTTCTCTGGTTTTGTGAGCCTTTTATTTTCTCACATTGACTTTACTGTGTTACTTCCTACAGACCAGTAGAGGGGTTAATTCTTAATACCTTGCTGTAATAAAACTATTTTAATTAGCATTAGCTTGGAATGACAAGGCTACAAGTAATTAAGTTACACTGGGATCTAGTTGCAATGAAATTGATACCAGGGGATAGCATAAACATAATTCAGCATTTAAATAAACTGAAATCAGATTGCTGTAATTAAAAGGAAAATCCATTGGCATTAAGACATAAAAATAACAGACACAGATTTAATAAACACGGAGAAGGAGGAGGAGAGAGACTGCAAAAATGTAAACTGTTCCTCCCCACAAAAGAAAAAAAGCTAAGAGAGTCACTGTTTGGTTAGTAGTAAGGAAATACCATTACACTGCAATGGGAGAGACGTCATGAACCATAGAAAAGATGATGAGTGTCCGTACAGAATGCCCTATTAACCTAGTGCATTGCAAGTGAGTTTTAGTTATAAAAATAATTACTGGCCACTGAACCCATCTGGAATCTGCAATCAAAGGACAAAGAGAGAAGGACAAGTCAAAGAGAAAGTGATTACTTCTCTGAAGTTAAGAAAGGCATGTGCAATCAGGAGCCAGCAGCAAGCTGATGCATTTTTTTCTTGCTACAGAAAGAGCAAGGCAGCATGTGCCCTACCAACTCCTACGGTTTTCTTTAGGCTGCCTACCACTATAGGACATGGCATTTTTGTATGATTAGAAATGATTCATTAGCCTTTTGGATTAAGGGAATCGTGTATCCTCTCTCAGTGTTATGGTAATTAAGATACACTGGATGAAGTGTCCTATTTTTTTTTTTTTTTGCAAGACAATAATCTCCTTTCAGAGAAGATAAAGGATTTAGAGGAATTGATGTAGAAAGGAAGATTAAAAGAATTCTGCATGCAGTGATTCCAGTTCTGATGTGACCTCTCAGGTAAGAAAACTCAGTCTGAGCTGTGCGTAGCTCACTGGAAGTGCCCAGGCAGGTCATGGTGACAGTCACAACATAGTGAGCACTGCTTTGTGCTCAGTCCTTAGGTCTTCTGCCAACAGGTCTTACCTTCAACTGCAGGGTCACCCAAGGTGAAGTTGTTAAAGGCCACTGGATCAATGGGGACAGGGAATAGAAGCTCAACCTTATTTATACACTATGTAACAGAAAGCATCAGGCAAGTGGTACAAGACAGAGCAAAGATGTATCTGTGTTGAGAGCTGTGCTGGTTAATGTGAAAGTTTGCCCAAGACTAAGCTTTCTCTCTGGGGTATTTTTTAGACTGTGCAGATGGCCCATACATGATGTGAACACTCAACCTGCCCTACCCACTTCATGTCCACCTGTCATTCATGGTGTATACAAGAGGGTCATTTGTCAAAGGACTGAAGTGTTTAGGAACCTTTAAACCTACCACACCTCTGATGTGCATTAGACTTACTGTTAACACATGAGTGATTTATCCAAGGTACACAAGAAAAACAGGAGCAGCTCTGCCAAGTGGCATTCCTTTGCACCCGCCAAAGATTTGGCCTGCACTTTTGCAGAAGAAATTCTCTTGTAATTTCCAGATATTTTCTAGCTATTGAATGTCTTCAGTAGAATGGGACCCATAGAGGGGATTTTATTCAACATTTTTTTCTACTTAGACCTATTTTTTCAGCCACAGTAGTGTGTATTTTGAACCCCAAATAAACATGTCTGCAAATTCTATCTGTTAAAAAAAAAAATAAAAGAAGATATGTGCTTCTATCTTTTTTTTTATGTTAAAAAATCAGATTTGTCTATACCGATGTAAAAGGGTATGTGTGTGCTCCTTTTCTGGGTTAGTGTTGGCTGAATTTATTTATATTTAAGAACAGGGTAAAGTCAAAGAAGCAGGAGCAATATCTAGCCCAGTGTAAGAACCTGAATCAGAGTTTGTCATTTAAGTATTTTGGTATATGCATGTTTCAGGCAGAGCCGTGGCTCAGTGATGATAGGATGCGGTGAAAAAAACTGACAACAGATTTTTAAAACTTTGGCCAGAGAAAATAGCAATTGTAGAAAAAGAGAAATAACTTCCTTGGCACAACCTTGTTTCCTGTTGCTAACTCAAATGTAAAAAATGGTGCAATTAGTGTATTTTTACAAGAGTGAACAATAGTCATCCCATTCTAGTTACTGGGAGTTTTGCCATTATTATAATGGGACTTAGGATCCAGTTCCTGTACTTAATCATCAGGAATATAATTTTATTGAGTAGTAACAGAGCAATTTTGCACCATGTATTAGATGTCTCTTGCATACATGAATGCTTTTCCTTGAGGATCATATTACTTGGCCTAGAATAATTAGCATTTGTAATAATGTTGTCGTTTGCAGGGCAAGAGTCAAGATCAAGCACAGAAATTAACAGAATAACTTGTAGACATAAATCAAGCAGGCTTTATTCAACCTTGACCACACTGTCGCCTCCTCAAGCTAAAATACTGCTTCTAATGCAGATCTACTAGTTTAATATCAGAGCATTGGGCCTCAGTTGCTCTCTGCAGATCAGTGGATTTTTCTGGCCATATTTGTGCCCCTGGATAGGAAGGAACAGAGGAATTATTTGATGAGGATCCTTCAGTTGTTTCTAAAATGACAGCCCATGGATCCATCGGTTGGCAAATCTAAGTAGGATAAGGAACTGCATGGCTGCACCCTGGTTATGATGATTGTGATCTTGCATCTGCACAACCCTGTCTGGAACCTGTCATGTTTTACAGACATTGCCAGCTATGAATGTATAATGTGCCATGCTCTTTAGTGCATTTGTCTTATGGGTGAAACTGAGCAAGTGGCTTGACAGCATACTGCCTCAGTACTTGAGAAATCTGGAGACAAAATGAGAAATTCTTCTGCCAAATGACAATGCGGGGAGAACTTACCTCGATCAGCTGTGATCACCAGGATTAGGACAACTAAATGAATATTATTACGTACAGTGATAGAATGAAGGAGCAAACCTTTTCATTTCCCCTTCTCTTTTCTTTCAAATGGAGCTTGTTTTCAGTACCAGTTGTCTCCATCAGCAGCATCCAGAAATACCAGAGGACAGATCTTCAGTTTCTTGCTGTTCCATATTCACCCAGGATGAACCACAGGATTGACTCTAGTGTATCCCTTGCAGTATTCCTGTACTTCTTACACAAATCCTTTGTTAAACCAATGATTGTTTTCGTGCAGAATTTTGCAGAATAGTGGCTTGCAATGCCAAAATAGCAAAATGAATGGAGTTATCATTTGCAGTGCTTTTCTAGCAGGGTAAATCAGATGAAAGCTTTCTGCTAGGCTGCTCCTGCACAAGAGCATCAAACAGTCATTTACTGCAGCACCAGAATCTCATCTGGACAGAGCTACTATCTTTCTCCTTGTGTCAGGAGGTAGTAGCACAAGTTTATCACTATCTAGATGAAAAAATTCAGGGGAAGAGGTAAGAAGGCAGATTCTATAGCAGAAGATACAAAATCCCTAGAAAGTTGGAGACCCAGTTCCTTTCTGATGCTGCTCTTTTCATAGTATCAACTCCTCATTCAGCAAATGTCTCTTGCTGTTCATTAAAAAAAAAGTTTATCCAAAACAATAGAACAAAGCTACCTGCTAAAATAGTGTTTTCATCCCTACCATGCCAGGCAACAGAGCATGTCTACATACACCAGCACACCCTCAAGTACACTGATGGATAATAAGGACTTGGTGCAAGAAAAAGAGGATTTTTTGCTGAGGTTGAGACTTGTTCTTCTGAGAGTATCTTGCCTTATAATACACACATGTAGAAGGCATCGGCAGAGCATAACTTCTGAGCAATAATAACAGTAAGCAAGTGATCTTGTCTGTCAGCAGAGCACAATCCATACTTCTCGTCAGCACGCAAGAAATGCATCAAAGTATGTTTACAGAACAGCGGTTTATCTTGATAGATATGTAAAATAATGCTAAAGGTGGATCATTAGACTTCAAATTCAAATGAAGTTTCTGTGCAAACTTTAGGCACAGACCTAAAGGGCATACAGTGCAGGAATCTAGTTCGAGGGCCAGATAGGTTGAACATCATCACAAGAGTAATACCACAAACACAGATTTAAGAGTCACCTAGCAGTTTGATAAAATGGGAGGAGAGTAGGTGGGCTTTGCTATGATGGATAAAAAGCAACATGTCTCTGCTTTTGGAGATTCTTCAGCCAGGTGGACATTTCCTCCCTTATCCCAATTGTCCTTTCTCAGCCCCATCCAGGTCTAATGACATAAGCAATGTGCCTACTTGCATCACATCCCATGTCTTCATATAACTGTCTACGTATTGGGAAGAGCAAGGGACCCTTGTAGTATCCTGTCTGTCTCCCAACGTGTGAAAAATAGCATTGCAAAAATGTCTGTTTATTGATGTCAACAAGGCACCGAGATGGTTTCTGAACAGGAAGTTTTTATTCAAGGTGCTGGCTATTCTCAGTTATGCAATTGATGAACAATTAACTCATTTCATTCAGCATGCATGGGAAAAATCATGCTTAAAAGACATTTCCTGACATTCATGAGGGACAAGTGCAGTAGGCAAACTGTATATTACTCACCTATGGTCTTAGGGTTGTTTCTTTTGGGACACTTTGTGGACAGTGGACAAAGCATGTTACAGCTCCTGTTTGCCTCCATTCCTTCTTGTAAATGACATCAACACTATAGCCTGGTGTCTGGCATTTTCCTGGGGATGGCAGAGGTGCCTCTGTTGTCACAGGGTTTTGCTGAAGGATTATCAGAGCTTTTGGATAAATTTATGACAAGGATGCTTCTTTCTCCTGCTCTCTTGCCCACTGCTTGAGAAAAAAGATTTCAAGGGCATGATGGTTTTTTCATGCATCTTACTGACGTGTCAGAAATTAGTGCCTTGTTAGGCTGAGCAGGCATCACTGGCACACACACAGGAGAACACGCTCAGCGTCGTTGCTGCTGTAGTGCATGTACATGCCTGGGACAAAGACAAAAAGAGACTGGAAATGTTTTGCAACATCAGATTGCACTGAAATATGCAAGCTCATTGAAACTGTTCATTGAAACAGTTTGATTTGGGGCGATTGGAGAAGAGACTGTGAGAGGGATGGATGGTAGGAAGAAGTGAGAATTAAGAAATGACATGACAGAAAAGCCATTTCAGTTAAACCAGAGGATTGCTTTGCCAGGATAGAAAAATATGAAAACGGGCTTTGCTCGGCTCTTCTAAATCTCTGACTGTGGAGGCTGTGATGGAGGATGAAGTGCTATGCTGTGCCGGCTCAAAGTTGGATCAGTTTTCCATGTGAACTACTGTGTTCTACTGTGTGAAAGATTATTTCTTTCAGATTTCAGCTTTCTTTTAGATGTTAGTTTTCTGGCTTCTTGGAGTTATTTAGAAACACCCAGCACTGCCTCCACCTCCCATAGCAAGTCCCACCATCAGGTGGATCTGGCTCTGCTCCCAACTCTTGAGAACTAAATTTTCCCAGCCAGGTCTGCAGACTAGCTCTTGGTTTCTTTTCCCTGTGGTATTATTTGCTTGTTGATCCGTGCCATGGGACAGAGCACAATTAAATGAAGAAAAATGGAATCGTGGTGCCATGCCAGACAGTTTTGCTGCTGTCTTGCTGATTATGAAAGATGAGTGTGATTCTGGGCAAACAGACAAGAATGGATAATGCTGTGTCCTTGATATACTCCACTTCAGGCAGCTTCTTCAGAGCTCTGGTCCTTCTTCAGGACAGGGAAGAAGAGCAGCAGAACTGATGCAGGCAGGAGCTGCCTTTATCCCTGGGCTTGTTTCTTATAGCATTTGTCACAGCCTGAAGCTCATGATGGTTTAGTGTTCTTGGATAGGTATTGCTTGGAGATATATCTTTGTGTAGGATACAAATCTTACCTGTGAAAGAGCCTGACGTTACTTTGCACAAGGTTTTTCCTGTCATAAATCAGCCCATCTTCTACTGAGCCTAGCTTTGCATTCCCTCATCAAAAGCACAAACTCTTGTGAAAGATCTTAGTACTATTATTATCCATTACTATTTGCATGTTGGCTTAATGTCTGCTCCCAGAATAGCCCATCCTCTGAGATCACTTCCTTTGACAATCTCTTCCTCTGAAAAGTTTCCCCTTCCAGATCTCTGATCTTCCACATCCTTAACTTGCATCCATGCATCCATGTCCTGACATCTTGTTTGTCTGATCCCTGCTGTCCCGCAACCAGTGTCATGTCTCATCCCGTCTATGACGCCCAATCTCTGGATGTCTCATTAGGGAAGATGACCATAGGACATCTTAGATGTTTATACATCTAATAGAGTTATCCCTGACTTGTTCATTACTGTGTCATCCTGACATCATTCAAGGTAGAAGACTCCCATGATGAAGTCAGATTCTAGAAGCTCTGTCCTTCCAGGAATATTTAATGCAGTGTTCATCACCTTAATTTTAAAAGGAAAGCTTTGTACAGATTAGACTAGAAGGGCTTTGGACAACCTGATCTAGTTGAGGGTGTCCCCTCTCACTCCAGGGGCATTGGACTGGATGGCTTCTGAAGGTGCCTTCCAACCCAGGCAATTCTGTGATTTTATGATTTTATACCTATTTGACTGCTGCATTATTCTGTGTGAGTTAGCTATGACCTCTGGAATGCCCACTGAGGACATTGCTGTACAGCACCCATGTGGACTGGGAGCAATATGTAAAGCACTTGGACATAATGCAGCCAAACTTGGAATTAAGTTTGATGATTGTCACAGTAGAATCTCATTTGTTATCTGGGAGATTAAGTCCTTTACAGCCTTGCAATCTGTGATTTTTTTTTTTCAAAAACATGTGTCTGATTAGGATTATTGTTTTGTCTGGTCCTTCGGCAGTTACACTGTTTCATTAATTTCATAGTACAAGTTGGAGGCTGAGCTGTCCTTCTAAGAACCTAAATTATTTTATCTAAGAATTATTTAGGCTCAAACTCATTCATTGAATAATAGATCTTCCTAGATGGAGGACTGAAGATGTCCAATTATAGCAATGGTTGTGATTTAGGTATTAAGCTGATAGTAAATTCGGGATAGGATTTTGGATACTTGTCTGAGAATATTGTCTCAACCCAAAAACCACCTTTCGTTACCTTTGAACCCAGAAAAGCCCAGGTTAGGCAGCAAGCTACAGCCTAAACGTAATTGTCAGTCCAAGTAGTGATTTCAGCCACATTTCATGAGAGGGAAGAGTGATGGATTTCCCCAGCTCTTTAGAGGATTAAATGCCCAGTTGGGTTGACTTGATAACATAAACTGAAAAGGGCTAGAAAAAACCACTTCAGCTTTCAAGTGATGGGTTTGTCAGCATCAGCATGAACAAATTCTCCATTGTATTCACCACAAACAAGCTTTTCTTCCCATATCAGCCTGTGAAGGCTTTTTGACCCTAAGGGAGGTTTTTTCCACTATAAAACAAACATATTTATTGTCAACACTGCAAACCCCTCTGCTTTCCTTATGTCTGTGTTCCCATGTGTCTCTCTTACACTGTCCCAGGGCATTGATTGACTGTAGGATCTTGTTCCAGTGCCTTATCTGGTTCTCATTTCAGTAGTCCTTTTTGAGTCTGCTCTTATACAGCAACTTACCTGTGTATGTGTCTGACCTTCTGCACCAAGAGTCACTCTGTCCTTTCAAGCTCTGAAATAGATTTCATTTCTTTTATCAGTCTGCTTTGCAAAGCCCCAGAATTTGCCTCTAGACCCAGCCATGTGGAGTTTGTATCAACATCAGCAGCAAAGGATGTCGAGCCGATGGCTTTCCAAGCCTCAACAGTGATACTATCAGACCATTAAGCTGAGTAAGCTGTATCACTGTACCTGTGTATTTTGACACCTCTGAGGTACTTTTGTCTCACTTTAGCAGCACACAACTTCTTCTTTGTAACAGTAACTGCTGCAGTACACACTGGTTCCACTTTAGACTTTCCAAATATGAAAAGCTTATCTCCTTTCCCTTTGCATGTCTCTTTTTCTCTCAATTTTTTTATTTTTTAAAATTTTTTGTTGACAGATATTCAGTTGATGTAAATGTAGTCTCTGGAACTGCACAGATTTACAGGAGCTGGCCCTGTTTAAGAGCTGTTAGCTATTTGCTATTCTTTAGCAATAGCAAAAGCAAAAATAAAAAGAAACAATTAAGTGTTCAAGGTAAAATGCTATAGCATAACACGTAGAGAAAGCCATGTGTTTAACAGAGTGCATTCTCAGCAATGAGTGAATTTAATAGGTTTAAGAAAAAAACATTTATTCATGTGTCTAGGCATCTTAATCACCGTTCTTAGGTAGGTGGGAAGATTATTCCTTTGATTGACACACTGCTTTGCAGCTAATTTCACAGAACCACAGAATCACAGAATGTTACATGTTGGAATGGATCTTGAAAGATCAGCTAAGTCCAGCCCCAGTCACAGAATTTATCAGGTTGGAAAAGTGTGTTGGGATCATCAGGCCCAAGTATCAACCCTGCTCTATGAAGTTCAGCCTTAAACCAGATCCCCCAATACCACATCTAAATGATCTTTAAACACATCCAGGGAAGGTGACTCCTTCCTGTTCCAGTGCCTGACCACTCTTGCTGTGCAAAGATTTTCCTAATGTGCAGTCTAACCCTCCCCTTTTGTAGTTTGAACCTCTTGTTCTATGATTAATTGCTTGTGAGAAGAGATGAGCACCAACCTCTCCATAACATCCTTTCAGGTAGTTGCAGAGAGTGATGAAGTCTCCTCTCAGCCTCCTCTTCTTCAAATTAAAGAGACCCAGCTCTTTCAGTCACTTCTCATAAGATTATTCTCCAAGACCCTCGTTTCTCTCCTCTGCACTTGCTCCAGCACCTCAATATCTCTCTTGTATTGAGGTGCCTAAAACTGGACACAGTACTTGAGACGAGGCCTCACTAGTGCCCAGTACAGGGGGACAATCACTCCCTCCTCCTGCTGGTCATGCTATTTCTAATACTGACCAGAATGACATTGGCCTTCTTGGTCACCTGGACACCCTGCTGGCTCCTGTTCAGCCACTTGTTGATTAGAACTCTCAAGTCCCTTTCTGCCAGAAGGATGGGTCTCCAGCCACTCTTCCCCCAGCCTGCAGTGCTGCAGGGGGTTGTTTTGGCCTAAGTGCAGAACCTGGCACTTGGCCTTGTTGAAGCTCATCCTTAACATTGTCTCATCACTCCAACCTATCCAAGTGTCTCTGTAAAGCTTCCCTACCCTTGTGCATATCAACACTCCCACCTAACTTAGTGTCATCTGCAAACTTACTGATAGTACCCTCTGTATCCTTACAAGATCATTAAGAAGGACATTAAACAGAAATGGTCACAACACTGAGCCCTGAGGACACCACTTATGACTGGCAGCCAGCTGGACTGAACCACATTGACTACCACTCTTTGGGCCAGTGCTTTATCCGACAAATTATGTGCTTGTCCAAACGATAAGCAGCCAGTTTTTCCAGGACAATTCCATGGGGAACAATGTCAAAGGCTTTTGAAAGTCCAGGTAGACAATATCCACAGCCTTTCTCTTGTTCAATAGTCAAGTCATCCTGTCATTTCCCATGTGTCTCTAAGTTAACCACAATGTTATATATTTGATTCTAATATATATTGAGTCTAATACAGGGGTCCTCAAACCCCAGCCTGCGGGCCGGATACGGACCCCCAGTGTCTCTAATGCGGCCTGCCGGTATTTACCCCCTCCCCCACCGAGGGTTGAGGGGGGGAAACAGAGCAGCCGCAGATGACTTCCTGCCGACTGTGCAGCTGGGATGAGGAGGGGGGCGGTGGCATCAGCGAGGTGGGTGGCTTCCCCGTCTCTCCCTCCCTCCCTCCAGCTCCCAGGCAGGACAAACCAGGCAGCACAAACCAGCCAGCACCAGTGGGACTAACTGATGAACACTTGCATCACTTGCTACAACTAGCAGTGACAAATATGGAACCTAACCATCTCCTTAGCCAAAAGCAGGCCCATAGTCCACATTGAAATATTATTTGTTTTTGTTGGTTACAATTGTTCTTCATTTTAAATATTGCATTCTTTTTCCTGTTTTTTGTGCACTACTACAAATAAAATATGTGCAGTGTGCATAGGAATGCGTTCATTTTTTTCCAAACTATAGCCTGGCCCCCGACAGTGTCTGGGGGTCAGTGAACCGGCCCCCTGCTTAAAACGTTTGATGACCCCTGGTCTAATATATATTTCCAAATGGGCTTGACTTTTAAGGATAATCCATATGAAACAACTTTTAACAGGGCTATGTGGTTTCTGGGTTTGGTTTTGTTTTTGGTTTCTTTTCTTATTTCAGTGGATAGCATGAGTTCGAATCTGGATGCCTTGAACAGTGATGTTTTGAATTGTTTACTGCTGAGGCATCAAAGCTGTTGCCACATGGAAAAAGGGATTTAGAGTGTTTCCTGTGCATATTGGTTTCACCTCAGTTTTACAGATGAAATAGGGTACAAAACATTGTGCCTCTCTGCCTGATGATGCAAGCTTGATGATGCAAGCTCACCAATGTACAGTTTGTGTCTTGGTGGACATTAATGTAGTGTGGAGTAGGACTGGGCTCCCCATGGGTTGTATCACAGAAAGTTTGATACCCAGTGGGAGGATCTCTTAGTTCACCTCCTGCTGGAAGAATTTAAATCCCTCATGACTAAAGACACAAGTAATTTCTTTATACCAAGAGTGATCTGGGATACATGATTTTAGATCTGAAAGGTGACTCTGTTGCTTGATCTCAGCAGATAGATGTTTAATCTAAGAAGCAAGGTCTCCATGCTTAGGTAAGCAGCAATTATCATGTGATGACAAAGTAGGAGAGCTGCTCAGACACCAAGTGAAGCAGCAGAGAGCTACAAAATTATTATTGAGAGGTGTCTTGCTGCAATTCAGCATCTTTTTTTTTTTTAATTGATGAAAACATTGCAAAACATATCAGGATAATGTAGTGGTTCCAGCACCCTTTACGCTATGGGATATCTCTCTATTTACAGCTGCAAGTATGCAGGGAAGGATCATCCCCATCACCACTAGCTGATGATCACAAATAAGCCAGCTGCTGATTTAGCTATTATTCTTCTTCCCTGCTGGGGCTTAAACTTTATGGGGTTCAATGCTTTTTATACCCTAGAGTCAGTCCCTTTCTTTTTAATGTCAATAAATATTTAAAAACATGTTGATTTAATGTGCAAAGGTGGAGTTTTGAAGTTTGAAAATGACCAGAATTTTCAGCTGTGTAGATCTGTGCTTTCATGAAGAAAAAGTTGTATTGCTTTAAGAGGACCCCACCCAGTGACCTGTGCTGGGGGAGGTTACACTTGAATTGCCCCAGGTGTCTGCCCTTTAGGGATGGGCTGGGTGAGCAGATAAAAGGGGCGAGTGATCTTAACCCTGCCTCTTTGTGCTCCTAGCCCAGTGAAGGGCTGCTCCCCCGTGCTATCCCCAGCCACACACTTCCAGGGTGGTTGTGGTGGGGGGAAGAGAGGCCTGCTGTGGCCAGGCCCGGTCCCAGGCCCCACTGTGCTGTGGGGAGGGATGCGGTGGCTCCGCGCGGCCTACACCCTGGCCCAGGCCCCGGCCCTGGCCCCGGCCCCACTCTGCAGCAGCTCCGTGTGGTCCTGACCCTGACTCAGCAGCGGCAGCACTGGCTTCAACCCAGCTCAGGCTGGAGCTGGCATCGTGGACCATAGAAGTAAGACCTTAATGCTAATCTCCCCCCCCCCCCAGCAGCCATTTGGTGACCCATGGTGACCTGAAGGGATTCTTCCTTTTTACCCTGGAGCTGAGACAGGAGGAGAGAGGAGTAGGGAAGGTCATGGAACCTTCTCAGCCACGTGTGCAGACTGTGGGGAGGCCCCTGATGACATAGCCATGTGGCTGGTCTTCATATTGAGTCCTGCACATGGCTTGGGTCATGCGGCCACCGGCATTTTAGAGAGCACTGATTAGCAGGAAGAGAGACTGTTTGTCATTTCTGCTGCTGAGAAAAAAAATCAGGAAGAATTTGTTTATAGAGAATGAGCTACAACTGATACAGTTCTGGGATATAAACACAAGTAGCTCTCTAGAAGGAGAGAAGCATATTTTTCTCCTGGATCTAGTTGCAGGTTCAGGTTAGAACAATCAGTGATCTTTAACATATATAGTCATTCATTGTGACATTCACATTTGCCAATAGAAGATAGAATTTATGAGCCGCCCTCTACCCTGAATTTATGAGCTAGATAAACCAGGCTGCTGCTGAACACCTGGGAGGGTGGGCTCACATATTTCTGTAGTATTTTAATGTGTCCCAAATGCAGCGCAGAATGCCTGAAAGTGAATCCATACCCCTGCATACTGAGAAACTATATTGATCTCCAGTATGAGGCGTGGTCTGACCTTCAAGTGGCTTTTGGAATTGGTTTGCATATAATCAGTGAGATGCTAATGGCAGAATTCACTGAAAGGGTAACTGTTGTGGCCACTTTGGTGTGTACTTAAAGTTTCTGATAGAGTTATATTGGACTGCTACAAAACCACTTTGTGTAAAAAGTGCAATTTTGATCATCCTTCAAGGTAAATTTTTGATTCGTACTGAATGCTGTAGCAAGTCAGTGCATTATTGTCTCACTTTTTGTCACTTATAATTCCTGTACAATTCAAATAACCAAATGTTTTCCTATTGAGGAAGCACAGTAGTGAAATGAACAAATTTGTTTAAAAACTTCCAGAGGGCTGAAGTCCTAGATAATACATCCTTGTTATCTCATTTAAATAGACTATTGAGTTCCATGGTATAACTGCATGGTGTGCAGCATGGAAAATCCCCCACTCTTTGTTTCAACCTGCCACCTGTCTTGATTTGCAGTTTGCTGAACTGTAGTATTGAAAGGGACCATGAAAAACACCGGCATGTGTCTCAATTGCAGTCTCTCTCAGCTATCTCAAGCATGATGCAAAACCTTAGCGTATTTCGTTGCTCTTAGTGTGCAGGCATACTAATGCCTTTGATCTTCTGGTTTTCCTTTAGAATTTCTTCTTTTCACATATTTTTGGCATAGAAAGTTCTGCCGTTTTTCAGTCTGCATTTTATATGTGAAGGTTGGATGCATTGTGACTTCATGCAATGATGTAATAAGAATTTTGGTTCTTTCTTTATTTCATAATTTCTCTGATCTCTTATGCTTTTGCTGTGTGAGTAGTCGCAGGGCCAGAGAAGTGGTCGTTAAAACTCTCAGGCATTTTTTGCAAGTTCAAGGCTATCCTTATGTATACAAAGAGTTCTTCATAGCTCATATAGTGGCCTGATGTGCTCCCTTGAGGGGTTATTTCTTTCCATAGATGCCAGTCCACAAAGGATCAATGATGACTGAATCCACACTGTTTAACCAAACTGAATTTTTGCAATTCTTGTGGTGTAGTGCTTAAATGTACAGTCGGATATCGCTGTTTTACCAGCTTCTACACGACAGGGGGGTCTGACTTTAAAAAAAAAGGTAACAACGCGGCAGCAGAGGAAGACCAGGCTTTGGTCACAAGTGCACGTGGAGGTGGGAACCCAAACAGCGATCCCCCAAAAAGATGAGGTTATGCAGGTAATAGGCTGTCAAGAATGCAGAGTTTTTTCTCATCTTTCTGGCTGTGTTCGTTGTGAGCAGGTAGATTATTTGCTTGACCAGGTGGCACAATTGCAAGATGAGGTTGAAAGGCTACAGGCTGGACTAGGAAGGCTCGGGAGAACTAGTGAGGCTGAAACCGATGAAGACAGGCGGAGTCAGGCTCAGCGGTCTGGACAACGGATAAATAAGTCATATTCAGGAGGGGCCTGTATCCTATGGTTCTCAGGGGGTGTCAGGTGGATGGAGCTGGGCTCTTCTCGGTATCATGTAGTGATAGGATGAGGGGCAATGGTTGTAAGCTGGAACATAGGAGATTCCACATCAACCTGAGAAGGAACAACTTCACAGTGAGGGTGATGGAGCACTGGAACATGCTGCCCAGGGGGATTGTGGAGTCTCCCTCACTGGAGATGTTCAAGACCCGCTTGGATGTGTTCCTGTGTGACTTGGTTTAGGTGATCCTGCTGTGTCAGGGGGATTGGACTGGATGATCTTTTGAGGTCCCTTCCAATCTGTAGTGATTCTATGATTCTGTGTATGTGATTACCACAGTGTGTTCAGACTGTGCTTCTGAAAGGCTAGGCAGGTATCTAAACCAGCTAGCATCACTGAGAAGAAGAGCAGTGCCTGAATCAGTGCCAATCAAAACATAAACAGAACAGCCATATTTGGATAACAATGACTGTTTTTGAGAGGATAAAACTAAAGGGATTGAAAATACCATCAAGAAGCTGACAGCCTTGCATGTCAAGTCAATACATGAATTGTGGGTGTCCTTGAAGGATTTTCATGCAAGGAAGTTACAGGAATGTTTACAAATCTACTGTACCAGCTGCTAGGAGGAAATAAATTACAAACAGAGGGAGCTTATCAACATAAAAGTCCATGCCAGGAGTAGTCTCTACACCTGTCTCATACTTCTCAGATTAAAGATGCAGAGTTGTGTTGGTTTGTTGTCATGAAGGAGATCAAACTTAGAAGCAGAAATCTTTCCCCCTAAGAAATGTGTTAGCTGATGTTAGTGTAACAGTGTTAACGGAGCAGGAAACTGTAGAAACAGCAGGAGTGTTTGGGAAATATGAGACATGTAAATACTTTCTTATTTGACGTACAAATATATACAGCTTTAATGATTAAGTCTCTCTAACAAAAAGCACCTCCTGGTGCCTTTCAGTAAAAAAAAGACAAACAGGAATTAAAAAAACAGAAATAAATGAATGTTTATGTACTGCCATATCTCTTCAGCTTCTACTTCAGTTATTCACCAGTTCCTCAATCTTTAGAGCCACAAGTTCTTGATTACTTGAGTGCCTTCAGTAGTCTTTTAAAAATTGGATTAGAACCACTCTGTCCAATATTTATGTAAACAATTGTGATTAGTTCAGACCAAACAGAAAAAGAAAGGAAGGCAGCCAAGCCTCGAAGTGGGGTCTCGGATAGAATTTACCAAGAAATGGAGCAATAAACTAATGAGTCTTCTAGCCTTGTAAGAATATTGCATTACTTGTCAAATGGTCACTTACAAAAAGAATTTTACATAAAAGGTCAGATACTAGATCTTACTCTGTCACTTTTGTGCTCATTTATTTGCTCTTTCAATGGTAGATATTCACAGAAGTACATGTAGGGTATATGGAATTGGCCAGGGAAGAAGATACCGCCATTGTTTTAATAGGGACTCTCTTGGAGTAGTAAAAGGATGTGGCCTGCACAGCACAGAAAATTCCTCAAGCCAAAGCTATGTCATTATTTGTTCTTGGTATTCAGTTCATTTTTTAAAAAGAAAAGTATTACTATCTCTTTTTTACAGAGAAGACCTTAAAATTAGATTAATGGATACCTAAAGGAAAAAAAAGTAGTTAACTGAACTTGTATCACCACATGAGCTGCGTTTTTCTCTGGAGGTATCTGGACCTCTGCACTTCTCATTCAGATGTTTCCTGTAAGTGCTTACAATTCAGGGTGAATATCTTGACTATTTATCTTGTCCAGGCATGCAGGGAATAAGCAGATCAAAGGATTGTCACTGGGTTGCTGGAGTACTTAAAAGAGCAGCATCCTGAAACCTGGACCATCTTTGCTGTATCCTTAGAAACTCTTTAATGCAGAAGACAACTCCTTACTCAGTCACAGCTAGTGCTGGTTTGTGATGGCTGAAGCTCTTGCTTCAGGCATGGCATGATATATTGCTCACACACGTGAAATTTATGTTTTGGTAACCTGTGCTTGAGTATAGTTTGGATTAACAACCTTTCGTGATGATGTAAGGAAAATGGAAGTTAGGTAATACCCATCTCTCACTTAATACTGGGAATATTCTGTTTCCAGTATTCTGCTATTTCAGCATTTCAAAGTCCAATGAGCAGCCTCAATTTTCTTTATTCCCCCAGTTTCAGCAGTAAAGCACTGTGACGGAAACCTGCTTTGTAGAGACCATAGTCTGTACGTGATTATGTGACTTCAGTGTGTGCTGCACCTTTCCTGCTCTTCTTTTTACTTGTCACAAGTTGCGAATTTATCACTATTACTTGCAACTAAGGAGAGTCATCAAAGGCAAACAAATTACAAGTTGTTTTCCACACCAGACAGGTTTCAAGTTTCCTGAGGTTTCTGTGTTTATTTCCCAGAAAGAATTAGACAGTTAATTCCCTAGCATTTCATGCTGATCTTTTACATCAGCACCTTTGATAAATCATTTGGGACATCACATAACCAAGTGTTGCCATAAAACCTTCATACAGATCTATAAACTAGATTACATTGTGTGGGAAATCATTAACCTTCTCTGCATGAATTGTGCTGTTCATACTGAAAAGGTGCAGATATTTGTGGGCACAGGACAGTAGCTTTCACATTTATTCTGTCTCAAGAGTTAAATCCACTGAACAGCATCATCAGAGCAAACATCTGGAAAGAAACACCTGGTGATTTCAAATTCCCTGCTGGTTTTGCTGATGGTGGTTGTTGTGGTAGGTTTTTAATCTCGGTGTTCTCTGCCAAGCCCTTGTCTTTTATCTCTTGACAATGGCAGAGTTATTCTGCATAATTAAAAAATGGTGCATTACTGGATGGCAACTGATTTAATTTAATATTCCCAGGCCACCATGCACTGGCACAGTCAGGGCGTAGACTGAATAATTTTTTTGCTCTTCAGTAGATGTTAAAGCCCATCTCACTGATGGGAATATTAAGACTATATCCAACAAGTAAATTAAACAATGTCTGGGAACAGTCCCAGGCACTGGAACGCAATAATCTCTTTTGCTGCAATGTTAGAAACATCTGTGACATGGTGTTTGCATGCATCATCTAGTGCTGTACCAATAATTCCCAAGTCTGTATCAGGAACTACAAAAAAAACAAAGGTCATTCCGAGAGGGCCCTTTTTATGTATCTGTACTGTTTTGGATGCTAGGAGAGGTTACTGCTTAGATACTTATTGGCCTCTGTGCTTGTGAACAGAGTTTCTGCATTTAAATTATCTCTGTAGGTGTAGACTAATTTAGCACAATCCCCATCCTTGGGACTAGACCTCACAGCTATGATGAGCTGCATGTATCTTCCCAACCTAACAGCATAGATGAGTTCTGAGCAAGTGAACAATTAGGGGAGTAGTGTCAGCTTTATTTTACATCTGATTTACAGTATTGTTTCTGGTGGATTTTTTTCAATCTGTTCATCTAATTTATTTGATAAATAATGTCTCTATCTCTGGGGTTTGTGCTGCTGTTGATAATGCAGTCCTGACTGATGGAAAACTAGGGTTACATGGGTGTTGTAAGCGGTCAGTACTCACTCAAGAAAAACTCCTTGCACCATAACATGAATTTTGTCTAGAACATGGACAAGCCCTCTACCCCTCACCACTGTGATTTCAGTAAATTGAATTCCAGCAAAATTAGATCAGGTTTATAGCAAAATTAATCAACCATCAAGATCATAAATCAAAGCAGGAACAAAACTGGAAAAGTCTCGCTTCTAAAACTAAAGGATTATGGCCAAAGAGAACAGCCATAGCAACACCATGAAGTACCAGAATGTTTCTTTCACTTTGGATTATTCATTAATTATTATGAGGTGGTGTTTTTGCTGCATTTTGTGGATGATCTGATGATGGAGAATAGTCAAATGTGTTAAAGCTTGATTATTGCTATGTTGAATCAAGTTGTTAATATTTATGTTCTTCAATAATTTCATGCACTCTTGAAAACTTTATAAACATTTCCCACCTTGTAGAAGAAACAGCTGTTTTCCTCATTTAATAGCACGTAAATGGGAAGAAAAAATACATGCCTTGCTCTTTGTCTCAAGATTAGAGTGGAAGGGTTTGTCTCCCAGTTTTGCATGCTGGATGACACTGGTTGAGCTTTCTGATAGACAACATAACAATGGCATAGCACAGCACCCTATAGATGTCAGATCTACAAAGAAATACTGGCCCATATAAAGTGAAACATTGTTTTGTTTATATAATAAAATTTTCACACGTATGACATATTGGTAAGTGCAGAACAAGGCTGGCAATTTATATCTACATGTGGAATATAAAGATAGGACCGTGCCTTCATAACTGCAAACAACTGCTTCTGGAATTGCATTTCCAGGCAGATTGGTTGTTTATCCCTGTTCCTGTGTGACTTGTGTTAGGAAAACATTCTTTTTTCCTGCAGGTTCTGCTGTAGCTTATCCTTGTGCAGCACCTAACACAAAAAACCTTTTCACCGCTAAACCTCATTTGTTAAAAATTGTCAAGTCTGTTTGATTTATTGTTTCTTTATAAAAAAGGGAAAAAGAAATGTCAATTACTCCTGAATGATTCTCGGGGCCTTCTTGAGAAAGTTGATTCGCACTGTTATGGTTTTCCATAGATCATATGGCTTTTGCTGAACTGCAGAATTATAAATCTGAACATCTAGTTCATTTTCACTCCTGTTTAATGTATAGAAAAATAGGATATTCTGTGGGTTTTTTCTGATTTTATTATTATGGTATAAGGCAGCTGAGGAGAGTGTACTGTTTTATAGGAGGTTTCAGAGACCCAGTGATTGATAACATGTAGGTAAACCTGCTACACAAGAGGAAGAGTTAGGCTTCGTTCTGTCTAAATTTTGGCTTCTAACTTTGGCAATTGTGCTAAAAGTTCAGTCATTCTAGATTGCCTTCTTAACAGTGGATGGAATTATGGGAGGGGTGGATGAAAACTCATACTGCTACCATCCAGTCTTTCAAAGGTGATTATGTTCTTCGTCATGCTTGGTAAAAGACTGATTCAGAAAGATGCCACACGTCCCGCCGTGCTCTGGGAGGTCAGTGGGTACGTTTGAATATTCTGCCTGAACTCAGTTTTTCAAAATTCTGATTGTCATTAATTCTTAATCTACCACCTATAAACACACACCCATCTCAAAACAAAATAATTCCTTCTTTTCCAACCTTTCCTGTTCTTCCATTGGTAATTCACTTTGCAGATGAGATCAGGGTCTCACCAGGGAATAAAATTTAATTTGAATTCAGAAACCAACTTTAAAGAGTAATTCAGCACATCTAGTGAGACAACATCTGATTTGTCCAATCTCTAATCAATTTAATAGAGCAAGGGCATAGGCAGGCAGGACTTAGGATTTTTCTTCGTATTCCCACAGAGCCCTTCTGGGTATTTCACAAAGCTGCTAAAGTTCATGTTCTAGGACAAGGTAAAATGTCTTTGAGGCATCGAGTAGCACACATTTAATGAAGATAGAAAGCCAATCACTTAACATCAGATGAGGAACAGCAATTTCCTTCAGTCTGGCACTTTGTGTATTGAACAAAATTGCATGAGAGCTTTGAGCACTAGGAGAGCTGTCAAGCGGCCGTTTGTCTGGGAGCTGGAGCAGTCCCCTTGGAAACAGCTTAAATCTTTTAAATGAAAGCATTACAAAATGTACATCTGTGTGTAATATATTGTCCATAGCCTCAACTGTCAAGGGTCAGGCAACACCATGTTTATATATATTTTCTTCCTGATAATAATTTTCATGTTTTCACATGTAAACACAACCTCCTTTAAGATTGCGGAGTACTTGTCTACTCAGTAAGCAGGTGTCATACAAAAGGCTTGCCCTTAAATCTGATTCAATTGGGTTATCTGACCTTGTAACATTTAAGTCAAAATTTTTGACACTCCCTGGGCCTCTATATTGCAAATACAGAGATTTCTTGTTAAATAAAACAAAATGAGTTATTTGATAGTCCCTCTGTGTGCATTAAGGTGAGAATTGGTGGGGTTTGGAGTTATGTGTTGGTAGACGTACTCGCTGCCATATGACATCGCTTATATAACACCTGTCCAAATTCAGAAGGTTGTATTTATACATCTTAAGTAATCTGTGAATGCAAACAATGGGTAAACATTTATTGTTTTGTCTTTTTGATAACTCAATGTATTTACCTTAATAGATTTCTGGGGGTGGGCTTTTTTGTTTTTTGCAACTATGAAAACGCTAACCAAAAAAAAAGTCCAGAAAAAGAATCCTAGGATGGTACCTTTTATAAAATGTTTCCCTTGATCTCATGGTCATAAATGAGGGGCAAATCTTCTGAAATCAGCTGAATTTAACAAGTAAAACTGCTTTGAGTGAGAGGAAAATCAAACCTTTTTTTTTCTAGTCCTCTTTCTCTGAGATTTCCTTGATCCTCTCCCTGCTCATTCTCTCTTTCAAAGCCTGCTTGCAACTTGTACTCAGCAGCCACTTTCTTGAATGAAAAGTAATGCTGAACACTGAAGAGATTCCATTTCAGCTTTGACACTAGGAAGTGGATTTAGAGTACCTGACCGAGCTGCAAACTACAGCTGATTGGGCATTTTGGCAGTTTAAAGCTACTGCTTTTCTTTTTTTTTCCCTTGCCTTTGGCATCTCACTGTCCTCTTACTACTCCTGTCTATTGCTTTTAGGCCCCACAGTTTGCCTTATCCATGACCCTGTCACAGGCTTCCCCTAGAAGCATTCTGTAACAAGTATTCTTAGTCTTCAGTACTGTGACCTTCACCATGCCCTTCTCAGAACTCAAACCACTTGAGCAGGTATTTGGCCAAAGGGATCATAAATCTGAACCACAAGATCAATATCATCTGCTGTTTCACTGTAAGGGTCTTCTAGATGATTTTTGTGGAAAGACTGAAGCAGTTGATCCACCCAGTAGCCTGGCACTGACAATCCTTTTGCCTGTATTTACGAATGTGATACCTGTTAATCCTGTTTTATCAGGGGTGTTGGACTAGATAATCTGTGGGTCCCTTCCAAAACTTTGATCCTGTGGTTCTGCAATAAATGTTTTGGTGAGGGGAAGACAGTAGAGATACAGTCTTGATGTGAGATAATAGAGGGAAGAAAAGTTAAATAAAATCCCGTTCCACCTAAAAACTCTGGGAAGCTCATGACGCAGTTGGATACACAGTTGTGATCTTCTTGACAAAATTTTGGTTGCTTATTTGAACTGAGAATCCAGCCCTTCTCTCATTCTCCAACAGGGCTTTCCCATTGCTCTGTTATGATTTGGGAAAAAATACTATGAAATTGGTCCAGTAGCCTGCGGAAGAATGCTGTTTTCCAAGAGTTTTTGTGGTGATGGATGGGACTGTGGTTGCTGTTTTGAAGATATTATTTGTGCTGTGACCGTGATCCACTGGGATCAAAATAAATTCACAGCAGCAAAACAAACAAGCATAAAAAAGGCCTGTTGTAAGCAAGTGTGGGAGAAAGTATTAGTTTATACAACAGTTGGGTAGGTGTTAGAAATTGAGTATTAAGGAAACCTCCAAACTATGATTTAAAAGACAGATACTACTGGAGTATGAGTTTATAGATCAGCAGCACAAACTATCAGTTTTAAGTAAAGTATTAAGAGTAGTTTAATGAGATTAACCTCCTGGGAAGTGTAGTGGACCAAGCTCAAAGGCGCACTCGTAGCAGTGTCCTGGCTCCAAGCCATACCTGGGAAGTATGGGTGGTCACTGCGTGGAAAGGAACCACATCTTTTTTTTTATTCCCTGTGTCCCTCAATTCCTCCTCTAACCTTTAATCTGCAGTTACTCTGCTTTCCTTGCACGTAATCTGACCACTCAATTCAGTCTCTTTCAGGAATCCCACCTCTTGCCTTCCTCCTCAAACAGGATTCAAACTGACAATTTCTTGTGACATGGTGTCTGTCTTTCTCTGGAGAAAAAGAGGGAACCTTCTGATGTCATCAGGAGTAAAAAAAAAGAAAAATTACTGTGGAGTGTCAGTAAAATACAGAGGTTCCAGAGTGAGAGGCTTCTTGCTAACTTTAGCCATCTAAAGTTTAGTTTCACAGTGGTTATGGATATTCTAAGAACTTCATGGACAAACACTCTTTGCTATTAATCACAGCATCTCTTTCTTTAAAGAGGTTCCAAAATCACAGTTTATTGTAGTCTGGGACAATATTCATCAGACTTAACTCTCAAGAGTTGCTTTGCCTATTCTTGTTCTATTTTTCTGGAAGTCCATGTTGATCACTTTAGTTCATGAATCAGTGGTCCAACCCAGTAAAGGTACATGATGAAAAGTGTGATCATTGCACCACTTATTTATTGTTTCCATCATAGCAGCAATGGCAAGTCTCAGCTATAATTAAACATTGCTTTAAGAGTCTAGAAGAGACTAAAGAAAAGGGGACAATGCTGAGGTGAGCCAACCAAGAAAGAATGGCAGAGCTGTGAAAAGGTCTTCTCATTCTCAGGCCATTACTGATGGCAAGAGATCATTGTGCTATGAGTCAACAAAGACCATGATTTCTTCTATCTGTGCAGGAATGTTTATTATTGAACAGATCTTGTCAGTTCTTCAGTATATTTGAAAAAATCTAAAGGAAGGAAAGTTCCAGTTACCCCTCATGAAATGGTTTACAGTTTTCTGGACATGACTGGATTAACTGTCTGTATCTCTTCCTTTCCTAATTTCACCCCATCACATTTAATTATCTACCCTCAAGCAACCCTAAATAATTCCGACATGAACTACTGTTCAGTAATCTAATAAGAAAGTAAAGTGTGTCTTGACATCCTAACCAAGATAGTAAATATTTAATATAATGCACTCCATGAAGAACAAAGTAAAATTAAATGAAAAGTCAGGTAAAATGAACTGAAATGAAATAAATACCAGTTATTATTCAGTGCTGAGAAGTTGTATGTGTATTTATTTCCTCTTGGTTAGCAGTATTGGCAGCCTATTTTTATGTGGTTTTGAAATGGCAACAGTAACCCACTTGCAAGTCTGCTTTATCCTGGCTCTTACAATAATTACTGACATTATTTGCTTTATTGTTTGGAACCCTAACAGTGTTATTTTTTTTGTTAGCGGCGGAAGGTCAAAATTCTCTGTTGCTAGGTTAGTTTTGTTTTTTCTTTCTCTGATGAACCAATGCTAGTTAGGATCCAAATTAAATTATTCAAATTTAGCACTGTACAGTCATGGCTTCTACTCATGTAGATTAGTACCCAGGTTTCTAGTCTTCAGTGCTCAAGAATTTTCCGTTTTATAATGTTTAAGATCAAGTCTATTTGCGTTTTGTACCAGAGGAGAATATATTGTCTGTAATATTGTCTACAAATGATAAGCACAGCCTTATGCTCTATAAAAATGCAAGTTATTTTAGATTTTCTATTTTTAAGAATACTGGAATATTCCTCTCTTTTATACTTTCTTATGTAACACTTGTTTGAAATCTGTTGTCCCCTTGTATCAAATTTTTTAGACTGATGCTGAGTGTTTCATTCGCACAAAGGCAAGATACAGACATGCTCCCTAGTCTTTTCCAGTCTGTGTCTTAGTCTTGGGAGACATCGTGGCCTTTATGGTCTCCAGTGATGTTCAGGCCTTAAGAAAAAGACAGTCTGAAAAAACATGCTCCATTAAAAAAAAGTCTGACAAGGCTGACTGACTGCCCACACTGTCCAAAGTACATCATTAACAAAGACATTCTGGGATTCACTCTCACACAGAAAAGTTAAACTATTCATTGTTACAGGCTTATCACTTCCAGTAACAAAAAAATTGTTTCTAAGATGTGATCAGTAATTCTGTGACTAGTAAACTCAGAAATGAATGGCCTGATCTGCCTTTGGATGCCTTGCAGTTAAATATATGGAATCAGCATTGCTGCTTTAACTTGCTTCTGCACCTTTCATTTTGAAGGTCAGTCTAGTACAGACTCTTGCTGCTCTGAATCAGACCAGTAGAACACTTCTGAGTGTTTCACAATCAAACAAGAGTCTTCCAACGTTTTTGAATGAGAGATGTTAAGAAAAAACATTTTGCCCGATTATCCCCGAGTAAATATTTCCTCTGGAAATTATGTACTTATTGATAGAGATTCAGCCTCCTGCACTGCAGACTGCCTGATATGAGTACAATTATTTGAAGTGTAATTAAGATTTACATTGAAAAAGCATGCACTGGAATAAAGTCCCATTTGCATCAATGCTGAAACTGCAAAGACAATGAAGTTTATCACTGGAATCAACAGGAAATAGTTGAAAAGGAGGAAACAAATCTGCTGAATGAAGCAATTTTTTGCGTAGCTGTCATTCATTTCTCATATTAAGTGATTTGCTGCTATCAATGCAACTTCTCCAAAACATTACAGATCTTAAAAAAGAACACGCCACTGCCCTTGTAAACACAAGTTTTGAGTCTAGTGAGCAAACAGGATCACACTGGCTTGCAGTGTTACTTAATACATTGGATTTGATTCCTTCTAAAAAGCCTGAGTGGAAAAAGGCAATGGATTGCAGAGGGGCCCTATCTAGGACTAGAAAACGAAGGGTTTAAAATGCCATTTCAATGAATTCCCTGGAGGATTAGGTAGAGATGGGCATTTAAGGTTTCTGATTCTTATGGGAAGTTCCATGTTGTTAAACAAACAATAAAATTCACAGTTATTCCTGTCATAAAGCTTAAAGAGTTTTCTCTTGTTGAAATAAACTTAATGTACAGTATCATATGGTAGGCAAGTATCTTAATATCTGGCAGGCTTAATGGGATTCAAGGATTATGCCAGTGTTTGAGTAGCCAGGTTGTAATCAGAATTTCACCTTCAACTTGTCAGTTTGTAACAGATTAATGAAGTTGAAAATTTATGTAACTGTTGGCTGCTGCAGTTATAGTTGTGGTTGTCTGTCTGAACTTTGCATAATGAAGTAAATGTATTAAACCCTTGGAGACCATTGTATATACCATAGAGAGAAATATGTCCCACGTAACAGTTTTTAAGGCAGTAAATATGTGAGAGGGCTGGTTTGTTTCTTTGTGTTGCTTCTATTTTATTTTCTTTTTTCATTACCACTATTCACTGAAATAATGAATGGTTTTATGTGTTTGCAATGCCACCGAGATACAATTTGTTAATGAATAGCAGAATAGTGGAATGCTTTGGATTAAATTACAAAGAATGGAAGACATCATTAGGCATCTGTTGCAAGCCTTGAAATGAAAGAAAATATAAATTCCTTGGACCAGTTATTCAAAAGCTGCATACAGGATAATGTATTCATGTATTAACTGCCTAGATATCTGCTGGGTATAACCCATTGTTAAACATGGATCCTGGGTTACACAGTGGAAAAATGGTATGATGGGGGAAAAAAGACTGAATTTAAAGAAGCTGTTTTGCTTTTTAGTAGGTAGAAAAAAGTGAACGTGTAAATCATGAAGTCAGAGAAGATGTCTACAATGGTCTAATGATCTACAGTTGTCTAAGGCTGTAGTTAAACTTGGGTTTTATGCTTATTTCAGAATGAGACTAGATGTAACCTGAACATGTCTTCTGTTTTTTTAAATTTTTATTCTGTTGGCTATAAGGGAATTTAGATCAGTCAGGGTGTGGATTGTCTACGCTGTAGGTACCAAAAATTAGGTAGGATAGTTGCTTTTATTTTTTTGGACAGCATGCAAGGATAAGAGACAGTTCTAGGACTGCCTTTTGGCACCTGTACAGTGAAGGCACACATAGAAAACTTAGTGTCCTAACAGTGAACAAGTGTTGCACTTAGCAGGATCAGGGAAAGACACAAAAGGATTAAAGGACTGAACTACTGGGATGAATCCCTATCCAAATGTTAATAAGAGCCTTCTAACTTCTGCCTCAAAACAGTATTTTTTTATTGCTATGTTTAATTATCAAGAAACAGTGAAAGGAGTGCACCCTCAGTAAATTTGCGGATGACACAAAATTAAGCACGAGTGTCAATCCGCTGGAGGGTAGGGAGGCTCTGCAGCGGGATCTGGACAGGCTGGAGCGATGGGCTGAGCTCAATTGT